>OW796105.1:5853178-6453178 GCA_941860345.1 Chrysodeixis includens | reverse complement strand
CAATGTCAAAGCGTAACCGGACAAGCCGAGTTACATTTTATTGATTTTCATGAAAGTTAGATCAAATATCTACAATACTGTGTGGGCAACGTGAAATGAATATTGATACACTTGCCAAACTTATGCTTGAAATAACAGGCGCTGTTTCACACATGCTCCAAAATACAGTCCGCCTACAATCATCGCCCACATCTCTATTTTCTCATTGTTTTTATAACAAAGCTTCCTTACTGTAAACATAGACTGATGTAGAAACTTCTCGCAGGTCAAAACAAAACGACTGAAGAAATATGTACAATCGTGAACAACTTGGAATATGTGCGCCGCTCTCTTGCCGAGTACGACGACGAACACATGTAAGTGCGAGCTAATCTCTGGACCGTGAATATTGCGCGTTCTACGCCCGTCCCACGACACGCTGCGAAGCATGAACTTAATAAATTCCCAACAAACGAATATACATCTTGAGAATATCATTATAGAGCCCATATTGCTGTAAACGATACTTAACTCGAAGTCTGAGAGCTAGAAATTGACGTGCAGCGATTTATAGAACATGAAACGCTTAGCTGCACAGCTTCTCCATTCAAGCTGAAAATAATAACAGTGTAGACATCCGTCGGAGAAACTATTTCACTGTGCAAGTGTTATCCGTCGAGCTAATTTATAAGTTATAACTACGAGTTTACAAGTGCACTCAGTAAAACTTTAGAAAATGTATTTCATATTGCAATGAACTGTAAACATGATAAGGACAAAAAAAAAGTCTGACAGCGTAAGCCTCTTAAAATTTGTTGGCAGGCACAACATTGAACTTCCCACGCGAACTTTTATTGGTCCTTAAGAACAAATCGCCCCGGGGTACAGCCATCTCCTGTTAATGGTAGAACTTGTTTCCGAATAGGCTGTTCAAAATCTTTTCACATCTCGACGCTACACATCTTATAACTTCCAACGCAAATACTCACGCAGTAGCCCATAAATCTTAATTAAAACTAAAACAACTTCAAAACTACTCGGTTTGAGTTGTAACTCCATCAAAGTTTGAACATTGCGATCTTTATAAATCAATACCGATACCTGACAATTAATTACGTGAAATATACACCATTTTCTGTTAACTGGTTGTGAATTTCAATTTGTGTTTTGGACATACCAATTATGTTTTCAGATGCATGTCATGATATCTGAAACAAACATGTCCGATTAAATGAAACATACACAACATTCGGACAGCATACACATCTTTTTTGTACTGTTTTAGCATTCAAGTTTATTCATTTATACCGCTCCATCTTTTTTCGAAACACAATTCAATTCAAATTTCATTTAACTCCTATCATGTGGCTGGGTTGCATTTCGGTTTGAGCGATTATACGGCTACGCCAAACGCTTTGATAATTCACAAAGACCGAATCGCGGTCCAATAATACAATGGAACTATGAATACCCTCATGTCTGTGCTGTCTTTTAGGTAACACTGTCACTTCCATACAAAGATGTCGTGAACACTGCAGTCACTTGTTTAACAGTGGTAGCTTTGTTTGCTGTCCCACTTAGCACCGAAGGATTGTAAAATACAAATAATTTTCGTGCATTTTTTTCTTAAGTGTGGATAAACAGATTTTTTAACTATAGTGCGAACGATGAGAATGCTCGTCAGCTGGTCCGTGGAGCTCTGGGCACTTTAGACGCGCGCTCTCAACGCGCCGCGGCTCCGCTCGCCGCACGCACTCGCCCGCCGCTCAGGAAGGCCGTGTTCCATCTCGCGTGGTCACCAGATACACTGCCTACTACACAGGTTACTATTCGTTTTCCGTATTCAATTATTTATTGGTTTTACACAGTTACTCATAGCTTTTCTAAGAATTTATTACACAATTATGAGATTATCTTTCAGCGAACATTACGTAGTGTCTGACAAAATTTGACGTATATTTTTCTGGTTATAAATGCACCAGATTCGCATTTTCCTAACTCTACTAAGACAATTAACGTTACACTAGGCCATCACTCCCCTCCTGGAGTACTTAGACCAGCATCTGTCATCGTTGAACACCTGGTTGCTTCCCCGCGCGTTCACCCGCGCGCTGGCCGGCTGCTGGAGCGGCGTGCTCAAAGAGGTGTCCGCGCAGGCCGACGCCGGCGGTGCCGAGCGCCCGCGCGTCTACCACCACCGTCTGCGGGAGGCTCTGGATCTGTTGGCCGAGTTCTTCCATGCTGAAGGAAAAGGTTTTACTTTTATACTATTCACCAATGTAAGAAGACCCTTTCTGCACTTTTTTCTTATATTAATTCTTCAAACCAATCTTTCGTATTCCCTTTTAAGTAGCCCGCGGAGGCGGGCTCGCATTATTTAATTATTATTCCATGTAACCTTTCCCTTCTTACATAATAGGAATGGCGGGAGAATAAGGCGGTAGGATGCCAATATTGGCATTATGTTTGCTTTATACAATTTTTGCTGCGCTGTCTCGGTGACGTTGATCGATTATTATTACCATACTCGTCGGAATGCTCTTCGCGGTAGCTCATACATCCCGAAATTCATTATGTTACGGCAATCCGTATAACCTTCTTTACCCCGAATATATTAGCATTTATGTAACTAGAGCGCATGGTCGATAACAAAACAATCTTGGTGATTTCGAAGTACTCTTCTGTTCAGAATCATCACAGTTGGTCAATACGATCCCCAAATATTGAGATTCAATCAGGTTTTGTACACTTCATTGTTTGTGCAAATAAACGGAAACCACCATCCTTTCATGGACCGTAACCGGCCCGATGCCATGATAATAACACGTGAAGCTCATTCAGCTTAATCATTTTTAATATTCTTTCATACACAATAGGTTGTAAAATGAATGCGTAATCGTCCTAGAGTTTTATGTAATTGAACATAAACACTTTTGTTGACGTTCACAGAAAATTAATTTCATAAAAAAAGCATAATAAAAACCAGAACGTAATCGTATTAAAAAGTTAAGCGCTCACAATGAAGTTACTGAACATCAACCATCAGTTCATTATTTAAAAAATTACGACTTAACAAGGTATTTTGCATAGAAACTTTGTAAAATAAAATATTCTCGTATTTTACAACTTGTTAAATGTTTATGAAGTTAGAGCGTTGAGTTAGGAGCCGGGCGACGGACGTCGTAAGCGGCTTAGTTGTTAGACAATGGTTAATCGATGTCTGTGTAGGTCTGCCGATGTCGGAGGTGCACAATGCGGAGTGGTTCCGTGTGGAACAAAGGATGGAGTATCACCAGGCGCCGACGGAGAAACTGCTGGAGCTGTGGCTGGCAGATAGGCTCGCCGAACAAACCCGCACGCCGCTGCCCTCGCCCTATGGCTCTATTCTTGTGCGGTAAGTGCTGCTTACAACCACAATACACTGCATATGGAACCGCCATATAAGTATATAACTAAACGACTGCCCTACTACATTATACGTAAATGTACCTTACATAAGTGTCAGTAGATTTAATTAATATGCTGAATAGAACAAAAATACGTGAGCTTTCAAAAAGGTATTGTTCATTTAATAATTCCCAGTTTCAATTATTATAGTTTCGGTGAAAACAGTTTTGCATTTGAAATTCGAATTTATGTTTTAAAACTTTTACCTGTGTCTGTACCAATTACTGTTTTGTTTTGTATTTTTATTTTACTTTCCCCCACTTCTACAGACTTCAATTAAAACAAATAAATTTTAAATTCAAAATAAAAGATAACTCGTCCGAGTTCATTCATAACAATAGATTATATCCAGATGGTTCCCCAGAATCCATATTTCGTCCTCAATACGTCATTCATTCGAGCTAAGGACAGATTTTATTTTTTACATTGTCGACATGTCACTTATGTCCCAGCACTCCCATTTACTTTTTGTTTGCAACATTTTCTCTTCATTTTATGCTTAAAAGGCTGCGCTCCATCGCTCTCTGTCATGTTAGTAATTTGGATCGAACATATTCTGCGGAGTGCGCTAGTTTGACGACCTACTGATAATAACATATAGAATTTTATTACCTGAAGTTTATTCGAGGTTATGTAGGTGCATTTACTACTGTATGTTTGTTTTTATTTATTTCAAATTCAACAACGTAAACTGGCACAGAAAAACATTGCGGCTTCTGAGAAATTTATGACAAGTTATTATAAACATTTATTTTGATGTAACATACATTGTAAAGATTGTTATTCAAATTGAATTACATCATTGGATTATGACGTCATAAAAGGCACCCTTATTAAGTCACTCATTTGTCCAACCCTTATTAAATCAGTCATTTGTCCGACCGACGATAACGTTGTTTTATTATAGAAAGGCTGAAGGCATCGAGCTGTAACTCGCTACTTTTATAGTACCTATATCTCTACATATTTCGTAATAACCTCCACAAAAGTGTCAAACATAAAAGTGCTATCTACTAAATATCTCCGAGAAAATTCTTTACAATATACTTGAAAGTATTGAGAGATGATATTGGTGCACAGGTGTTCTCAACTGCAAGTCGTGAACAGAACATTTCAGCTGACATTGTTAAAAGGAATTTGTATACGAGTATTGCCATGGCGAAGCAAAGACTCGTGCTGTACATTGTTTTATTATTTGTTTTCCAATATTGAACCTTTATGTATGAAGTACACAATATACGTTAACGTGCACTCCAATCACTAGAGATGGTGATTATAAGGTTACAATATGTATACATATATGGGGTGATGATATTTTTGGCAGAGTATAAATAGTACCATGACTAGAATACTTAGGGTATTAAGTTCTATCTGCAATTTATTAACGCCTTCAGAAATTTTAAACAGAGGCTTGAAATTTATTGACGTTTCTGTTTGAACCATATGATTGCCTCTATCTTGATACTTGGTCTAGTTCGGACAGGTCTTGAACATTATTAGGTAAAGTTTTCTAAATAATAAGCTACTCGTAACACTAGTGATTATTTGTCCATTAGAGTGTACTTCAATCACGACTCGCTGTGTGTGGAGGTGCTGTCGGCGCGCGACGTGATCCCTCTCGACCCCAACGGCTTAAGCGATCCATTCGTAGTGATCGAATTGCTACCGAAACGACTCTTCCCCAAAGCCCACGAACAAAGCACCAATGTTCAGAAGGTAAGACGATGACACACGAAACTTCAGCAGCAACTTAACTCCTGTGTAAATATGAAGCCAGTAATTGATTAATGGTTGAACTTTGTACGTTTACTTATTGCTTTTGAATTTTCTCGTTATTATGACAAGTGGTACGTACTTTTAACTTTTTTAGAAAATTGTTTGCAATTATTAAATTTCTTATTGTTACTAGTTCCATTAAGAAGTGTATTTATAGTAAGAAAGTTTCATAAATATGTGTACTTTGAGTTTTGATCCAACAATCATTTACATTCATCGTTGTGTTAGTGTACGAGAATATACAGGCCTTCTAGTTAATATAACATAACCAGTAAAGATAGATCCCCACCACATGCTTTGTACCTCACATAAATCTTCGGTACATAAAAAAGAAAGAAACGATGGATGGATTGTGTGAAAGATGATATGGCTGCAAAGAGTGAGACTTGCGAGATGACGTCAAATAGGAACGAGTGGAAGAAGAAAACATGCTGCGCCGACCCCAATTAATAATTGGGATAGGGGCAGGAATGATGATAATCTTCGGTACAGAAAACCCTGAACCCTATTTGGGACGAATGCTTCGAGTTCACGGTGTCCCTGGACGCGTGCCGCTGCGCTGGCGCGGCGCTGGCGCTGTCGGTGTGGGACCGCGACGTGCTCACCGCGGACGACTTCGCCGGCGAGGCCTTCGTGTCGCTAGCCCGCGTGCCCGGGGTCAACAGCCACGCGCCGCCCGACCCGCTGCGCCCGCTCGAGTTGCCGCTCATGCAGCTACATGATCGCAGTAAGTATAGTAAAACTCTATGATATCTGATCATTGTTTTTTTTTCACCTTGATCTGTGATGAAAACAAGTAAAAGCGTTACCACGACTATCGAAACTTTCGTAATATTAATATAATCACTGAAATAGTGAACGTATTTCTCTCAATGAAGCAGTAATTTTAGGTACTTTTTCCTGTACTAAATTAGATCCTAGTTTTGTTGCTACCCGTACATTATTATTATTATTATTACTAGCCTAAGATGTCCCACTGCTGGGCGAAGGCCATGACAGACAAAAAAACATTACAATACCCTAACTCAAATAACAGTAGGTAGGTATCTAACTATTCAATTTAGAGTACTAACTTGATTATAGATAAAGCAGGTTCTTTTTTCACAATTTGTACTAAGTTTTATTAATGAGACTTGTCTCATTTCAATTGCTAAGCTTAAGACAGGTACAGAGGTTTTTAAGTAAATTAAATTTGAACCTGCACTCAACTTCTGTATAGAACAGTTTTATATCGTTATTGTTCTCTAGCTTAATGGTATGCATTTGCAAGTTCATTAATAAAATGGGTATAGTAAACATAAATGGGATCATTAATTGTGTTAATTGAAATTGATGAAGCCCTCATTTGTATGCGTACGGTATTCAATCTTTGTTAAGACTTATTAACACAACTCGATCCGTCTTTTACATCAGTCCCTTATATTTTATTGATGCTTGAATAGATAACCAAATATCATGGAATAAACAGAGCTATAAAGTGTAACGTTGTGAAAACATAAATAGTTTTATTTACAAAGTAATTTGTTCCTTATTTAGCTAATTAGCAACTTCAAACAGCCTTTATTTCAAAATATTTCCTCAGCCTTTCAGATCATTTACTCGATTTCTCAGAATTAAACGTTTGATGTTTGCGAACGTATAAAATTCAATAAGAAAATAATGACGATAAAATATACATCAATTCAATGATAAATAGACGCTTTAATTTTGTTACTACAGATTACAAAGACGACGGATTTCTATAGTCTATTTATATGAGGCTTTTCATGGAAAGTTTGTTTATAGATCACCCGATCTTACAAATCCTGGAGTCACGCACCACAGATAAATTGGCCATCGACTTCGTGAAGAAACAAAAGCTAAGATTCGCCGAACAGTAAGTTACTAAGGAGTTTCATCTATCTATTTCTTACTCTATTTAGTTATTTTTCTTGTATTTACGCACAACGTCCATAAAAATGTCGACAATATATAAATTATTAAAAAGAATATTTACGAAAACTTATTGATCTCAATGTATTTAAATCAAAGTTTTGTTATTTACTTACATACCTATTTATTATTATTAAGATGTAATGACGCCATCAGTATTAACATATGAAATAATACAAAGACTGTGTAATTCTTCTACTCATGAGAGAATATGTATGTATAACTATTGTGTACGTGTAATTTCCATGCATTTTATATGTGTATAGAGTTAGTACGCACCCTCGGAGCTTATGCCCTAGTCGTTAGTCTCTATTAGAAGTTCCCGACCAAGTACTTTAAGGCTCGTTGTTAACATTTTCATATACGTGCTACTATCCCCACTTGCCTCATCTTTTACACTAACTTTGCTATCAAGCACTTTTTGAATGAAATATACGGTGTTAGAAGTTTAAAACAGTAGCATTTATTGGAACTTAAAATTAATAAAATATCAGTATAGATGGCACTCAATATACACTGCTGTGTATTGAGAAATAAAAATATCACTTGATTATATCATGTCCCATATCCTCAGATTAATTAAATGTTTAGTATTCAACGATTAAAAATATTATACTTATACAGGTATTCTCTTGATATTGGTGTTTCTATGTGTTGCTGCTGGCTAACAATGAGCTTACATCCATTGTACGTTTTATAAGAGAATAGTCACAACTCTTTGATACCCATCTTACACCTAAGTAGATGCGTCAGTAGTATCTTAATTTAATAAATGTTTATACATTTTAATGAACTTACTTAATTCCTTAAATGTTACGGTATGTTGGACAATACATTATTGTTAGTCCTAAAGTATTGAGTCTTATAATGTTGCAGACAGTATTACATTTCTTGGCGATCAACATTACTTATATGTAAAGATATATTGTTATGAAAAGAAGAGTATTTATATATTATATTTGTATATGTATTATAGAAAGTGTTTTCAGAGTTCTATCGAAATAATATTGCAGTTTAAAATCCTTATTCTACACAAAGATGCGTCTCAGCTCGGATAAAAACCTTTTTTTACGTAACCTTCTACAAATTTGATAAATCTTTATACTTACAGCGAGAGAAACATACCTGCTAACTAACGAGCTTTTTATTAACAACCGTCGCATCTATTTATTAACGATCATACAATTAACATTTATTATATTATATATGGAATGAATTGTCTTCGACGACTGATTTTTCATCGTTAGATTTAATTGTATGAGATATATTTTATAACTATACGTGACATATGTACACTATGTATACAAGTATATTATTGTAATAGATGATGTATTGATGTTTTAAATTAGCGAATTAATATTATATACCTACTTTATACATGTAACAATTAGTGTAAAGGACGTTGAAGTTTGAGATGGATTTGTATTCAAGAGAATGATTTGTGTGGAGTGGCAGGAAAGTATTATAGCGAAGGTATCCAGTTTTAATCGAGTAGGCAGTCACCGAGTGTTGCGGCCCACAGGCATGACTGTATCGGAAGGTGAACCAGAATACTTACCACCACCGAGCGGAACCGGTCGGCCACAGTAGATATAATTCAAAACTTATAATTTTAAATTGATGTGACCCTATAATATGATATAGAAATAAGAAACCATAACTATACACCGTGATTTTTAGGTCGTTTTAAAAAAGTCGTCCACACAATGTATCCGTCATAAAATACCTCTAGGCGCGAATATAATTTTTTTATCATTAATTAAAATAATATGCATGAAAAAAATAAATAATACATTGGAAATATGAAACATCCTGTTAAAAATGTTTACGTATCAAACTGTTGAAGATACATGCTACATACTTACTGCAAACATTATGATTGCAATAGTAAGACAGCTGTTTTACGCTAAGGTGAATGACCTGTGATAAGACGCCGCCGCGCCGCCCGCGCGGCCCCTTGGGCACAAGGTTCGGACCGCGCTCACTACAGAGTGTTCGTAAAACTGCCTTATGTCATAATAATGAATAATATTTTTATTCATTCAAATCTTAAAAAAAACATATTTTTTTATTATAAACGTTTACTAGTCATTGGATACATGAACTGGGCTGCTTTTTTAAAACGACCTAAAAGTCACGGTGTATATGATGTTGTAACTTACTCTCTGCGCTCCTGTGTACTTACCGACACACTGTAGTATAAATTGTGATTGATGGATACCTGTCCCTCCTCCACTGCACCAAACTATACCTAGTCATATCCAACACTCCTACCATATCGCTGAGCTTTGAACGTGTATCTAAGATATATTTTAAATCTTTTACCACAGCGCGTGGAAACTGCAACGAGTTGCCAATCTATGTAATTGAGAATTTCGCGAACATGCTGTTTTGATACGTTGGTAAAAACCTACATTTACATTTGATAACATATAAAAATCAATTTTTTAATCTTTTGGCTAAACAAGACCATTCGATGAGTCAATTATTTAAAATAGGCAATTCAAATGCGACATATTTTATTCGGAAGCTATATGTATATTTTGGAAAGTATTGCTCATGAGAAGAGTTGAATGCCGCATATATTTTTCTTTTTATCAAGTCCTTCTTGTGTAAAAAATGTATAAAATTCTGCTTTTCATCGTGGAAAGTCGAAGTAATATTTTGAGATAATTATGATGCAGCAAGCGTATTTTGAGAAAGAACAAAATCCTTTGAAATATTTTTGCGACTGGCGTGACTTCGTCAACTTATTTCCCTGCTGTTGTATTGTTTAACGTGTGTTACTTCACGCAGATCCTATAATATAATACATTAGTGTTTATATCGGTGTACTCATATCTAATTGTGTATAGTTGTCAGCTGAACGTAACCCATAGCAAAGTGTATAGTAACGCTGGAAATCAAACTGCAATGTGGGTCTGAATCATTTACAAAAGCAAAATGTACTATTGACACTTGTGTTCCTGGCTTCAATAAACTCTAAAATAAAATCGCTTGTTTGTTTTATTTAAAAACAATATCCCATTCACTTGTAACGATACGTGCCAATGCATACGAATCTGTATTTACTGACATTTTACAAACACACGTACTATTTAACTATACCTCCTACAAAGAAACTAAAAAAGAATTCCAATAGATTAAAATTACACACGACATCAATATTACCTACATTACAACGCCTAATCCATGAGCAATGTATTAAATTCAATTACAAAGCCATAACATAGACCTGCTTTCACACTTGACGAGCACAATGTGTTGATAATAGTCAACTGTAGTAACTTCGACCTCTTAATGGGATTATAGTTACGAGATGGCCGTTATATGAAACTCAGTCAATAAACCCACTTAATGAAGCGGTCGAGTCTAGTTCGCTCGTTAGCAAACTTTATGAAACCTATCACAAAAAGGTACAGCGGCAAAGCAATCTATCTGCGCTCACAGGCATGCTATTGAAGAATCCTTTTCAAGTCTACATAAATGGCTATTTTAAACGAGAAATATTGCAGTGAGACGTTCAGGTTTTCGCAATTGTGAGGTTTTATATTTATTATTTATGCAGGTTATTTCTTTGCATATTCTGGAATTTGATACTATTTTGTTACATAAATTAGCTGTAGCTTTTTTTAATGAGATTGGTCGAGGGTTGAGGTAATTTTAGTATTTTTTCTGGCTAAGTTAGTAAATGTTGCAGTCACGCCCGAGACTGGAACTTGACCTGACATGTACGGTTTTTATTTTCTTTGTGAAGACGCTACTCTAAAAGTATCTTCGTTGTTCAAGTGTTTAAAATACATAAGAAAAAATACAATTCTCAAGATGAGACGAGAAGCCAAATGGTAATGTACAATTACATTTCGTTATTTATTATTAGCAAATACAAAGATACCCAAAGGCCATATAAAATATTTACTAACAGCTTAATATCGACCGTGATGCCATCAAATCATCATATATAGAGAATCCATTGAGAACTAATTACGTACATTCATCGCATCTCAAAGCTGTGTACCAACTTCAATGTGAGTATAACAGGGCTGATGCAATTGCAGAAGCGGGAAACCGCTATACGTATTGTGATACGCCATCTCGCTTTCACAACGACTACATTTCTGCATTAAGAGCATAGAGTACGGGCACTGAACGAACAAATACCTACGTCATTATAATTTACCATTGCCTGCCTGAGCTAGCGGATACATCGCATCGGTAATGAACGTGAACTACTCAAATTACTCCGTCCGGAAATGACTGTCGAGGGCAGAGGAATATTTAGAGAAACCGCACGCATAGTTGTGGCTTACTAAAAACCTAACTGGTTGTTGCTCGCGTTAACTAATAGCATCCTAAATTATTTCATAGTTTATTTAACAGAAACAATACTAAAACAAGAAATATCTACATTTATGACTAAACTTATGTAACTAAAAAAAATTACATATTTACAAAGCGTCGAAAAAAATATCCTCATCTCCGTCAATGGCGGGAAACGTGCCCAGGAGACTGGCCGCATTACCACGCTGAATGGCAATACCAATTCTTTGCGCGAAATACAGTCCAGCCCTCTGATCACGGGTGGAGTCGACCAAGCGCTTAGCGAGTTCCTTATACAGAGCTCGTGCACCCGGCCCCCATGGCCCAAGCGTTTCGACCCCAAAGGGCTCAAAAATATAATTGCCCGTAAGGTTATTATATTTTCGTCGCTTTAGGGTTTCCGCAGCTCCAGCAGCAGCGCCGGGCGCGACCGCCGAACTTAGAACATGGGACGGCGCAAGGGTGTCGACGCACGTTGCGTCCCACACCAAAGGCCGGCCCAATTTCCAGGGAAGTAAAGACATCCCGTCAGGTCTCTTACCATCGCTGCGCACCAAACCGTTCGGTTCTAGCAACGCATAGCATAGCATCCTTAATCATAGTCAATTAGTCCATAATGAGCATAGATTTGTTCTCATTTGTCAAAATGAATAGTACATGTTCACGTCGTGTTAAGGCCACTTATAGAAATCATTGAGAATAATAAATTTAAATTAGCACTGTAGAAAACGAAAAGTAGGTTCTGCAAAATTCTCAAAATATAAATCTAACCTACCTTTAAAAGTCACTTAGCACCAGACTATCCAAAACTCTTTCCTGGCTACAAATGTGTAGAGTCAGTAGTATCCACACCAATCCACGTAGAAATCCACGAGTAACATAAAACGTCACACGTGAGAATTTTTGTACACTTTCTACAAGTCATATTCATGAAGTTTACAAATCAGTTTAGACATCGTAGAGCGCTGTCATCTGCCAGCGCAAAGGTGAGGAGGTAACAAGATAATAAATTAAATTATTAGTTAGGTCGTGGTTCTGTGATCGTCACAAAGTGGGCTTGTTTGCGGTCATGGGCGAACTGCAGCGGTTTATTGTGTTAACTCGTGTCTCCAACTAACTAAATAATTAGATCTTGCCTGACAGGATATTCTGCACGTACCTCAACTACGTTATACGCCGCATTTGATGGAAAATTGAATGTTTCATAAATTTATGTAACATTTTATATGGGTAACCTATTTAGTTCCAGGACGCGTACGAGTACTTATTACATAATATCAGTATCCTGCGATAAATTAACTTAAATAGGTACATAAATTAATGAACTAACTTAAGAAACTAATGTAGCCATTTCCTTTGCGGTTTGCTACGCCACTCTCGCTGCTCGCCATCTCCTTGCTACGGCTGCTACGCTTCTCGTAGCAGCACGGTAGTAATGAAAAAACATATCTTATTTTCTGGGCATATTATGATGTCAACCATTCTATGGACCATATTATAATAGCACAAGCTACGAATAACTAAAATATACTTGTTATATTGTGTCATAAATCGAATAAATGATATAAATCGACATACAACAACTAAATGGGCATTTTATTTTTTTTGTATTTTTATATCGACAAAGTGTTTAAAAACTTGTAGATATATATTTACTAGATTGTGTACAGTAAACATCAGAACGTTTTGTATTTATTTTGCTGTCAAATATTAGCTACAGATATCTGTTTACTAGACTTTCTACGCCACACAGCCAAACATCTTTTATTTATTTTGCTGTCAAATATTAGTCGCCAATGTTCACTAGATTCTGTACACGTCCAAACTATTTTTATTTATTTTCTTGTCAAATATTTGGTCGTAGGCATTTACTACATTTCATTCCACCCACTACTACTTCGTTTATTATTGCTGGGGTGTTTATACGTCAGTGTTTTGTTTCTCGTTTCTTTTTAGGGTTTCGTACCCAAAGGGTAAAATGGAACCCCTTTTACTAAGCCTCCGCTGTCTGTCTATCTCCAGGCTGTATCTCATAAACCGTAATAGCTAGAAAACTGAAATTTTCAAATGATGTATTTCCGTTGCCACTATACTATAACAACAAATACTAAAAATTAAAAAAAAATCTCTAAACTAAAAAAAAAAAGAAAAAAATGCGTCTAAAAACAATAAACGTTTTTTCGTTTTTTTTGCTCAATAAATAGTACCAGGTAGACGTTTTAAATTTTCGCTGTGTATAAATAAATGTTAGTACGGAACCCTTCGTGCTCGAGTCCGACTCGCACTTGGCCGGTTTTTAATATCCCTTTCGATGTGTCTCGCTAACACGTCGACCGCGACACCGTGCGCCACCGTTAAGACAGGGCATTTGTATGCAGATCACTTTAATATGCTAATACCGCCAGGGAAAGATCTTACTCCCTATATACCCGCGTCAATTTCATCCTAAGTTTTCAATCAGTATCGGGTTCAAGTTAAAGTGTATTATAAAGCAATTTCAATGTCTTGTTTGACAATTTCTATAAAGATTAGGTGTTGAAAACATTTTTGTGTAAGGTAGGATTTTATGTCAACCTATGACTTTGATGGTGCCTTTATTAAACTTTAAAAAATAGCGGCTATACATTTTTCTTTTTGATCCTCTACGTGACATAAAATAATAGCCAGCTACTGCTCTGGGAAATGACAAGAATCGATCACACAAGATCAAAAGATTAGAAACTCATCATACTTGAAAACCTTGAGTCAATACATTTAAAGCTACATACGTACGTTAAAGGCCAATAAAAATATAATTTATTACACTTATAACATTATTACAGAGAAGGCACGTATTCAACAGATATCCCTCTCGACTCAAGGGAAACTAAACAAACATATGAGCTCATGAACGGGGTATATATTACTGTATGCAATGCACGCGATGACGTCACAAGGCACGTGCCAGCTATTTTGCTCAGAGGCGCTGGCCGCAGCCGCCTTCGCTGACCGCGGCGGCGCTCGCCCAGAATTATAATCAACCTTATCGACTAACTTTTCACAGAAATCTACTTAGTGTGAAAAGATTGCGCCATTCAAAATCAGACGCGATTAAGTTGTGCTTTTTAAACGCGTTTATTGAGATGAGAAACGTGAGTATTATGAGGTTATGTTTTTAGATATTTATGCCAAATTAGTTATGAGGTTTGCATACTAATTATATTAGGTACTGCTTAAAATAGAATTTATTAAAAACATATCTTAACTACTCAGAAGAAACAACTGATATTGCTTTATATTAAACATTAAAAAAAATTGCATGCAAACCAACTTACGTAACTAACAATGCTCTTAAAACTTTATCCCATACAATAAATACACATCTCTGTATTTCTAAACTGAAACATTGTAAACAAAGATGTTATGTACTAGGTAGTAAGCCCCAGTAATACTCAGAATTAATATAATTTCCTGAGATAGACTTGTTCTTGGAGCTCAGTGGACCAGTTCATTCAATTCCGGGTAGAGCCACAGCGGGATTCGCGGCAAACGCCCTACAATTCCATTGAATAAAAGCTTTATGAAATTCTGTAGCTTTTGTCGCACTACTCTTCTGAAGGGATTTATGTTCCTAGTTTATGACGTCCTTCTTACAACGAGTGTTGTATAACTTGTATACATACATATGTTTCACTAGCACCGTCTTTATACTAACACTTTTACAAAGGACTACAATTGGTTTGAGCTTTACTCGCTTCCACTTATTTCTCTTCTACGTTTCCTTGAAAGCTCGTATTATTTCTTCACAATGAAATTACTTTTACGTACTTATGATTTATAAACCTTTTGCTCTTTGATGCACAATCTTGACAAAGAAACAGGCAGTAGGAAAAGCAATTCGGAAGAGAAATGCTACATTATGCGCAAACTATTATTTGCAATCTATACTACACTAAGTTACAAAATCTTGCCAAATCGAACAGTAACCATAACATAAAAGCTCTAAAAATGAGCAAATACTTTCAAAGAACACTCGGACCGTAGCTTAACATCGCCATTGCCCCGGGGACTGGACCCAAACGTTTGGGGACACATCTGGCCCCCAATATCGTTATACTATGTTACGATTACACACAACTCACCTTTATTGTGATATTCACCGTTATTTTTAGAGTCTAACATAAACCAAGCCTCACATTATAACTACCTTTTAGCAGTTAACAGATAGTTCCTGCTCCTTTTTTGTAAGTTTTAATGTTTTGCAATCCTGGTGTACGGATATTTGATTTAAACTGTAACATGATAATATAATCACAACAACAACTGTTGGTAGTAAGTTCCATGTGGGTGTTATCCATGTTACGCGGCGTTACGCCCGTGGGAATCAGTTCATATGGCATTATTACATTAAATACAATTTAATACATCCTGTTTTATAACGATGGACTACGTAGGAGTTAAAAGGGAAAAGTTAGTCACCAATTTAAAATACTCCAAATTCCTGTCACATCTTTAATCAAATCCCCAATTTGACAATATTCCAATCCAATATCCTGATTTTACCTCAAAGCCATACCCGGTTTGAAGTCATTTTTAAAGGTTTTCAAATACTGTGAACTGCCATCAATCATACACGGATCAATCTATCAAAGTGAGGCGTTAACGAGTGATTCGCGTGACGAGTCGTTAGGCACCGCGCGCTTACTTACACAATAAAACCAGAATATTACTTTTAAATCTTATCTTTAACAAGATACGCGTCACTTTACATATCTTATCGTTGATTAATAAAGTAAACAATGTATTAATGTAAATTTCCATTCTCTTCTAATCCTATTAGAAACTAATGAAGCAGGCTGTAAGAGGCAACAATCCCCGCTACTAGCAGAGCAGGTTATTATGTCAGACTAATTAACGCATTCAGTGTTCATTGTTCGTGGCAAATAACAATGTCGCATGGAATGGTATTATAACAATTATCATTCGCAGTCACTTGAAGCCATATATGTGTAAATATGCGCTGAGTAACCGGCTAAATTTGTCAAAGCAATTTCCCAAAACAGGTCTTACTACAGAACCATTAAAATATCAGCATAGTGAAGTGAAGACTCTTAAAGAATAATATTCAATAACTTCAATGTTTAAAAATTACAGGCTTTTATTGAAACGACACTTCATTTAACGAACAAAAAATTAGGATAGATTGTCATTAACCGCTCTGGTATCTAGAGTGTAGATCAAGTGAAAAGAACTGTTAATATCGAAATTACCAAAACCAAGATTCATTTATTTCCATTTGTGTCATTCCGAATTTTCCCTTAAAACGTTACTCCGTCCCTCCGAGCACAGCTGGACTCTCCAAGAATATAAATTACGTTTCATTTCACCACTCACGGTATGCGCGAAAGTAACGCCCTTTTCAATTATTTCTTTTCGAATACGTCATAATTTAATTACACATGTTTTCATAAATATACCCATTTATTTTGAACATTCACAACTAAACTAGGTTAAAATTCGGAGCTTTGAGAGATATAAAATAAGTAAGTTATTAAACTTACCTGGTACGAATCAATTTGCAATTCTAAGCGTGGCGAACTAAGGCCCAATATTCCGCTCAGTTGAGTCAAAAATCAAAGTGTTTACAATCACTTTATCGAGTCGCCACTTCCGCGCCGGCTGGCATTTTAAGTTACACTTCAGTTCAGACCAGGATTACAGTATTATATCGCTAATTTATTCTTAAGACTTCTTTTCTTACGTCCAAAAAGATGTGCAGTTTTATTCTTGTGCTTACAAATTTAATAAGGGACTAGTATGTTCACAGAACGCTCATCACTATACACCATATTATTTTCTTTATCAAAGGCTAACCCGTAACCCCTGTTCACGGATGCTACCTTCGCCAGTTGTTTGCTTTCTTTATCAATACAATAAATTCCATCTTGCGCTACAAAATACGGATGACCATTAACGTCTGTAGTTGCTCCACGGATACTAACTTCGTTTCCATTAATTAACATAGGGATTTTTCTTCCTTTTTGCAATACAAACAATCCAGAAGGATTAACAAAATATATATCATTGTTGACATCGATAACAAAGTGCTGAATAAGATTGTCTTTGAGTTCGGGTAACAGTGTTTTCTTGTCGTCTCGATAGACGTAGAGATGTTGCTTGGCTGTGTCTACAAAATACAGTTCATCGGTGAAGTACATATCGAAGATATCTATTCTGTTGACTAAGGCCGGCTGCTCAATGTCGTTGGTACTGTAATTGTATTTGAATATACCGTCGCTCCCACCGAGGTACACGTTACCGGTGGCCTGGTCCACGGCACTCGCGAACCCATTACGAATTCCAGGTATAATGGTGGCCAACCCACTGTCGAGGTTCAACACGACCGATTGAAAGCTTTGGTCTGAAAATTCGTCAGCGTTTATACAGAAGAACAAACTATTAGAGTTTCTGTCTACTGAAAATTTATACGGTATGTTTACATCGGCTAACATGACAACTTTTTTATGTGGTATGCCACATACTAGTACACCTGAATCTTTTTTGTTTGTAATCATGATTGTAAGAACATTGTGGGACAAAACGGACAATTATTACAATAAATTTCTTTGATTAAAACATATATAAAGGTGAACTATTTGACTTGTTTTCCAAATGTCATTGCCTAATCACTGATGACGTTAAAGGCTTAAAAGAGACGTAATAAAACGTAGGGGATATAGATACTCTTTGCTAATAAGTACTTCTTGATATTGATCTCTAGACTACAAAAAATATGTTGTTCAAAGTGGATTACTACAGGAAAAGATTTTTAGCATTAAAAAGGGTATTAGGTATAAAACCCGGTTCAATCAGGGTGCAGTTACCAAACCCTTACGATAATGTGGGTTTGACACGCATTCAATGATTTTTCTTTTACCCTTTTTTTTTTAAAACATGTCATATGCGTGTGAATGCGATAACTTCGTTGAAACCTTAGTTCGATATTATATAAAGGAAAATCAAAAAGAAAAAAAGCAACGAGGAAATGAAGTAGCGATTCTAGAACTTATTATAATTATTAATTACGCATCATTACAGGCAGTTGATTGTAAAGATTAGATTTGTACTACATAAGTAGTATTAGGTATAACAATATTTTTTTATCGACAAAATAGAAATCTTACATAAATACGTATTTGGTTTTTGTTGAGTAACATTACATGTATTTCCTATAAATAATTCTGAAAATTTGCAATAACTCCAATAAAATTCATGTATCCATGTGCCTATTGTCGCCCACCTGATGTATACTGTAACTAATTACTTAAAGATTTATCTAACAATATCTTGTTATTAGTACTATTAATCCGACTAACTCAATCAATCAGACGTAATCCTTAAATCACAGCGCGATAAACCAACGCGCAAAAATACGAGACCTACGTTATCGTAATAAGTGATAGCGCACTGACGTACTCATACGTGATTTGTAATACTTTCAAGAATTTGTCATCCTTCCTTATAAAATTATCGATCAAAAAACAAATAAACCCCACGGAAAGTTTATAAACCAAGGGGCTTACCATCAACTCTTAAAAGTAAGACTTTCGCAGTAGTTGAAGCGAGATGACGCACTATATTTCGTAAAGCATCGTCTCTCTCTTTCAATCTGTCGTTTTACGGCCTTAGTACGAACGTTCATTGTTCTACCAAAATTTCTAACCTATAGTTCTGAATCACCAATCTTTTGAACATTCTTTATTCCTTTAAATTAGCCCTTGTTACGCAGCTAACAGGGAAGACAAGTTCAGCGTAGATAAATAAGACAAAGTTGAATTGAATCGAGTGTAATAAAAAGTTTGTGATGTCACACAAGTTGTTCCCGTTTGTTATAACTTCAACCTGCAGTGAAGCGGAATGTTATTCATTGGTACTAGGAGCTAGTTTGTTTTGTTGTCTACGAATGAATTGGTTGACTGATTATGTTATTAACACAATATACCATAATTTTTTGTCTTTAACGGAACAAAAATGGAAAAAATATTTGTTTTAGATTTAGATTTTATCTTTTGTGGGACAAAAGACATTGTTAACAAATATGTTAGGATGTCTTGGTTTTTTATTTTGCTCGGAAAGTGAGTATTTTAATAAGGTATAAATAAATAAAAGCAATCAGTATGTTTGAATTGTTATCAATTTTATTTCTCGCTCTCTTTTAGATTTATCAAAATATTTATCAAAACAATTTATGTTATTTTTTTTTAATCATTGGTTGCAATTTTTGCCCCATAATGTTTGTTTTTTACCGTATTGTATCGATAAACGTGAGTAATGCGTCAGCTATTACTGATATAAACATTAAGTAGAGAATAAATAGAAATCTTATCCTCGTGAGCAACGATTGGTGTTGGATTATATTCGAATACAATTTAAATTAATTTAATTATCCTTGACAATCAGACAAAGTCATTATCAAACACTTGATAATGATATTAACGATACGATACGAACGATACTCGCCAATACGATATGAATAAAGTTCATGTCCGGTCTTGCACCTTTATATATTATATGCTTTCCTAGGTTCTTAGCTGTTTCGCAAAAACGCCTTTTTTATACCGTATGCAGCGGTTTTATTCATTTTAAAGAGCATGAATTTGTAAATAAACAGTATAAACACAGATAAAATCAACATAGACATATATTTACACAGAATACATACAATTATGCGTCGCTGAATGCGTTGGCGTCCATAGCCCTAATAAGGTTAATCATTCTATCAAAAATTAATGTCTTTGCATTGATGCCCCAAATAAAATCAATGTGACTGAAGCTGGCCATTGGAACTCGGAATTTACCGATAGGTCTGCCCAGTTCTCTGAATAGTCTGTCCACATCGTTGACATGTGCCAATGGGTCACTATCCGAGTAATGCAGGAACACTGGAGTGGTGATCTTAGAGAGGTCGTACTGAGGTGGCTTGAAGGATCCGTACGTTCTGTAGTTGGACATTCGAGATCCCTGGTCATAACGACGGAACTCTTTACCAGCAATACCTTGTCCGTAATGAGCCAACTGTCTTAATGACGCACCAGCCGGCGCGTGACCCATGATAGCGGGAAGCATAGTCTATAAAAGAAAATAAAACATTAGCATACATTTCCGTAGCGAATCTAGTTAAATGAAATAATAGTTACTACAGATGCTAGTTTTAAAACTTACCGCATTATGTTCTGGTTCGTTCCATCCTCCAATCAAAAACATAATGTTACTGCATAGCGGTTGGAATACAACTTCATCTCTGCACAATGCCTGGCCCGCCCACGAATAAATGGTGGGGTTAGTCAGGAACTCGCCCTTGCCAAATAAATTAGCAACATTCTGGAAATAGAGAAAACTGAGTAAAAAGTCCCGACATCATAGGAATAAACTAATCAAAGATAAATTTTGCTCACTTCAATGTTATTGGCGTGCGGTGAGATAACCAAAAGAAGAGGGCTCCTGTTATGAGCCATGTAAGCCACTGGAGCCAATGCGTGCATCGATATGATTTTCTTGTTATAATCTGGGTTCAAAGAGCCCATAACGAAGAACGACGTAGTGCCCTGCGAGTGGCCAATGTAATGTAGCCTCTCTTGTCCTGAGGTTTTTAATGCATGATCAATCATAGCAGGCAGGTCAATGTTGCCTATTTCATCCCAAGAGAACTTCCAGTAATCGGTGTTCAGCAGAGCATCAGGATTCAGCCTGACGTGTTTCCGAGAGTAAGTGTTGCCTCGTGCGTTACCCATCCAGACGTCAAAGCCTTCCTCGGCAAGAATGTACCCTGAAAAGGTAGTGGTTAGTAAGCAAGGCGTCATAGAGTTATGAAAGTTTTGGAAAAATTCTTACGTAAGCAAACTTACCAAGACCGGAGCCCGGACCCATGATGACCAAATCGGCAGACGACGAGAGCAGACCGTGCATCAAGAACACGACGGGCCTCTTCTGATTCGGGTTGTTGTTGGCATCTCGTCCGTGAGGGATTCGGTGCATTTCCAAGATGTAGCCATCTTCTGTCGTCACAGTGTGAGCTTCAACTGGGTATCGGTATTTTTTTATTAATTCTGTCTGAAATAGTGAAATGCCATAAAATGAACCTTTTAATTCCGATCTTGTGTTATAACCCTATTTCACTTCGGTTGTCAAAATTAAACTCACCGCATTTAGAGATGCATCTTCAAATACGTCAGTTGAGTAACGCGAGTCAATTTGAATATTTTTCAACAATTCCTTGATACTGTCAGTCTCCACCGCCGCTGTGAGAGCGACACATGTGGCTATCACCACAATGAACCCTCCTCGTAACATGATTAAAATTCGGTGAAGACAACATGGGGACCCGAGTTTTATAACTTCTGTTCAATTGATATAAAAATTAAGCTCCGATAGCGATACAGTATCAGCAATAAGATCGGGCTAGGGTGCTATTGATTTGAAACTATTATTTTTGGACTATTTTTCATAACTGTTTTGGATGCCAAATATTATCAAATATGGGACTCGTCAAGGATAGAAAAATTGAAACAAGTTACGGAAAAATCCTATCAAGCCCAGTTAATTACTGTCCAGTGCACCCCACAACCTGGAAATTTAAGTTCGCAAGAGTTTTGAAATGTTTATCATAGCTATATTCCTTGATCTTTACTGATATTAATAAATACAGATCGTGCCTAAACTATTGAAAATGTATTTTTTTATTAACAAATATGGAGTAAAATCGATATTGTACCATAATTAAATTCTTAATTTCTCATCTTCAAGTCGCTGCGAGAACGACATACGAGGCGACAACCGCAAGTAAACGTGCTCCGAACTCCCTGCGCACTCACCAACGATATCAAAATTATTGTAGCCTCAATTAAATAACTTTCTAAAAACAAAATAAATATCTAAGTTAAGTAGCTACATTTAAATTTATGATGCACTATCTCTACATTGTATAGCACAAAATCCCTTCCCGCTGTCTACCTGTCCTTATATGTATAAATGTTTAGATCTTTAAAACTACGCGATGGATGTTGTTGTGTTTTTTTTTTATAAATACAAGGTTTCAAGTAGAAGTTTTATAAGTGTAATAATAATACATGACTATTGCAACCGTATGAAACTGCGGCGGGTCACTATTATTTTACTAATTACTTTCTTTCTCCTTTAGTATCGAAAGCTTTTTTTTTTTTTATTTTGTGTCATGTTATGAACAAAAACAATGTTATATTTTTTCATACTATGGATTTACATTTTTGCCTCATAATGGTGGTCTTTTATCGTATCTTATCATTAGTTTATTATATATCAGAAACACATGTGTGTTGTGTGTACCTCCCTATGAGATACTCGCGAGTAACGTTGAAGGCACTGGATAGTTAATTGAAAGCAACGCAATATGTTTCAAATATCCTAGACAATATCATGAACGAACACTTGTTTCAGAAATTTTAGGCAATCCAGGCATATCATAATCTGCAGATTATTTCCTAGTCAGCTTTTTGTATATCCCTCTAATTCAGCGTTGTAATAAAGATGTGTAAAACTGACATTGATATCGCGTCAGCTATATAAGTTATCAACAAAAGATCACGAAATACAGATTTTTACCCGACTGCGCCAGAAGGAAGGTTATTTTAGAGAGTACGTATAGATGTATAATTGTTTTGCAGATTTTTAGCGCCAAATTCGAATATTGCTCACTCTATAGCCTGAATAACTCGAAGGGTTTCAGTTTCAAAGGCATGGTTAGAATTTTATTAGTTGTGAAAGTAAAAATGGAGATGGAGTGATCTGCTCGACTCGTGCATTTGGTAGGTATCTTCAACAGTTTGATACGTAAACATTATTAACAGGATGGTTCATATTTCTAATGTATTATTTATTTTTCCTTATACACGTTATCTTAGTTAATGATAAAAAAATATGTTTGCGCCTAGAGGTATTTTATGTCGGATACATTGTGTGAACCACTTTTGTAAGACGCATAAAAAGTCACGGTGTATATGTCTGTTGCTTATATGATTCGTAGCGCGCATCACACGAGCCACAAATCATACGTGCTACGAATCCCATGATACAAATCATACGTGCTACGAATCCTATGCCACGAATCATACGTGCTACAAATCCTATGTGCTACGAATACCATGCCACAAATCATACGTGCTACGAATCCCATGCTAAGAATCCCATGCTACGAATCCCATGCTTCAAATCTCATGCTACGAATCCCATGCTACGAATCATACGTGCTACGAATTCCATGCTACAAATCCCATGCTACGAATCCCATGCTTCAAATCTCATGCTACGAATCCCATGCTACGAATCAAAAGTGCTACGAATTCCATGCTACGAATCATACGTGCTACAAATTCCATGCTACGAATCTCATGCTACGAATCATACGTGATACGAATCCCATGCTACAAATCATATGTCCTACGAATCCCATGCCACAAATCATACGTGCTACGAATCCCATGCTAAGAATCCCATGCTACGAATCCCATGCATCAAATCTCATGCTACGAATCCCATGCTACGAATCATACGTGCTACGAATCCCATGCTAAGAATCCCATGCTACGAATCCCATGCATCAAATCTCATGCTACGAATCATACGTGCTACGAATCTCATGCTACGAATCATACGTGCTACGAATTTCATGCTACGAATCATACGTGCTACAAATTCCATGCTACGAATCATATGTACTACGAATCCCATGCTACGAATCATAGGTGCTACGAATTATATAGGCTACGAATCATATGTCCTACGAATCCCACGCTGCGAATCATATATGCTACGAATCCTATGCTACGAATCCCATGCTACGAATCCCATGCTATGAATCTCATTTTACGAATCATACGTGCTACAAATCCCATGCTACGAATCCCATGCTACGAATCTCATGCTACGAATCATACGTGCTACGAATCCCATGCAGCGAATCATATGTGCTACGAATTCCATGCTACGAATCATAGGTGCTACGAATCCCACGCTGCGAACCATATGTGCTACGAATCCTATGCTACGAATCCCATGCTACGAATCCCATGCTACGAATCCCATGCTACGAATCTCAGGCTACGAATCTCATGCTACGAATCATACGTGCTACGAATCCCATGCTACGAATCCCATGCTACGAATCTCATGCTACGAATCATACGTGCTACGAATCCCATGCTACAAATCATACGCGCTACGAATCCTATGCCACGAATCATACGTGCTACAAATCCTATGCTACGAATCATATGTGCTACGAATCCCATGCCACAAATCATACGTGCTACGAATCCCATGCTAAGGATCCTACGTGCTACGAATGCCATGCTAAGAATCCCATGCTACGAATCCCACGCTACAAATCCCATGCTTCAAATCTCATGCTACGAATCTTACGTGCTACGAATCCCATGCTACGAATCCCATGCTAAGAATCCCATGCTACGAATCCCATGCTTCAAATCTCATGCTACGAATCATACGTGCTACGAATCCCATGCTTCGAATCATACGTGCTACGAATTCCATGCTACGAATCATGTGCTACGAATCCCATGCTGCGAATCATACGTGCTACGAATTCCATGCTACGAATCATAGGTGCTACGAATTATACAGGGTGGCTAGGACAATGCGACAATAATTTAACACACGTATACATTTCCATATTATTATTCAATAAATGAATTTTAAATTCATTAAATATTAATATTTACGGAGTTATTAATTTTTTTTAAATATTGCAATTTAGAGCAACCTATACGTGAAGAACCATCGCATAGTGGTCATTTGCCGGGGTCACGAATGTCAACAAAACATCAATGAATTTCAAAGCGAGTCAGCAATAGTGTCAGGTTCAAACAAATGCGTGAGCCCGAGCGTCGCAGGCGACGCGCGCGTCCTCTTTCTCTCTCTCACGCCGCGCGCCGGCCTTGTCCAGCCGCTCAGCTGCTCAGTGCCATCCAGGCCCTGAACTTGACACACTTTTTGTCACTCGTGCACATAAATCCTTTAATGTTTTGGTGATGGTTTCCGAGAAAGGGACTTTTACGTATTTGGTGTTGTCTTTATTTATTCTAGTGTAATCACCGTAATCAGGACAATAATCAGATTACAATATTGTGATAAACACGCTTTGGATTGTTTTAGTTACTTGATTGTGATCTCAACTCTTGTGAATTGTGTAAACCTGTGATGACAAATACAAATTCTAACTAGAAATCGACGCACTAATGTAGGTGCTCTTCAGCATGTCCGCGAAAACCCAGACCGACCGCCTACACGGCAAAATCGAATGAAACAATGAAAACCTATAATTGTGTGAAAATGTTCTACGTTTCGAAAATAAATCAAAACTAGCCTTCGCCAAACCGCAATGCATTTTCAAGACCATCACAGAACTCCTATTCAGATATTAAAGCGGGAAAAGTGCACCCATTAAAATTTAACGAAATTAAGAAACGGTGTTTAGCTCTTTGTATGCGCAACTAAATGCAGTTAAATAAATTTAGTGATTAACGGACAAATAGTACCAAATAAAAGATAAAGTTAAAGTGTTATGATGTTTAACTAACTCCGCTGTAGGTACAGTCAACAGCAAAAGTAGATGATCAAAATCAGAAGTTCAATACTAATGAACCGAGTTTGCGTCAGAACTGTGTCGCGCCGAAATGATTCAAAAATATGTGATTGTAAAATATACCAAACATTAACTACTAGTACAGCTGCCATATATTCGTGATTAGCTTTGACTCCAAAAGTCATAAACTCAATTCGCATCAGAACTAAGCAGTGTTTTCTTTTTCCGAAACTAGTGATCAGTTAAAATAAAAAAAATTATGATGAAACTGAGGCCACGTAATCATGATACAAATATTTCATCCATACTTATTATACAGGGTGACTTCGAAGTCGTGGGCAATATTTTAAACTAAGACACTATTAATGATACTAATTACGTTAGGGCTATTTTTACGTAAAAAAATAATAATAATGTAGGTTATTATCTTTTCTAAGTTCCGCGCGGCCGTGGATGATGCGACGGCCGCGTTTAAATATTTTGATACTTTAAATCATTGGCATTATCTGATTAGTTTTGTTTTTTTTTTGTTCAATAGTAATTTATTACGGTAGTATGTTACTTATTAGGTATTTAAGTATACATTACATTTTTAATAACTGGGTAACAATTTTTTTTTGCGTAAAAGTATCCCTAACGCAATTAGTGTCATTAATAGTGTCTTAGTTTAAAATATTGCCCACGACTTCGAAGTCACCCATAAATATCCCAGTAATTTAATTTATTATGCTTTACGGAAAAATATCTGAATTGGATCTCAAACCTCGAAAAAAGCACATGTTCATTAAAAAACTGGCTGTCTGTAAAATCAGTATACAAACGAGGTTTGTACGTGATATACTTTTAAATATTCGACACAAAAGAAATTATGTGTCAAATTTTATAGTTTCGGAAAAAGAAAACACTGCTTAGTTCTGATACGAATTTAGTTTATGACTTTTGGAGTCAAAGCTGATCACGAATATATGGCAGCTGTACTAGTAGTTAATGTTTGGTATATTTTACAATCACATACTTTTGAATCATTTCGGCGCGACACAGTTCTGACGCAAACTCCGTTCATTAGTATTGAACTTCTGATTTTGATCATCTAATTTTGCTGTTGACTGTACCATCTGTGTTTGTGATATTGTGCCGCCAAAGGATCGAGCAGGCCGAGCCGATTTTATGCCTACAAGTCGCGACGCGTTGCCAGCTGGCGCGCCAAGCTGTTGTACCTACGCGAGCGGCATGCGACGTTGCCGCACCGAGTAAACGTAAGCCCGCTAGTCGTAGGTAAGTTATTTGATGAATGAACTTTCGCACAGAGTGATAACAATTTGTGATAGATTTACTTTTAAACATTCGACACAAAAGAAATTATGTGTCAAATTTTATAGTTTCGGAAAAAGAAAACACTGCTTAGTTCTGATATGAATTTAGTTTATGACTTTTGGAGTCAAAGCTGATCACGAATATATGGCAGCTGTACTAGTAGTTAATGTTTGGTATATTTTACAATCACATACTTTTGAATCATTTCGGCGCGACACAGTTCTGACGCAAACTCCGTTCATTAGTATTGAACTTCTGATTTTGATCATCTACTTTTGCTGTTGACTGTACCATCTGTGTTTGTGATATTGTGCCGCCAAAGGATCGAGCAGGCCGAGCCGATTTTATGCCTACAAGTCGCGACGCGTTGCCAGCTGGCGCGCCAAGCTGAGGTACCTACGCGAGCGGCATGCGACGTTGCCGCACCGAGTAAACGTAAGCCCGCTAGTCGTAGGTAAGTTATTTGATGAATGAACTTTCGCACAGAGTGATCACAATTTGTGATAGATTTTTATTATTTAATTTGTTTGAAAAAAAAGTCTTTCAGTTTACGTAATATCAAAACGTGTCATGACTTAAATGATTCATGGCTACTAGTTCTAACCGTGTGTTAAATTATTGTCGCATTGTCCTCGCCACCCTGTATAGGCTACGAATCATATGTCTTACGAATCCCACGCTGCGAACCAAATGTGCTACGAATCCTATGCTACGAATCCCATGCTACGAATCCCATGCTACGAATCTCATGCTACGAATCATACGTGCTACAAATCCCATGCTACGAATCCCATGCTACGAATCTCATGCTACGAATCATACGTGCTACGAATCCCATGCTACAAATCATACGCGCTACGAATCCTATGCCACGAATCATACGTGCTACAAATCCTATGCTACGAATCATATGTGCTACGAATCCCATGCCACAAATCATACGTGCTACGAATCCCATGCTAAGGATCCTACGCGCTACGAATCTCATGCTAAGAATCCCAGGCTAAGAATCTCATGCTATGAATCATACGTGCTACGAATCCCATGCTAAGAATCCCATGCTACGAATCCCATGCATCAAATCTCATGCTACGAATCATACGTGCTACGAATCCCATGCTACGAATCATACGTGCTACGAATCCCATGCTAAGAATCCGATGCTACGAATCCCATGCATCAAATCTCATGCTACGAATCATACGTGCTACGAATCCCATGCCACAAATCATACGTGCTACGAATCCCATGCTAAGAATCCCATGCTACGAATCCCATGCATCAAATCTCATGCTACGAATCCCATGCTACGAATCATACGTGCTACGAATCCCATGCTAAGAATCCCATGCTACGAATCCCATGCATCAAATCTCATGCTACGAATCATACGTGCTACGAATCCCATGCTACGAATCATACGTGCTACGAATTTCATGCTACGAATCATACGTGCTACAAATTCCATGCTACGAATCATATGTACTACGAATCCCATGCTACGAATCATAGGTGCTACGAATTATATAGGCTACGAATCATATGTCCTACGAATCCCACGCTGCGAATCATATATGCTACGAATCCTATGCTACGAATCCCATGCTAAGAATCCCATGCTACGAATCCCATGCATCAAATCTCATGCTACGAATCATACGTGCTACGAATCCCATGCTACGAATCATACGTGCTACGAATCCCATGCTAAGAATCCGATGCTACGAATCCCATGCATCAAATCTCATGCTACGAATCATACGTGCTACGAATCCCATGCTACGAATCATACGTGCTACGAATTTCATGCTACGAATCATACGTGCTACAAATTCCATGCTACGAATCATATGTACTACGAATCCCATGCTACGAATCATAGGTGCTACGAATTATATAGGCTACGAATCATATGTCCTACGAATCCCACGCTGCGAATCATATATGCTACGAATCCTATGCTACGAATCCCATGCTACGAATCCCATGCTAAGAATCCCATGCTACGAATCCCATGCTACGAATCCCATGTTTCAAACCTCATGCTATAACTCATACGTGCTACGAATCCCATGCTACGAATCATACGTGCTACGAATTCCATGCTACGATTCATACGTGCTACGAATCCTATGCTACGAATCCCATGCTACGAATCTCATAATACGAATCAAACGTACTACGAATCCCATGCTACGAATCCCATGCTACGAATCCCATGCTACGAATTCCATGCTACGTATCATACGTGCTGCGAATCTCATGCAACGAATTATACGTGCTACGAATCCCATGCTACAAATAATATGTGCTACGAATCTCATGCTACGAATCATACGTGCTACGAATCCCATGCTACGAATCATATGTGCTACGAATCATACGTACTACGAATCCCATGCTACGAATCATACGTGCTACGAATCCCATGCTACGTATCATACGTGCTGCGAATCTCATGCAACAAATCATACGTGCTGCGAATCTCATGCTACGAATTATACGTGCTACGAATCCCATGCTACGAATCCCATGCTACGAATCTCATGCTACGAATCATACGTGCTACGAATCCCATGCTACAAATCATACGTGCTACGAATCCTATGCCACGAATCATACGTGCTACAAATCCTATGCTACGAATCATACGTGCTACGAATCCCATGCTACGAATTTCATGCTACGAATTTCATGCTACGTATTTCGTGCTACGAATTTCATGCTACGAATCATATGTGCTACGAATCCCATGCTGCGAATCATACGTGCTACGAATTCCATGCTACGAATCATAGGTGCTACGAATCTTATGCTACGAATCCTATGCTACGAATCCTATGCTACGAATCCCATGCTACGAATCTCATGCTAAGAATCATATGTGCTACGAATCCCATGCTACGAATTCCATGCTATGAATCATACGTGCTACAAATTCCATGCTACGAATCATACGTGCTACGAATCCCATGCTACGAATCATACGTGCTACAAATCCTATGCTACGAATCCCATGCCACAAATCATACGTGCTACGAATCCCATGCTAAGGATCCTACGTGCTACGAATCCCATGCTAAGAATCCTATGCTACGAATCCCATGCTTCAAACCTCATGCTACAAATCATACGTGCTACAAATTCCATGCTACGAATCATATGTACTACGAATCCCGTGCTGCGAATCATACGTGCTACGAATTCCATGCTACGAATTATATAGGCTACGAATCATATGTCCTACGAATCCCACGCTGCGAATCATATGTGCTACGAATCCTATGCTACCAATCCCATGCTACGAATCTCATGCTTTAATCATACGTGCTACGAATTCCATGCTACGAATCCCATGCTACGAATCCCATGCTTTGAATCATACGTGCTACAAATTTTATGCTACGAATCATAGGAGCTACGAATTATATAGGCTACGAATCATGTCTTACGAATCCCACGCTACGAATCCCATGCTACGGATCCCATACTACGAATCTCATGCTACGAATCATACGTGCTACGAATCTCATGCTTCGAATTACATGTGCTACGAATCCCATACTATGAATCATACGTGCTGTGAATCCCATGCTACGAATCCCATTCTTCGAATTATATGTGCTACGAATCCCATACTATGAATCATACGTGCTGCGAATCTCATGCTACGAATTATACGTGCTACGAATCCCATGCTACAAATCATATGTGCAACGAATTTCATGCTACGAATCATACGTGCTACGAATCATATGTGCTACGAATCATACGTACTACGAATCTCATGCTACAAATCAAACGTGCTACGAATCCCATCCTACGAATCCCATGCTACGAATCTCAAGCTACGAATCATACGTGCTACGAATCCCATGCTACAAATCATACGTGCTACGAATCTTATGCCACGAATCATAGGTGCTACGAATTATATAGGCTACGAATCATATGTCTTACGAATCCCACGCTGTGAACCATATGTGCTACGAATCCTATGCTACGAATCCTATGCTACGAATCCCATGCTATGAATCCCATGCTACGAATCTCATGCTACGAATCATACGTGACACGAATCCCATGCTACGAATCTCATGCTACGAATCACACGTGCTACGAATCCCATGCTACAAATCATACGTGCTACGAATCCTATGCCACGAATCATACGTGCTACAAATCCTATGCTACGAATCATATGCGCTACGAATCCCATGCTAAGAATCCCATGCAACGAATCCCATGCTTCAAACCTCATTCTACAAATCATACGTGCTTCGAATCCCATGCTACGAATCATACGTGCTACGAATCATATGTGCTACGAATCATACTTGCTACGAATCATACGTGCTACGAATCATATGTGCTACGAATCATACGTACTACGAATCCCATGCTATGAATCATACGTGCTGCGAATCTCATGCTACGAATTATACGTGCTACGAATCCCATGCTACAAATCATATGTGCAACGAATTTCATGCTACGAATCATACGTACTACGAATCCCATGGTACGTATCATACGTGCTACGAATCATATGTGCTACGAATCATACGTACTACGAATCTCATGCTACAAATCAAACGTGCTACGAATCCCATCCTACGAATCCCATGCTACGAATCTCAAGCTACGAATCATACGTGCTACGAATCCCATGCTACAAATCATACGTGCTACGAATCCTATGCCTTGAATCATAGGTGCTACGAATTATATAGGCTACGAATCATATGTCTTACGAATCCCACGCTGTGAACCATATGTGCTACAAATCCTATGCTACGAATCCTATGCTACGAATCCCATGCTATGAATCCCATGCTACGAATCTCATGCTACGAATCATACGTGACACGAATCCCATGCTACGAATCTCATGCTACGAATCACACGTGCTACGAATCCCATGCTACAAATCATACGTGCTACGAATCCTATGCCACGAATCATACGTGCTACAAATCCTATGCTACGAATCATATGCGCTACGAATCCCATGCCACAAATCATATGTGCTACAAATCCCATGCTAAGAATCCCATGCAACGAATCCCATGCTTCAAACCTCATTCTACAAATCATACGTGCTTCGAATCCCATGCTACGAATCATACGTGCTACGAATCATATGTGCTACGAATCATACTTGCTACGAATCCCATGCTACAAATCATATGTGCAACGAATCCCATGCTACGAATCATACGTGCTACGAATCATATGTGCTACGAATCATACGTACTACGAATCCCATGCTACGAATCATATGCCACGGATTCCATGGTATGAATCCCATGCTTCGAATCCCATGCTACGAATCCCATGCCACAAATCATATGTACTAAAAATCTCATGCTATGAATCACGCGTGCTATGAATCCCATGCTACAAATAATATGTGCTACGAATCCCAAACTACGCTGTGATTGGGCGAGGTTTAAGAAATGAGCGTAGTTGGTTTAAGAAATGGTGATCCGGCCAGTACTCGATGACTGACTCGGGAGAATGCACGGCTCCCTGTCGTTCAGGGTGACACAGGTGTTGTCGGGACACGGCTGCTTCGGCAAGAACCTGTACCGCATAGACAGGGAGCCGGACGCTCGGTGCCACCACTGCGTCCAATGCGGGGAGGACACGGCGCAACACATGCGGCTGAGTGTGTAGCTTGGGAGGAGCAGCGCAGAGTCCTCACAAATGTGGTAGGAGGCAATCTGTCGCTGCCAGCCATAGTGCGTAAAATGGCCGTCGGCGCAGAGTCGTGGGACGCGGTGGTGGTTCCTTCTGCGACATCACGTCCTCGTAGAAGGAAACTGCGTAACGGGAGAGAGAAATCTCGAATTCCTTCAGGGTGCAGGGGAAGAGTGGACAACGCCTTTCTCCGGCTCTCCTGAATGGTTCCAGGGATGAGGGACTTGGGAAAGTCTCCGCCCCCTATTCGCCGTCTGAGGCATTTGGATAAGGATAAAAATAGCTTGTTTATTAAATTCCTTCGCAAATAATGCATTAATTTCTGACAATTAGGTTGTAGTGAGGCAATTCTAAAATATGAGCATAATATATGCAATCGTACCTCTCATTTTTTACTTCTTCGTTTATACTCCTACAGGTTACAGCGTATTATAAAACCTAAAACTCTCATCGAAATCGACTATCCAATCATCATTTTTTTTATTAACTCGAACCAGTTGTACCTGAGATAAGTACGATATTGGTTTAGATTTAGAAACCATAACACAAACACCCTACCCCTTGTAAGGGAGTTGTAAATAAATAAAATAACACAAGTAATCATCATCGTAAACATATATTTCCAAAATTATTCATCGTCGAAGGCGTTAGCATCCATAGCTCTAATAAGGTTAATCATTCTATTAAAAAGTAACGTTCTTGCGTTTATACCCCATATAAAGTCAATGTGACTGAAGCTGGCCATAGGAACTCGGAATTTGCCAATAGGTCTGCCCAGTTCTCTGAATAATCTGTCCACATCGTTGACATGTGCCAATGGGTCACTATCCGAGTAATGCAGGAACACTGGAGTGGTGACCTTAGAGAGGTCATATCGAGGTGGCTTGAAGGATCCGTACCTTCGGTAGTTAGACAGTCGGGAGCCCTCATCATAACGACGGAACTCTTTACCGGCGATACCTTGTCCGTAATGGGCCAACTGTCTCAAAGCAGCACCAGCCGGTGCGTGACCCATAATAGCGGGAAGCATAGTCTACGAAAGAAAAATGAAACTTAAGCATACAATCCTGCAGCGATTTTTGTTCCATGAAATAACAGGCACAATCGTCGCAAGTATTTAATAACAATCTTACCGCATTATGTTCTTGTTCATTCCATCCTCCAATCAAAAACATAATGTTACTGCATAGGGGTTGGAATACAACTTCATCTCTGCACAATGCCTGGCCCGCCCACGCATAAATGGTTGGATTAGTCAGGAACTCGCCCTTGCCGAATAAATTAGCAACATTCTGAAAATAGTTAAACCTAAGTAAAAAGTCACAACATCATATGAATAAACTAATAAAGATTAATTTTGCTCACTTCAATGTTATTGGCGTGCGGTGAAATAACCAAAAGAAGAGGATTCCTGTTGTGAGCCATATAAGCCACAGGAGCCATTGCGTGCATTGATATAACTTTTTTGTTATAATCAGGTCGCAAAGAACCCATCACAAAGAACGACGTAGTGCCCTGCGAGTGACCAATGTAATGTAGCCTCTCTTGTCCTGAGGTTTTTAATGCGTAATCAATCATAGTTGGCAGGTCAATGTTGCCTATTTCATCCCAAGAGAACTTCCAGTACGCGGTGCTCAGCAAAGCATCAGGATTCAGCCTGACGTGTTTCCGAGAGTAAGTGTTGCCTCGTGCGTTACCCATCCAGACGTCAAAGCCTTCCTCGGCAAGAATGTACCCTGAAAAGGTAGTCGTTAGTAAGCAAAGCGACATAGAGTTACTGAAGGTTTTATAACTGTTTACGTGAGCAAACTTACCAAGACCGGAGCCCGGACCCATGATGACCAAATCGGCAGACGACGAGAGCAGGCCGTGCATCAAAAACACGACGGGCCTCTTCTGATTCGGGTTGTTGTTGGCATCTCGTCCGTGAGGGATTCGGTGCATTTCCAAGATGTAGCCATCTTCTGTCGTCACAGTGTGAGCTTCAACTGGGTATCGGTATTTTTTTATTAATTCTGTCTGAAATAGTGAAATGCCACACAATAAACCTTTCAATACCAATCTAATGTTATAAACCCATTTCACTTCTGTTGTCAAAATTAAACTCACCGCATTTAGAGATGCATCTTCAAATACGTCAGTTGAGTAACGCGAGTCAATTTGAATATTTTTCAGCAATTCCTTGATACTGTCAGCCTCCACCGCCGCTGTGAGAGCGACACATGTGGCTATCACCACAATGAACCCTCCTCGTAACATGATTAAAATTCGGTGAAGACAACATGGGGACCCGAGTTTTATAACTTCTGTTCAATTGATATAAAAATTAAGCTCCGATAGCGATACAGTATCAGCAATAAGATCGGGCTAGGGTGCTATTGATTTGAAACTATTATTTTTTGGACTATTTTTCATAACTGTTTTGGATGCCAAATATTATCAAATATGGGACTCGTCAAGGATAGAAAAATTGAAACAAGTTACGGAAAATCCTATCAAGCCCAGTTAATTACTGTCCAGTGCACCTCGCAACCTGGAAATTTAAGTTCGCAAGAGTTTTGAAATGTTTATCATAGCTATATTCCTTGATCTTTAATGATATTAATAAATACAGATCGTGCCTAAACTATTGAAAATGTATTTTTTTATTAACAAATATGGAATAAAATCGATATTGTACCATAATTATATTCTTGATTTCACATCTTCAAGCCGCTGCGAGAACGACATACGAGGCGACAACCGCAAGTAAACGTGCTCCGAACGTCCTGCGCACTCACCAACGATATCAAAATTATTTTAGCCTCTATTAAATAACTTTCTAAAAATAAAATAAATATCTAAGTACCTATATTTAAATTTATTATGCACTATCTCTACATTGTATAGCACAAAATCCCTTTCCGCTGTCTACCTGTCCCTATATGTATAAATGTTTACATCTTTAAAACTACGCGATGGATGTTGTTGTGGTTTTTTTTTTTTATAAATACAAGTTTTCAAGTGGAAGTTTTATATGTGTAATAATAATACATGACTATTGAGAACGTACGAAACTGCGGCGGGTCGCTATCGTTTTACAAATGACTTTTTTTCTCCTTTAGTATCGAAAGGTTTTTTTTTTTATTTTGTGTCATGTTATGAACAAAAACAATGTGATATTTTTTCATACTATGGATTTACATTTTTGCCTCATAATGGTGGTCTTTTATCGTATCTTATCATTAGTTTATTATATATCAGAAACACATGTGTGTTGTGTGTACCTCCCTATGAGATACTCGTGAGTAACGATGTAGGCACTAGATAGTTATTTAAAAGCAACGCAATATGTTTCAAATATCCTAGACAATATCATGAACGAACAATTGTTTCAGAAATTTTAGGCAATCCAGGCATATCCAAAATCTGCAGATTATTTCCTAGTCAGCTTTTTGTATATCCCTCTAATTCAGCGTTGTAATAAAGATGTGTAAAACCGACATTGATATCGCGTCAGCTATATAAGTTATCAACAAAAGATCACGAAATACAGATTTTTACCCGACTGCGCCAGAAGGAAGGTTATTTTAGAGAGTACGTATAGATGTATAATTCTTTTGCAGATTTTTAGCGCCAAATTCGAATATTGCTCACTCTATAGCCTGAATAACTCGAAGGGGTTCAGTTTCAAAGGCATGGTTAGAATTTTATTAGTTGTGAAAGTAAAAATGGAGATCTGCTCGACTCGTGCATTTGGTAGGTATCTTCAACAGTTTGATACGTAAACATTATTAACAGGATGGTTCATATTTCTAATGTATTATTTATTTTTCTTCATACACGTTATCTTAGATAATGATAAAAAAATATGTTCGCGCCTAGAGGTATTTTATGTCGGATACATTGTGTGGACCACTTTTGTAAGACGCATAAAAAGTCACGGTGTATATGTCTGTTGCTTATATGATTCGTAGCGCGCATCACACGAGCCACAAATCATACGTGCTACGAATCCCATGATACAAATCATACGTGCTACGAATCCTATGCCACGAATCATACGTGCTACAAATCCTATGTGCTACGAATACCATGCCACAAATCATACGTGCTACGAATCCCATGCCACAAATCATACGTGCTACGAATCCCATGCTTCAAATCTCATGCTACGAATCCCATGCTACGAATCATACGTGCTACGAATTCCATGCTACGAATCATACGTGCTACGAATTCCATGCTACGAATCATACGTGCTACGAATCCCATGCTACGAATGCCATGCTAAGAATCCCATGCTACGAATCCCATGCTTTAAATCTCATGCTACGAATCCCATGCTACGAATCAAAAGTGCTACGAATTCCATGCTACGAATCATACGTGCTACAAATTCCATGCTACGAACCTCATGCTACGAATCATACGTGATACGAATCCCATGCTACAAATCATATGTGCTACGAATCCCATGCTACGAATCTCATGCATCAAATCTCATGCTACGAATCATACGTGCTACGAATCCCATGCTACGAATCATACGTGCTACGAATTCCATGCTACAAATTATACGTGCTACAAATTCCATGCTACGAATCATATGTACTACGAATCCCATGCTACGAATCATAGGTGCTACGAATTATATAGGCTACGAATCATATATCCTACGAATCCCACGCTGCGAATCATATATGCTACGAATCCTATGCTACGAATCCTATGCTACGAATCCCATGCCACGAATCCCATGCTATGAATCTCATTTTACGAATCATACGTGCTACAAATCCCATGCTGCGAATCCCATGCTACGAATCATACGTGCTACGAATCCCATGCAGCGAATCATATGTGCAACGAATTCCATGCTACGAATCATAGGTGCTACGAATCCCACGCTGCGAACCATATGTGCTACGAATCCTATGCTACGAATCCCATGCTACGAATCCCATGCTACGAATCTCATGCTAAGAATCATACGTGCTACGAATCCCATGCTACGAATCCCATGCTACGAATCTCAGGCTACGAATCTCATGCTACGAATCTCAGGCTACGAATCATACGTGCTACGAATCCCATGCTACGAATCCCATGCTACGAATCTCATGCTACGAATCATACGTGCTACGAATCCCATGCTACAAATCATACGCGCTACGAATCCTATGCCACGAATCATACGTGCTACAAATCCTATGCTACGAATCATATGTGCTACGAATCCCATGCCACAAATCATACGTGCTACGAATCCCATGCTAAAGATCCTACGTGCTACGAATGCCATGCTAAGAATTCCATGCTACGAATCCCACGCTACGAATCCCATGCTTCAAATCTCATGCTACGAATCTTACGTGCAACGAATCCCATGCTACGAATCCCATGCTAAGAATCCCATGCTACGAATCCCATGCTTCAAATCTCATGCTACGAATCATACGTGCTACGAATTCCATGCTACGAATCATGTGCTACGAATCCCATGCTGCGAATCATATGTGCTACGAATTCCATGCTACGAATCATAGGTGCTACGAATCATAGGTGCTACGAATTATACAGGGTGGCTAGGACAATGCGACAATAATTTAACACACGTATACATTTCCATATTATTATTCAATAAATAAATTTTAAATTCATTAAATATTAATATAATATTGCAATTTAGAGCAACCTGTACGTAAAGAACCATCGCAAAGTGGTCATTTGCCGGGGTCACGAATGTCAACAAAACATCAATGAATTTCAAAGCGAGTCAGCAATAGTGTCAGGTTCAAACAAATGCGTGAGCCCGAGCGTCGCAGGCGACGCGCGCGTCCTCTTTCTCTCTCTCACGCCGCGCGCCGGCCTTATCCAGCCGCTCAGCTGCTCAGTGCCATCCAGGCCCTGAACTTGACACACTTTTTGTCACTCGTGCGCATAAATCCTTTAATTTTTTGGTGATGGTTTCCGAGAAAGGGACTTTTACGTATTTCCGTAATCAGGACAATAATCAGATTACAATATTGTGATAAACACGCTTTGGATTGTTTTAGTTACTTGATTGTGATCTCAACTCTTGTGAATTGTGTAAACCTGTGATGACAAATACAAATTCTAACTAGAAATCGACGCACTAATGTAGGTGCTCTTCAGCATGTCCGCGAAAACCCAGACCGACCGCCTACACGGCAAAATCGAATGAAACAATGAAAACCTATAATTGTGTGAAAATGTTCTACGTTTCGAAAATAAATCAAAACTAGCCTTCGCCAAACCGCAATGCATTTTCAAGACCATCACAGAACTCCTATTCAGATATTGAAGCGGGAAAAGTGCACCCATTAAAATTTAACGAAATTAAGAAACGGTGTTTAGCTCTTTGTATGCGCAACTAAATGCAGTTAAATAAATTTAGTGATTAACGGACAAATAGTACCAAATAAAAGATAAAGTTAAAGTGTTATGATGTTTAACTAACTCCGCTGTAGGTACATACCATCTGTGTTTGTGATATTGTGCCGCCAAAGGATCGAGCCGGCCGAGCCGATTTTATGCCCACAAGTCGCGACGCGTTGCCAGCTGGCGCGCCAAGCTGTTGTACCTACGCGAGCGGCATGCGACGTTGCCGCACCGAGTAAACGTAAGCCCGCTCGTAGGTAAGTTATTTGATGAATGAACTTTCGCACAGAGTGATCACAATTTGTGATAGATTTTTATTATTTAGTTTGTTTGAAAAAAAAAGTCTTTCAGTTTACGTAATATCAAAACGTGTCATGACTTAAATGATTCATGGCTACTAGTTCTAACCGTGTGTTAAATTATTGTCGCATTGTCCTCGCCACCCTGTATAGGCTACGAATCATATGTCTTACGAATCCCACGCTGCGAACCAAATGTGCTACGAATCCTATGCTACGAATCCCATGCTACGAATCCCATACTACGAATCTCATGCTACGAATCATACGTGCTACAAATCCCATGCTACGAATCCCATGCTACGAATCTCATGCTACGAATCATACGTGCTACGAATCCCATGCTACAAATCATACGCGCTACGAATCCTATGCCACGAATCATACGTGCTACAAATCCTATGCTACGAATCATATGTGCTACGAATCCCATGCCACAAATCATATGTGCTACGAATCCCATGCTAAGGATCCTACGCGCTACGAATCTCATGCTAAGAATCCCAGGCCAAGAATCTCATGCTACGAATCATTCGTGCTACGAATCCCATGCTAAGAATCCCATGCTACGAATCCCAAGCTACAAATCTCATGCTACGAATCATAAGTGCTACGAATCCCATGCTACGAATCTCATGCTACGAATCCCATGCTACGAATCCCATGCTACGAATCTCATGCTTCAAATCTCATGCTATGAATCATACGTGCTACGAATCCCATGCTACGAATCATACGTGCTACGAATTCCATGCTACGAATCATACAAGCTACAAATTCCATGCTAAGAATCATATGTGCTACGAATCCCATGCTGCGAATCATACGTGCTATGAATTCCATGCTACGAATCATAGGTGCTACGAATCCTATGCTACGAATCCTATGCTACGAATCCCATGCTACGAATCTCATGCTACGAATCATATGTGCTACGAATCCCATGCCACAAATCATACGTGCTACGAATCCCATGCTAAGGATCCTACGTGCTACGAATCCCATGCTAAGAATCCCATGCTACGAATCCCATGTTTCAAACCTCATGCTACAACTCATACGTGCTACGAATCATACGTGCTACGAATTCCATGCTACGAATCATACGTGCTACAAATTCCATGCTACGAATCATATGTACCACGAATCCCATGCTGCGAATCATACGTGCTACGAATTCCATGCTACGAATTATACAGTGTGTATATTTGAACGACGGACTTATTGAAGGAGGGTCGTCAGTATTCGATTCTCGTCCCAAATATGTAAAAAAACTATGACCTTAATTTTTCATATAATTATCCGATAAAATACAGTATTTATGAACACAGAGGCCCAAGCGCAAAATTCCTAATATCACGCGCCAAACACGTGCCGCTCCAGCTGTCGCTAAGGTAGCGCAAGCCCCCCGCGCCCCTTGTGATGTCGCCGAGTACCACGCGCCCCCGCGCCCCCCCGCTCTGCTGACCGGCGACCGCCAGTCTATGCGCACGCGCCGCTACTTTCGCATTGCGTCATCATTCCCGTTTACCAAATTCGCGTAAAGTGCATTTCCTAGTGTTAGGTACCTACCTAGTGTGTAGTGTAATAATGTCGTCGCAGTATTCAAATGAAGAATATTGGAATATGGCTGTGCTTACGCGCTATCAAATGATCGTGTGCGAGCTGCAGTCAATTTGTACAGAGAAATGTACCCCAACAGGCAAATACCATCATACAGTGATACAAATACCATCATCAAATACGATTTGACAGTGTATCATATTTAAACATTTTAAATAATGTAGTGAGTGAGATGCTGGAAGACGTGCCATTAAATATCTACCGGGACTTGTACTACCAACATGACGGAGCGCCCGCGCACTATCAGGTGCGCGTACGTGAGTACTTAAACATTCATTTTGTTGACAAGTGGATAGGTCGTGGCGGGCCCGTGCCATGGCCCGCACGCTCGTCAGATTAATCAATTCACTCCGTCAAATTAATCGTCGTAAATACTCAAATTATTAACCGTTGTAAATAGTTGTGATTCCATTTTTTTAATACGCCAAAAATACGATCGTGCGTCAACGTCTTATGACATTTCAGAATGTTTATAGTTTGATGTACCTAGATATTTTTGCCTGTCGTAAGCCAGATTTAAAGTATGAAGGGAAAATGTATTCATACCTACGTCGGCATCGGTCATTGACCGCGCATATGTTCTGCGATAAGCGCGAGGGTGTTAAAACGTTGCGAAGTTTTTAGGACTTTTTTGGAACGATTTTGTTCGTCATTAGTCAGGGCCTTTTTATTGTTTACACGTTTATTGGTGAAGTCTATGCATAAACTATTGGTGGTTTGAATAAGTCCGTCGTTCAAATTTACATCCTGTATAGGCTACGAATCATATGTCCTACGAATCCCACGCTGCGAATCATATGTGCTACGAATCCTATGCTACAAATCTCATAATACGAATCAAACGTGCTACGAATCCCATGCTACGAATCCCATGCTACGAATCTCATGCTACGAATTCCATGCTACGTATCATACGTGCTGCGAATCTCATGCTTCGAATTATACGTGCTACGAATCCCATGCTACAAATCCCATGCTTCAAATCATCTGTGCAACGAATCCCATGCTACGAATCATACGTGCTACGAATCCCATGGTACGTATCATACGTGCTACGAATCATATGCTACGAATCAAACGTGCTACGAATCCCATCCTACGAATCCCATGCTACGAATCTCATGCTACGAATCATACGTGCTACGAATCCCATGCTACAAATCATACGTGCTACGAATCCCATGCTACAAATCATACGTGCTACGAATCCTATGCCACGAATCATACGTGCTACGAATTCCATGCTACGAATTATACAGTGTGTATATTTGAACGACGGACTTATTGAAGGAGGGTCGTCAGTATTCGATTCTCGTCCCAAATATGTAAAAAAACTATGACCTTAATTTTTCATATAATTATCCGATAAAATACAGTATTTATGAACACAGAGGCCCAAGCGCAAAATTCCTAATATCACGCGCCAAACACGTGCCGCTCCAGCTGTCGCTAAGGTAGCGCAAGCCCCCCGCGCCCCTTGTGATGTCGCCGAGTACCACGCGCCCCCGCGCCCCCCGCTCTGCTGACCGGCGACCGCCAGTCTATGCGCACGCGCCGCTACTTTCGCATTGCGTCATCATTCCCGTTTACCAAATTCGCGTAAAGTGCATTTCCTAGTGTTAGGTACCTACCTAGTGTGTAGTGTAATAATGTCGTCGCAGTATTCAAATGAAGAATATTGGAATATGGCTGTGCTTACGCGCTATCAAATGATCGTGTGCGAGCTGCAGTCAATTTGTACAGAGAAATGTACCCCAACAGGCAAATACCATCATACAGTGATACAAATACCATCATCAAATACGATTTGACAGTGTATCATATTTAAACATTTTAAATAATGTAGTGAGTGAGATGCTGGAAGACGTGCCATTAAATATCTACCGGGACTTGTACTACCAACATGACGGAGCGCCCGCGCACTATCAGGTGCGCGTACGTGAGTACTTAAACATTCATTTTGTTGACAAGTGGATAGGTCGTGGCGGGCCCGTGCCATGGCCCGCACGCTCGTCAGATTAATCAATTCACTCCGTCAAATTAATCGTCGTAAATACTCAAATTATTAACCGTTGTAAATAGTTGTGATTCCATTTTTTTAATACGCCAAAAATACGATCGTGCGTCAACGTCTTATGACATTTCAGAATGTTTATAGTTTGATGTACCTAGATATTTTTGCCTGTCGTAAGCCAGATTTAAAGTATGAAGGGAAAATGTATTCATACCTACGTCGGCATCGGTCATTGACCGCGCATATGTTCTGCGATAAGCGCGAGGGTGTTAAAACGTTGCGAAGTTTTTAGGACTTTTTTGGAACGATTTTGTTCGTCATTAGTCAGGGCCTTTTTATTGTTTACACGTTTATTGGTGAAGTCTATGCATAAACTATTGGTGGTTTGAATAAGTCCGTCGTTCAAATTTACATCCTGTATAGGCTACGAATCATATGTCCTACGAATCCCACGCTGCGAATCATATGTGCTACGAATCCTATGCTACAAATCTCATAATACGAATCAAACGTGCTACGAATCCCATGCTACGAATCCCATGCTACGAATCTCATGCTACGAATTCCATGCTACGTATCATACGTGCTGCGAATCTCATGCTTCGAATTATACGTGCTACGAATCCCATGCTACAAATCCCATGCTTCAAATCATCTGTGCAACGAATCCCATGCTACGAATCATACGTGCTACGAATCCCATGGTACGTATCATACGTGCTACGAATCATATGCTACGAATCAAACGTGCTACGAATCCCATCCTACGAATCCCATGCTACGAATCTCATGCTACGAATCATACGTGCTACGAATCCCATGCTACAAATCATACGTGCTACGAATCCCATGCTACAAATCATACGTGCTACGAATCCTATGCCACGAATCATACGTGCTACAAATCCTATGCTACGAATCATAGGTGCTACGAATTATATAGGCTACGAATTATGTCTTACGAATCCCACGCTGTGAACCATATGTGCTACGAATCCTATGCTACGAATCCTATGCTACGAATCCCATGCTATGAATCCCATGCTACGAATCTCATGCTACGTATCATACGTGCTACGAATCCCATGCTACGAATCCCATGCTACGAATCTCATGCTACGAATCATACGTACTACGAATCCCATGCTACGAATCATACGTGCTACGAATCCCATGCTACGTATCATACGTGCTGCGAATCTCATGCAACGAATTATACGTGCTACGAATCCCATGCTACAAATAATATGTGCTACGTATCCCATGCTACGAATCCCATACTGCGAATCTCATGCTACGAATCATACGTGCTACGAATCCCATGCTACGAATCCCATTCTTCGAATTATATGTGCTACGAATCCCATACTATGAATCATACGTGCTGCGAATCTCATGCTACGAATTATACGTGCTACGAATCCCATGCTACAAATCATATGTGCAACGAATCCCATGCTACGAATCATACGTGCTACGAATCATACGTACTACGAATCTCATGCTACAAATCAAACGTGCTACGAATCCCATCCTACGAATTCCATGCTACGAATCATACGTGCTACGAATCCCATGCTACAAATCATACGTGCCACGAATCCTATGCCACGAATCATAGGTGCTACGAATTATATAGGCTACGAATCATATGTCTTACGAATCCCACGCTGTGAACCATATGTGCTACGAATCCTATGCTACGAATCCTATGCTACGAATCCCATGCTATGAATCCCATGCTACGAATCTCATGCTACGAATCATACGTGACACGAATCCCATGCTACAAATCATACGTGCTACGAATCCTATGCCACGAATCATACGTGCTACAAATCCTATGCTACGAATCATATGCGCTACGAATCCCATGCCACAAATCATATGTGCTACAAATCCCATGCTAAGAATCCCATGCAACGAATCCCATGCTTCAAACCTCATGCTACAAATCATACGTGCTTCGAATCCCATGCTACGAATCATGCGTGCTACGAATCATATGTGCTACGAATCATACTTGCTACGAATCCCATGCTACAAATCATATGTGCAACGAATCTCATGCTACGAATCATACGTGCTACGAATCCCATGGTACGTATCATACGTGCTACGAATCATACGTACTACGAATCCCATGCTACGAATCATATGCCACGGATTCCATGGTATGAATCCCATGCTTCGAATCCCATGCTACGAATCCCATGCCACAAATCATATGTACTAAAAATCTCATGCTATGAATCACGCGTGCTATGAATCCCATGCTACAAATAATATGTGCTACGAATCCCAAACTACGCTGTGATTGGGCGAGGTTTAAGAAATGAGCGTAGTTGGTTTAAGAAATGGTGATCCGGCCAGTACTCGATGACTGGCTCGGGAGAATGCACGGCTCCCTGTCGTTCAGGGTGACACAGGTGTTGTCGGGGCACGGCTGCTTCGGCAAGAACCTGTACCGCATAGACAGGGAGCCGGACGCTCGGTGCCACCACTGCGTCCAATGCAGGGAGGACACGGCGCAACACATGCGGCTGAGTGTGTAGCTTGGGAGGAGCAGTGCAGAGTCCTCACAAATGTGGTAGGAGGCAATCTGTCGCTGCCAGCCATAGTGCGTAAAATGGCCGTCGGCGCAGAGTCGTGGGACGCGAAGGAAACTGCGTAACGGGAGAGAGAAATCTCGAATTCCTTCAGGGTGCAGGGAAAGAGTGGACAACGCCTTTCTCCGGCTCTCCTGAATGGTTCCAGGGATGAGGGACTTGGGAAAGTCTCCGCCCCCTATTCGCCGTCTGAGGCATTTGGATAAGGATAAAAATAGCTTGTTTATTAAATTCCTTCGCAAATAATGCATTAATTTCTGACAATTAGGTTGTAGTGAGGCAATTCTAAAATATGAGCATAATATATGCAATCGTACCTGGGTGATTCTTTGAAACACAGTTTTGACAACATTTTCATTAAAGAACATAAGAAAGCAATGTCCTACTCAAATATCCTTTGCAGGTGTTATGTAAATAGATAATATCTATCATGGCCGTATATTACTAATGCGATTAATTTAATCAAATATTATTTATGTTTGCAGACAATAGTCAATTCTAATTAATCTGCTATGTCCCAACGTCGGTTTTTGTTAAATAATTTTGTTTCCTGGTACCAATTGTCAAAATACAAAAATTATTGTAAGTTGTATCGATATTTGTAAGTTTATTTCCTAATATTATCATACTTAAATTCAAGATACTTGAATATTCTCGTAATAACAATACTTTAAAAATTGTCCCCAACTAAAGTGATAATTCGTCTGCCGCATCTTTGCCATGCATGAATTTAACGTAAACATCTAGTATTTCATTTAATAAAATCGACTCGTGGTTGGCTGCGCCCGTCATTGCCGATTCGTGACGTGGAGTGGTCTTGCGTCGCGTCTATTTGGCGAAAAAGTGCGCGAAAAGCTCGTGGTCTGGCGATTGTAAGGTAAGCAGTATAATTAATCTGTCCTAATTTATGAATTGTGCAAATGTCCTTTAATGTTTTGTTATAAACCAAAGTGTGTTATCAAGTTATTTTTTAACATTCATTAAGCATTACTTTTGTAAGTTTATAAATAAAAGAGCAGAGTTCAAATATCTTCAAATTCCTAATTTATCTGGCTTGCATTAGTCTGGTTTTATCTGGCTCTTAAGGCCAGATGAATTTAGATGTCCAGATGAATTAGATTTCTTTTCATGGATGATTATAATTTCATGATTTTTAGGGTTCCGTACCTTCAAAGAAAACCACGGAACCCTCATAGAATTACTTCGTTGTACGCCCGTCCATCTGTCAAGAACGTTTTTCTCAGGAACGCGTAAAGGTATTAAAATGAAATTCATATCAAACTTTGCATTCAAATCTAACTTTTATGTCAACGCAATCAAAAGAAATAGATACCTACAGGTTTGTACCGAACCCTCGGTGCGCGAGTCCGACTCCCACTTGGCTGGTTTTTGTTCATAAGTTGGGCACAAAAAGTGCCACGCGAAGTAGTGGTTCTTACGTTATGTACAGGACCCTTGGTGTGCCAGTCCAACTTGGCTTAGTCTGGATTTTACCTATGCACTTTTAATTTTTATAATTAAACCCCATTTTCTTATTTCAGATCTTTTTGAAGAATCACGATGGCAAAACCAAAGAAACAAACAAGAGAAGAAAGACTTCGATAAAAGAGGCTCGCAGAGAAAAAGATACGAAATCATAAAAAATAATGCAGAGTTATGGGCAGTAAAACAAGAAAAGAATAGAAAAAGCTACATACGTAGAAAGGAACAAAAGAAACAGCTTCCAATAAATGAAATGCCACCTAGAGAACAACGACTACAGAGAAAAAGACGGAGAACAAATTTTAAGACTTATTATCTAAAAAAGAAGCAAGTAATACACAAGGTGCCATTGGAAAAAAGCTGCTGTGATGAAAAAAAATGAAGCTAAAGGAGAAGGGATCGATAGAGCAGATCGATGTATTAAATCTACAGGAGATGTACTCGATAACATTTCAGAGACAACTTTTTCAAGGGATGGAAACCAACATTTTAGTATTGATTTAGAAAATGTCAATCCGTATCTATTGGATTCTGATGACGAAGATTTTAATATTTTTTGATATGTAGGTAGAAATATTCCTAGATTCTTTGATCTCAAGTTAGACTCTTTTAAATTAGGACTTATTTTGATTCTCATGATTATCATTATTATTTTTAGTCGTACTCGAGTGTTTAGTCTAAAACAAAGATTTTACTGTTTTTAGTATAAGTAGTTACAAGGGGTTTAGTTTAAAATGAAGATCTTTACTGTTTCTGTTGCATGTTATTAAGAAGTTTTGTTTAAAATGAATATTATTTTATAGTTTCCTCAATTGAAAATAAAGGCTGAATTATATTACTTTAATTTGTAAATTGCAACTGTGATTATAAATAATTAATTAATAAAATCTATTGAAAATGAAGTGACATTATCATTTATCTGCATGATTCAAATTAATCTGGCTGATCAATTAATCAGCACGCTCTAAATTGGAAGCCTCTGGGTGCAAATGAGTGCCTTTGACATATGTTTTTACATTTAATGACCCTGACAAAGTAATATCCTAACTGAGATTAAATTGCACAAAAATAATTAAGCCATACCAATGAGTCAAATTCCCTCGGTTTTAAAGAATCACCCACCTCTCATTTTTTACTTCTTCGTTTATACTCCTACAGGTTACAGCGTATTATAAAACCTAAGACTCTCGTCGAAATCGACTATCCAATCATCATTTTTTTTATTAACTCAAACCAGTTGTACCTGAGATAAGTACGATATTGGTTTAGATTTAGAAACCATAACACAAACACCCTACCCCTTGTAAGGGAGTTGTAAATAAATAAAATAACACAAGTAATCATCATCGTAAACATATATTTCCAAAATTATTCATCGTCGAAGGCGTTAGCATCCATAGCTCTAATAAGGTTAATCATTCTATTAAAAAGTAACGTTCTTGCGTTTATACCCCATATAAAGTCAATGTGACTGAAGCTGGCCATAGGAACTCGGAATTTGCCAATAGGTCTGCCCAGTTCTCTGAATAATCTGTCCACATCGTTGACATGTGCCAATGGGTCACTATCCGAGTAATGCAGGAACACTGGAGTGGTGACCTTAGAGAGGTCATATCGAGGTGGCTTGAAGGATCCGTACCTTCGGTAGTTAGACAGTCGGGAGCCCTCATCATAACGACGGAACTCTTTACCGGCGATACCTTGTCCGTAATGGGCCAACTGTCTCAAAGCAGCACCAGCCGGTGCGTGACCCATAATAGCGGGAAGCATAGTCTGCGAAAGAAAAATGAAACTTAAGCATACAATCCTGCAGCGATTTTTGTTCAATGAAATAACAGGCACAATCGTCGCAAGTATAACAATCTTACCGCATTATGTTCTTGTTCATTCCATCCTCCAATCAAAAACATAATGTTACTGCATAGGGGTTGGAATACAACTTCATCTCTGCACAATGCCTGGCCCGCCCACGCATAAATGGTTGGATTAGTCAGGAACTCGCCCTTGCCGAATAAATTAGCAACATTCTGAAAATAGTTAAACCTAAGTAAAAAGTCACAACATCATATGAATAAACTAATAAAGATTAATTTTGCTCACTTCAATGTTATTGGCGTGCGGTGAAATAACCAAAAGAAGAGGATTCCTGTTGTGAGCCATATAAGCCACAGGAGCCATTGCGTGCATTGATATAACTTTTTTGTTATAATCAGGTCGCAAAGAACCCATCACAAAGAACGACGTAGTGCCCTGCGAGTGACCAATGTAATGTAGCCTCTCTTGTCCTGAGGTTTTTAATGCGTAATCAATCATAGTTGGCAGGTCAATGTTGCCTATTTCATCCCAAGAGAACTTCCAGTACGCGGTGCTCAGCAGAGCATCAGGATTCAGCCTGACGTGTTTCCGAGAGTAAGTGTTGCCTCGTGCGTTACCCATCCAGACGTCAAAGCCTTCCTCGGCAAGAATGTACCCTGAAAAGGTAGTAGTTAGTAAGCAAAGCATCAAAAGTTATGAAGGTTTTGATAACTTCTTACGTAAACAAACTTACCAAGACCGGAGCCCGGACCCATGATGACCAAATCGGCAGACGACGAGAGCAGGCCGTGCATCAAGAACACGACGGGCCTCTTCTGATTCGGGTTGTTGTTGGCATCTCGTCCGTGAGGGATTCGGTGCATTTCCAAGATGTAGCCATCTTCTGTCGTCACAGTGTGAGCTTCAACTGGGTATCGGTATTTTTTTATTAATTCCGTCTGTAATAGTGAAATGCCACAAACTTAACCGTTTAATAACGACCTAATGTTATAACTCCATTTCACTTCGATTGTTAAAATTAAACTCACCGCATTTAAAGATGCATCTTCAAATACGTCAGTTGAGTAACGCGAGTCAATTTGAATATTTTTCAACAATTCTTTGATACTATCAGTCTCCACCGCCGCTGCGAGAGCGACACATGTGGCTATCACCACAATTAACTCTCCTCGTAACATGACTTAAATTCATTGAAGACAATATGAATACCTGAGTTTTATAACTTCTGTCTAATTGAGATAAAAAAATAAGCTTAGATAACGATAACGTATCTACAATAAGATCTCGCAAGTGATATTAATTTATAGTTTAGTTATTCTGATTTTTTTCCGGCTATTGTTTTGCATACAAAATATTTTAAAATGAGTAATCGCGTGTGACATCTACAGAATGTTATCAATCGATTTTTTATCATTAACGGACAGAAATAAATTTGATAAGTAACGGAAAAAACGATCAACTCCTGTCAACACTTCATTACTGTCCAGTTTACCACGCAGCCCAGCCTGAATATTATAGTTCACTAGAGTTTTGTAAATGGCTTTTATAGATTTCATTAGTCTCATACGATTTTTCTAAATAGTATGAAACAAACAGCCGATGTTGACTATTAGACAAATGACGTTTCGCCTATCCGACACTAACTTGAAATTTATATTCCTAAACAAGTAAGCCTCTTTATGAGTGTACTAGGAAAGCAGCAGTCCGAGAAGAGTGGCGATGGATAGTGAAGCGAGCTACCAACCCCAGCTGACGACCACGACCACTCAGTCAAGAGTGTAGCGACCAAGAAGAAGAGGAAACAAGTAAGCTGATTTTGTATGAGCGGCCCATCCCTTTATCAGTTATCTGTACTCTAGATTATGACTAGGAATACTATCTTTCGGTAGGTTATTCAAATGCAAGTAACTATAAAAGGATAAATTTGTTTACTTCTGGCAGTAGTAAGAAAATAACTATGTTTTCATCAACGCGTGCTCTACGTAAATGTGCAAGTTGGGCAGCGAAGCGGAGGCGTGCTAGTGAGAAGGGTACCAGGTCAGGTAACGATGTGACCCGAATCTATATCTTATCTCATCTGGTTTACTTTGGCAATTGCCTGAAAAGTGTGAACAAATAACAAAATCCATTCTCCTTAGATCGGCTCGTAATACGCAATTTGGGGCAGTTCCTTTTAGTTTTCGAAATGGAATGAAGCGACACTCCAGCTTGCAACCATTGCTTGCGTAATATAAACTATCCGCACTATACGAACTGTCACACGTGCCTGTAACAGTTACGGGCTAATATTCGGTATACCTAAGGTTATAAGTGGTAAATTTGAGGTATTGGAAATAAACAATGTAAATACAAAAAGCTGATCATAAACATATATTTACAAAATTATTCATCATCAAATGCATTAGCATCCATAGCTCTAATTAGATTAATCACTCTATTAAAAAGTAATTCTCTTGCGTTGATGCCATATAAAAAGTCGAGATGACTGAAGCTGGCCAATGGAACTCGGAATTTGCCGATAGGTCTGCCCAGTTCTCTGAATAATCTGTCCACATCGTTGACATGTGCCAATGGGTCACTATCCGAGTAATGCAGGAACACTGGAGTGGTGATCTTAGAGAGGTCGTACTGAGGTGGCTTGAAGGATCCGTACGTTCTGTAGTTGGACATTCGAGATCCCTGGTCATAACGACGGAACTCTTTGTCAGCAATACCTTGTCCATAATGAGCCAATTGTCTCAATGATGAACCAGCCGGAGTGTGACCAAGAATAGCAGGAAGCATAGTCTGTAAAATTAGACCATTAACAATATGTATTAGGTAAAATAATAGGCACAATAATAATAAGTATAACAATCTTACCGCATTGTGTTCTTGTTCGTTCCATCCTCCGACCAAAAACAAAATGTTACTGCATATCGGTTGGAATACAACTTCATCTCTGCACATTGCCTGGCCCGCCCACGAATAAATGACGTTGTTGGTCATGAACTCGCCCACGCCGACTAAATTAGCCATGTTCTGGAAACAGTTAAAACTGATTGAGAGGTCACGCACTAGATTAATAAACAAGTTAATAATAAAATACACTTATGGCCCTTGGTAGGTGCCCCATCACATTTTAGATTAAAGTTCTCAACAAGGCCTCTGCATGTTGGACCTGTGTCCCCGTGTAAGCCTTTAAAAAGGACCGGGTTTCTTCCCTAGAAGTTATCCTTTGAATTGAAAGAAATACACTTACTTCAATGTTATTGGCGTGCGGTGAGATAACCAAAAGAAGAGGGTTTCTGTTGTGAGCCATATATGCCACTGGAGCCAATGCGTGCATCGATATGATTTTCTTGTTATATTCTGGGTTCAAAGAAGTCAACACAAAGAATGACGTAGTGCCTTGCGAATGGCCAACGTAATGCAACCTCTCTTGTCCTGAGGTTTTCAATGCATGATCAATCATAGTAGGGAGGTCAATGTTGCCTATTTCATCCCAAGAGAACTTCCAGTATGCGGTGCTCAGCAGAGCATCAGGATTCAGCCTGACGTGTTTCCGAGAGTAAGTGTTGCCTCGGGCGTTACCCATCCAGACGTCAAAGCCTTCCTCGGCAAGAATGTACCCTGAAAAGGTAGTAATTAGTAAGCAAAGCATCAAAAGTTATGAAGGTTTTGAAAAACTTCTTACGTAAGCAAACTTACCAAGACCGGAGCCCGGACCCATGATGATCATATCGGCAGACGACGAGAGCAGACCGTGCATCAAGAACACGACGGGCCTCTTCTGATTCGGGTTGTTGTTGGCATCTCGCCCGTGAGGGATCCGGTGCATTTCCAAGATGTAGCCATCTTCTGTCGTCACAGTGTGAACTTCAAGTGGGTATTGGTATTTTTTTATCAATTCCGTCTGTAATAGTGAAATACCACAAAATGAACTTTCTAATTTATGATTTAATATGAATCACCAATTTCACTTCGGAAACTCACCGCGTTTAGGGATGCATCTTCAAGAACGTTATTTGAGAAACGCGAGTCAAAATTTTTCAGCAATTCCTTGATACTGTCAGTCTCCACCGCTGCTGTGAGAGCGACACATGTGGCTATCACCACAATCAACCCTCCTCGTAACATGATTTACAATCACGAAAAAACTCAACGAAAACGTATTAATACCCGTGTTTTATAACTCCTTTATGTTAAGATAATAAATTAAGCTCAGATAACGATATCGTATCAGCAAAGAAATCTGGCAAGTGTTAATAACTTGTATTACACATAATTAATAGTAACTATTTATCTATTAGATTGATTTATGTTTTGTCTTCTATTGTTTCTGATACAAAATAATTATTGTAAATCTACGAAACCGTGATCCATAATCTACATAATGTATTGAGTGTTATCGCCTTTGTCCGAATGTTATCCATAGATACATCTGAGGATAGAAAAGTATTTGATGTTTTTCGGAATACACAATAAACACCAGACCACGCTCAGGTAACTTTTCTGTTTACTCAGTAGACTAGAAATTGTAGGTTACTGGAGTTTTGAACATTGTACTTTGGATTTAGTCACGTCCATTTCAAATTTGGCCAACATTAAAGTTACAATTAAACAGGTATCTGTTATAAAATATTTTCTAGAGAGTGAAATGTAATGAAATACATAAAAATGTTCGTTTTAAATAATCAGGTATATTTCGTTTTCAAATCAATTATTGTCAATTTCGTTAAATGTGTTTGCGTCCATAGCTCTAATAAGGTTGATTACCCTATCGAACAACAATTCTTTTGCGTTAATGCCATACATATAATCAAGATGACTAAAACTAGCCATTGGAACTCTGAACTTGCCAATAGGCCTGCCCAACTCACTAAACAATCTGTCAACATCTTCGACATGCGCCAATGGGTCACTGTCCGAGTAATGAAGAAAAACTGGTGTGGTGATCTTAGACAGGTCGTAACTAGGTGGTTTGAAAGAACCATATACTGCAAGATTTGACAATAGGGAACCCTGATCGTAACGACGGAATTCCTTGCCGGCGATACTTTGTCCATAATGAGCCAATTGCCTTACTGATGACCCAGCTGGAGTGTGGCCAAAAAGGGCTGGCATCATAGTCTGAAAAAATAAAAAATAATAATTAATTGAAAATATAAAAACTCGCAAAACTTGCATTAAATATGTTCATAAACTTACCGCATTATGTTCAGCTTCATTCCATCCTCCGATCAAAAATAAAATGTTGCTGCATATCGGTTGGAAAGCAACCTCATCGTTACACAGCGCCTCACCAGCTATCGTCAGAATTTCGCTGCTGGGCAAAAACTCCCCTATGCCCAAAATGGCTGAAATACCCTGAAAGGCGTAAACAATTACTTCATGCAATCAAATTACAACTGTACTGAATTGTTTGGTTCACTACTTACTTCAATGCTGTTAGCTTGTGGCGCTAAAAAATTAAGAAGTGGGCTCGTATTGTGAGCCATGTAAGCTACAGGAGCTAAAGCATGCATAGATACTATTTTATCATTATATTCAGGACGCAAGGAAGTCATCACAAAGAAAGATGTAGTGCCCTGCGAATGACCAACGTAATGGAGCCTCTCTTGTCCTGATACACCCAAAGCATAGTCGATCATAGTAGGCAGGTCAATGTTGCCTATTTCATCCCAAGAGAACTTCCAGAAATCGGTGTTCAGCAGAGCATCAGGATTCAACGTGACGTGTTTACGAGAATAGGTGTTTCCTCGGGCGTTACCCATCCAGACGTCGTAGCCTTCCTCGGCAAGAAGGTACCCTGAAAAGATTGAATGGTTCTTTCAAGACATATCTATTCTTAAAATAAAATATTAAGCACCTTCATGATACTGACTGCCCGTATAACCGTGTACAAGGTATAGGTCACCATATCAATAACGAATGGTTGCGGCTTGCTGCGGGTTTGATAATCATAATTATAGTAATTACATGTGCTATCGTTATAGAAATAGCATGTTTAGCCAATGAGTTGCTATAGTACAGACTGCACGGATAATCGAGTGATACAGGTCACCATGCCAATAAGCAATGTGCACGACGTGTCGCTGGTTCGATCCCCGCGTAGGTCTAGGTTTCTTTGCACATTTGAATTAAATTTCTGTGAAACCCCCCACGACGCAAGGATTTAATTACTTACTTAGTGCGGATGTAGTTAAACAAAAAACAGTGCTTACTCACAGCATTGGACTTACCGAGAGCGGAGCCTGGACCCATAATGATGAAATCAGCTGATGATGAGAGCAGGCCGTGCATCAAGAACACAACGGTTTTCTTTTCATTCGGTACATTGTTGGCATCTCTTCCGTAAGGGATTCGGTGCATTTCCAAAATGTAGCCATCATCTGTTGTCACAGTGTGCACTTCAATGGGGTACCGGTATTTTGCAATTAATTCAGGCTGAAATATCACGACACAATCACTGTTATCTTGTTAACTAAGTAAATATTTGTATTCTGTTAAAAAGTAGTTCACATGAAATTCTTCACTCACCGCATTTAGGTTTGCGTCTTCAAAAACGTTATCGGAATACCTGGTGTCAACATTTTCTATCAAGTTCCTAATTTTTTCTTCTTGTGCAAAGTCCACAGCCGCCGCGAGAGCGACATATGTGGCTACAAGCACAAGTAATCGTGTCCGGATCATCCTACACACTCACCAAAGAACTTAAAATAATTGCAGTTAAACCCCTTTTTATAAACTCTATATGATTAAGATAACTAATAAAGCTAAGATAGGAGTAATCCACTATAATTCAATTTTGTCATGTATATTTGTACAATTATAAATATCGTATCACTATCTACTATTCTTTAGGCGGAAAAGGCTATTAATTAATTACACGTAGGTATCAATACTTTACCCGTGTATATGCAATAATCTTTGTACCGACTTACATCATGTACCTACCTACCTAATTACCGACTACACCTATTTAGTAATCTAATATATAGTAAGTAAGATATAAATAAGGATATCTTTCGAGGCACCCTTGCTGCATTTTTCAATTGGCGACGTGATGTGATGTGAAATAGTAGCGAAAATTAGTAGGTACAATCTGGATATTAATTTCTGGCTATGGTGAAAATATTCAGAATTCATCATGACGTCTAGGGAACAGTTAGAACGCGACAAGTGTTGCTAAGACCTTAACCGATTTTACGGTAATATAAAATATACATAATTATGTATGTTCCACGTAAATTTATTACACCCTGTATAATTTTGTTTTGTCTAAAATGTAATTATTCGTGGCAATAACACTTACACATCGTGTTATTATGATAACTGCGTACGAATAAAATCCTTAATTCTATTCTAATCTTTTAATGATTTGCGGTTCCTAATCTATTTAAGTATATCACCGTAACATGTCATTGAACAAGCCATGTTACCAGGGATTAAAGAATTAAACAAAAGAAATTCTTAAGATGTAGGATCATTATCGTGATTAGACAACTGGTAGCATATAGGTAGGTACCAGGGTACGCAAGTACTCTAACCTACCTTTTATTATTCGTTAGGTACTTACCTATCTACCTAATTCCTTTACTTTGAACTTGGTGAAGAACAATCGATGAACGTTAATTTTATTCGATTATGCAAATATAATATACCTACTTACCTAGTAGTAATAGTTTAGATATTTGATTTTGTGAGAGGAAGTTACAAGAAATTAATGAAAATTCAATTTTCGTTAACGAAGAAAAATAAAATACTGTTAAGGGCAAGATTTTCCACTAAATATTTTATTAGTAGCCCGAAAATTAGGACGTAGACGTTTTCCAGATCTAGTCGTGGCCGCATGTTTGTTACCCTCTCTCGATTGTACGATAAGTATGGGTACATGAGATAAAACGTTATGTGTATTAGTATTTAGGGGTGAATTGATACCTAATCTTGAGATAAGTATTATCTCATCGCAGTCTACGTTTATGTATTACCAAACATTTTATGTAATGATATCTATAGTCACGCGTTTTTTAAGAACATGTCTCTTAAAATAGCTGACACCCTGGATTAATAAATAGGTTATTTTTAACCGACAGTCAGACGGGGATAATGTTTTTGTAGTTATAACCAACAGTCGCACGGGTGAAATCGCGGGCAGCAGATAGGTAGTTAATTATATTAATAGTCAACGAAACATCAACTATTACCACTAACGCCATCTCTTAGCAATTAAAGTAGACTGCAGATATTCTATATTTGTCATTGCTAATGATAAAAATAAACACAATTTAATTATTAATTCTTTAGTTGTAGTGTAAACACTTCCCAAATCAGAGCTGTGTGGTGCGTGGCAATGTTAATTGTCTATACTAAATATAGATGATTGGTTAATTATCTTAATGATGATCATCTAATTCAATTGTCAATGATCGCACTCATATAAGATCGCACTCATACTTTTTATATAAAAATATTACTTCTTGCTATGTAATTCACTATCCACTTGGTTTACTTGTCACAAAGAACAGAGTGTACTTGTTACAATATTTTAAAATAATAATGATGTATGCCTGCAAAGTTACAAATAAAATGTAACTATCAAATGATTTATTAAAGAGAAACAAAATATAGTTCCGGGTTCAAGTTTTAAATAAAAACAATGTAATTCGAAAGTAAAATATAAGCATTTATTGTTTTTTTTAAGGCAATGAAATAACAAGTTATTTTCAAATATTAAATTAAAGCAGTGCTAGAAATCATCGTCGTCTGAGTCAAGTGCAGCCCTCCTCCGGTCAAACTTCACAGTGCTAGTTGATTTGGGCATCTGTTGGTTGAGCGACTCCAAAAGCTGAATTAACTCTGGCTCTGTTATTCTATTGCGGACTTGTCCCATCTGGGCCATTCTACAGATCATATTTTCAACCATTGCTCCTTTTTCTGGTCTACTAAGCTTAATATTATTCACTGTAACGAAATAAAATGATTAGGCTACTAATATTGTTCTTAATTCTTATTACTAAAAGGTTAAACAAAAAAAACATTACATCTGGCTCTAGCGTCTTGACTAAGTGCTTGTGAGAGTATTGTGTGTTTAGCTTCTTCCATTTGCTGCATTCTTTCTTCTTGCTGTTTAGCATGGTTTGGGTCACCGGTTCCCTGAAATTATAAAAAAACAATCTTTATGGCCAGCCAGTAAATAATCCAGTGAAAGCAAAGAATATATGCAAATTGACGAATATATCAAACTGAACATAACCTATTCCGGAGTGATTCATACGTACCCCATGTTGAGACTGTAGCTGAGCAAGTCGTTGCTGTCGAATCTTATCTAATTCAGGATCATCCATTTTATGTTTTAACAAACGTATTCACAAAAATAGAAAAGATATTTAGTTCAGTTTATTGCTATCAAGTTTTGACATATAAAGCGGTATGACGTTTCGTTTCTTGCAATTTGCAGCCGAGCCCAGCTTTTATTTTAAAACAGAATTTAAAAAAAATATGAAACCTTTTAAAATTCGTTCATCTATATTTATATATATTTTTAAGTAATACTTCACCATATTTTAGTTCAGACTAAAAGTAAAAATTTACCTAACACTGAACTTGACTGAGATGAAACCTGTGACTATATTATTATAACAATGGGTTTATCAGTCCTGCTAGACGCAAACTCTTAACTCTGACTATAAAATATTAAAATAAATTTTAATTATCTCTACAAGACCGTTTAGAATGAATTGACATCACTATTATGAGACTTAAACTCGCTTCAATATTGAAGCCCGCAATCTTTAAACGAATGTAAAGTAAATCTTGACGTACAAAATTTTATTATAGGTAGGTATTTATTTCCGCGGACGGTGCGTGATGCATTTTTATGCATTGCCGTGCATCGACCAAATGGGACACTCGTTACACGTTGGTTCATGTTTAGTCAGTAAGAGTCTGACACTAACCCCGCTGAGGATTCCCTCGCTTTAACCATAATTATTTTTTTTCGATTACAGACATGCGCCTCTAAGTCACTTGGACTGTATTCAATTAATCCAGATGAAACCATTGATAAAACCCTTAAAATGCGACTAGATTCTGTTATCTTAATTAAGTACCAATAATGGAATAATGAAAATAACATCTTTGGACTTAAAAATATTTATTTTATTTACATGATGCTATCATGCCACTGCAGTGTTTGGTACTCTACTTTGCCATGAATATTGCAAAAAGCCAATACAGCCAGTTTGTTGACTGCAACAGATAATCTTCCAAATGCTACAAATTCTTTAGGGCTGAGGGTAGCACTTTGATCATTAATACATCTCACCATGTATGTTGCATGAAATCTTACTGGATCTCCTGAAACATTATTGTTAAAATAGGAACACTTTATGAATTGGTTTATTGAATGGACATTGTCATCAATGTTATAATTGCTCAATAGTCATGGTTGCTGGTTTGAACCTAAGCAAAACAACATGGCTTAAAATTATTTACATATACAGTACCTACATTCTCAGTAACTTTATTATAAGACACCATTGACTCATAGTAGAGTAAGGGCCTTTTCAATATGAAAAAAGAATTTACTTCATAATTCATAATCTATATATCTTACCTGGATACAAAAGATAATCACAACCAAATTTTGATCCAATTGTTACATGATGTCCTTTCTCCCATAAATGTTTAAAAATTTTGTATTTAATGGCACCAGTTCCATTCACAACACTGGGACTTAAAACATCTATACTAAGGTTTTTCTTTTCTGAAAATGAGAGACGATTTATTAATTAAACATTGGTGTTCACAGTACACCAAACTGTACCAGAGCGTAATTTGAAGGATGTTATGGCACGGCTTGATGGTAATGAAAAAAAATATACTATATTTTTTTTTTACAATTTTTTTTTTTTAGTTTTATAAAATACCTGGACAAGGGTGAACAGCAATCTATCAAAGAAGCAATAAATTACCTGTAGGTATGTAGTGTTCTGTAGGTAAATGCATCAAGACATATGCTGGAGCTAATTTTGGCAATTTATTTATTTCCTCTTGTAATAATGTTTGTTTGTCTAATTGAATATCTGTAAAATATAAAATAAAGTAAGATTATTTTTAACTTTTTTTAAAAAGGCTTAGTTCTAATCAGATGAATTTGAGAGATGAAACCATAGGGCACATCACAAGACTGATTATAATTTACAATGTTATGTCTTTATAATGAATTGATAATTACCAGTAACTCCTTTAGACAGGAGTTTTTGTCTCTTGCCGGCAACTATAATTTCTATTTTTTGTGACAACTGTTCAATTTTTCGCTTTTTCAAAGCTTCAGTTTGTTCCGATAACACTCTGTAAAATTAAAAGATTTATGTCAGTTTTAATAATTTAGTTTATTTCATTATTTTAATTATAAAGGTAATTACGTCTGTTCAAGCTCGTTTATAATTTGTTTCTCTTCTTCTGATGGCCTCATTGTTAAATTTGGCATTTCAATCAAGTTACAGATTCCCTTTTCCACTAATAAAGCAGCTTCTTCTGATCTTAAAGCCATAGGTAGTCCTAAAAACATACAACAAACATCTGTTCAACATATTCTTACGTTTATCAGAAACTACTTAGTTGAAACTTACCTAAAAAATCATTTTGCCTTGGAAATGATGGTATTGAACCTATCAATGATCCACAAATCCTATGTTTCGATCGCAAATTGTACCAATCTACAACAGAAATACCGCCACTATATTATAACAGTTTCACGCAATTGCAATGTGCACAAAGCATAAAAATACCTTCAGAATTCCAAACATAGGCAATGCCTTTTTCTACATGAAGTGATATCATTTTTACAGTAATAGGTATATTATTCTTATATTACTCTACAATGTTTTAAACGCAACTCTGTAGTATTATTATTTATTAAATTACATAGATTTCATACAATTTATAGCATTATCTACTTATTTTAGCAAAATTATTGGATGTGTAAATAAAAATATTTCAAATTTTGTCGACATCTAAGAGTTGACGTTGACAGTGACACTACACTGACATTGACTGACAAATGAACTCAAACTGCACCAAGCCAAGCTTGGCTTAGTGCAATTTGAGTTAAAACAAATCTCTTGAGAACCAACAGACACTTAAATTGTAAAACAGATTGAACCTTTAATCAGTGGCATGTGTGATCTACAAAATACTTGCTTAAAATAAAATATAATTATGTTTCATACGAAGTTAAAGACGTGGCCATAGAGACGTGACCGTGGAGGTCATGAAAGTTGTGTTTCGTTTCGGGACTTCGGGTTATCTTTTTAAAATTGGCCGGCTGTCATGGCATTTGACAGGCTATAACAGCTGGTATTTGTTATTTTGATTAAAATTGAGATATAATCTCAGGTGAAAAAGGTCCATGGAGTAAAATCATATTATAAAATGAAATTTGTCAACATTTAAAAGCAGACTAACCAGGGAAAAGGATTTATTAAGATTCGTCTTTGTATGACTATGTTCACCGGCAATCCTTTTTAATAAATTCAGTTGTGGTTATATAAGCTTAATTATGGCAACGAGGAAAGTATTAATTGGTATGTAACTGCAACATTCACACATAGCGAGATTATGAATTTAATACATTTTAACAATACTATCAAGCATGAAAACAATAAAACTAATAAAAGGCTAAAATTAAATACACATACAAACATCATAGTATCATAATGCCTCTCAGCTCTGAAAAGCACTGAAATTACAAATATTGTAAATACCTGAATAAAAATGTTATGGCTATCCTCTGAATGTTAGCTGTATATAATATAGTTTTCTTATAGTTATTTTCTCAACAAAATGTTTTCAGGTGGTGGAACAGGCTTTATTGGCGGTAATTTAGGAGACCTACTTACTCATAAAGGCTACAATGTCACTAATGTGGCCAGGATGCCTGGTGCAAACAATATTTCATGGACCAACCTAGAAAGAAGTGGCTTACCTAAATCCTGTGCAGTTGTCAACTTAGCCGGCCAGCAATTTATGGACTTCACAAAAGCTTGGACACCTGGGTTAGTCAATGTACTATCTTTATTACAGTTCTGTCATCAAAACTCAGAATCCTTTATTTATTATGCATATTTTTTTCAGGTTCAAACAAAATGTTCAAAATTCTCGAGTATTTACAACTCAAGCCTTGGCAAATGCCATCAACAAGGCAGAAGAGAAACCTAAAGTGTTTATTGTACTGACTGGTGTAGGTGCTTATGAACCTTCAGAGTTAAACCGATATGATGAAACAAGCCCAACTACCGGCCATGACTTCTTTTCACGACTAACTGTTGAATGGGAAAAGGCTGCCCATGTTGACCCTCCTGTGCGCCTTGTAAGTATACTAATTTAATTTTATTCGGTTATGATTATGTACTTTTCAAAGTCTTAAGTTAAATGAAATCCATTATTCTGTAAGTAGGACATACAATTCCTTTATTTTGTAATCTTTTAAGCTTGCTTGTTAATAAATAATATTATTATTATATTATATTAAAAAAGGCAATTAGGTAAGGAATGTATTCATGCTAGCTTTCTATGTATATCATCTGATCATCTCATAATCTTATTATATTATATTTCCAGGTTATAATTCGCTCTGGCGCCGTTCTCGGGCGATGGGGTGGCATGATAAAGAACATGTTCATGCCATTTTACTTAGGGCTCGGCGGCCGCATCGGCACTGGCAAGCAGTACCTACCCTGGATCCACATAGACGACCTCACGCGACTCATTCTCTTTGCTATCGAAAACGAGAACGTGAAAGGAATATTGAATGGTGTGGCGCCGGACGTTATTACTAATGACGACTTTACGCAGGTAACTACTTTAATACTTAAAAGATATATAACGGTTTACTCATGCTTATTTATCGGGATAGCCCAAATAGTTTTGGACCCAACCGGAGTCCTTAATCATGAGCTGATGCGGCGGCGGGGTCGCGAGTCGAACTGTCGGGCTATCCCGATAAATATGCGTGAGTAAACCGTTATACCGTTTAAGTAACTACTTTAATGTTTTTTTTTTATTAGTCTTTGCATTACACGACAGTTGATTAGTAGATGCAATACTCAACCAAAAGGAAATTTCGCGCTTAGTATCTAGTTTAACTCGTACCTATGGGGCACCACTCAGATAAAATCATTTGCTATTCTTCTTCTTCTTCCTGCCCTTATCCCATTTCACTTGGGGTCGGCGCAACACGTCTTCTAGACATGTTGCTTAAAGTTTTGGCTATGGTTTTATAGTCGGCCGCCTGCCTGACACTAACCCTCTTTGGGAATGCGATTGTTGGTTGTTTACCCGCCACCATTCGGGTGACCCAAGGTGCTTGGTACAGTGCACTGGGTCTTAAGGTCCATTAGTCGCCTTTTACGACACCCAGTGGAGGATATGGGGTGGTGCTATTCTTTATATCCGGACACCACACGGAAATCATTTGCTATTTAATTATGAATATTAATGCTAATGTCATCAGAGAACATAACTGTAGCATGGTTAAACATAGATTGATGAATTAAGTTTATAACTATTGTTTGATTCTGACTTCTCCACAGATTATTTGAATGTTGCATTAAAATGATTGATATTTTCGTGTGCATAACTAAGACTCTTACTTAGATTTGATCATGAATTATTGTTGTTCCAGTCATTTGCAAAAGCGTTGCGTCGACCTGCCTTAATACCTGTCCCAGAGCGTTTACTGAACTTCTTGCTTGACCCAGAAAGAGCAATGATTATGACGAAAGGTCAACACGTCACACCAAAAAGAGTTTTACAATACGGCTTCAAATACAACTACCCTCGAATTGACGTAGCTTGTCAGGAGTTTGCACATCTCTGCCCAAAGAAACACCCACTGAAATAAAACATCCAGGAATTGTTTTTGTCCAGTCCAATCCATTGTTTGTCATTGGAAAAAATACCGACGTACGTAATGTAAAAGAAAATAATGTGCTGTCTATCAATTTCACATAGTCTGTTGAATGCTCGTAGTTTTATAAACTTAAGTGATTGTTATTAATAAATTATTGTCTTTAGAAAAAAGGATTGTGATTTTATTTCTGACATAATTTTTACACAAACTATTTAGTCTTCTTTATCCGTGTAGTTAGTACCTCGATGTATTGTTTTAAATAAAACGGTTTAAAAGTCTATAGGTATTCGTTGTACCTACCTCATTCATAAATTGCACTGCGACATGTGTGTCTGCTATCGGATATTAGGTAGGTACTTGGAACCGGTATCGAGCAATCGAGCATGATCTCACAAATCAAGTCCTCATTTATTTTTTTGTTTTATGGCTGCAAAGGGTGTTGCTTGCGAAATGACGTCAGATAGGAATGTATGGAAGAAAAAGACATGCTGCGCCGATCCCAAGTAAAAATTGGGATAAGGGCAGGGGATTGATGATGATTTGCAATTCGTTGTTCATATGCATAAGGAGTATTGCCGATGACTCATATAAACGTACTTTGTCTTGTAGTTTCATAATTATTGTTTATACAACATTGTAGGTCAGGAAAACGACAAAATGCATCGAAAATAAGTAGACAACGTATTTTGAATTCTTTATTTTTTTGTACTTAGGTTGGTAGTACTTAAATCTTCGTAATTAAGCTAAACACAACTTGAACACATCAGTTTGTTCAACTTCTCACATAAACATTAGCTAGGTACACCTATTTTATAAGATCTATCATTATTTATTACACAGCATTCGTATAAAAATCTTAAAACAATCATTGTAACATATAAATAATATAGTCTAAAATTATCTAAACAGCATCATCAAGTTTACATATAAATATAACTTAGGTATACAATAAAATAGACAATAAACTCATGTGAATCTCATCAGTGTAGTATTAAAATTATGTATGACACGAAACAAGTATATCTCTAACAAGTATTAAAATCTATGATAGCCTCTACTGATTAGTGGAACAACCCTAGAGTTTAAAAAAGTAAACTGAGAGCTTCATAATCTATAATCATGGTGGTAGAGGTTCTTTGTGGTTCACTGTGTTGGTTAGTGTTGTTCAGGGGCTGTTGGCATCGAGTTGAGTGATCCTTTCGACAAGCTTGGACACGAACTGGCGTAAGACGTCCTGTCGCATGCGGCCTACGTCGAGAACCTCCTCGTGGTTGGCCTCACCGATGATGTCGTAGCTCGTCACACATTCGTTCGTGATAAGGGAGAGAGCAAATACTTTAAGGTCGCAGTGTCTTGCGGTGATTACCTATAAAAAAAAGAACAGTGTTATGAGTTTTGCACTAGTGTAAGAACTTCAGAAATTGGCAAACGCTACTGGTTCCTGTTTACATTAAACACTATCGATTATGTATGCTCTTGCAACTTTTTTTAGGTGTACAAGTCGTCTCTAGGAAATTAATGAATTCCGTTTATAAATTGGTTTAGTAACGGTCCAACTGCGAAACCTTGAAGGACACCTCGTTACTACACTGCAGAACCAGTTTTCGAAAAGTGTAACAATTCTTCGTTATCGCTAAGTAACGAGTGTAACAGTTTTTGAGACCTTTGTCTACGAGTATCTTTGAGGAATTATTAAAAAATAAGATACATATGCAAAACTACTGTTGATTTGGTTACGCCTATTCTTCTCATCAGATAGATGAGTTAGGAAGAGGTATCAGAGTGGGCGATACAGGGTGCTGTAAATCTGATCAATTTGTTTGACACAAAAAGTGCTTCTTGCGCGTTTTGATTAAGACAGATATTTACCTCGTGAACGGTTGACATGCCGACTGAGTCGACTCCTACCATCTTCAACATGTTCAATTCTGCCACTGTTTCGAAGTTTGGTCCTCCAAGGCACGTGTATACTCCTTCACGGACAATGTCATCGATATTTAATTCTTTGGCAATCTGGAAAAGATATAATGATTTATTGTAGACATCCGTTAGGTAGATAGTGTACGTACAAAAGACAATGGGAAAATCCACCCAGTTTATCTTTTTGCGTTATTAAGCTACAGGTATCTGTTTTATTAAGCCCACATTACGAACCTTATCTCCACATTCTTTGTAGGTTCTAGTTTAACTTTCAGTTGCACGTGATATAGTTAGCTTCGTCATTATACCTACATAATGACGAAGCTAAGTATATCACGAGCAGCTGGTAGATAAAAATATTATCAAAATCAGAGGAATAGCAAATTAATAAAGTAAGTTTCTAGTTCGTAAAGCATAAGATCTTCATACTTAAATATTATTTAATCGTTCATAAAATCTCGTAGATTAGCAATAACAGGTCTTTATTAATAGCCTGGTACTACAGACATCAAGATTATAAAAGTAAACGATAACACTCTTACAATCTCGTATAAAAATACCTCTAAAATGTCAGCCGACCTTCTAGGTGTCATAAAGAATTGCCTACAGAACCTGTATTCTACTTTTAGGTTGATGTGTTCAGTCCTAACAAGGCAAACAGGAAGGTTCGCAGACTAGAGCTGAGATTACGCAGCACTTGTTTATTTTTGCTTTGCGTCAAGACTCAAGTAGTAAATCGTATCATGACCCCAGATAACCTTGAGTCAAAATATGTTATCGAAGCCAGTGCGCAATCCACGAAATGTTAACGAATACAAAGAGTTACTGATAGCTGATAAGTAATCTTAAATCTGAACTGTCTTTGGTTTGCGTCTGAAGACGTACGACGGGGTCGACGGGTCATAAAGCGGAACTACTAGTATTATACAACTCACGTGCATGTACGTACCTATAAGTGTGATGAGCGTATCTTAGTTTACCCCCCTGACATTGCTATCACTAATAGATACCTAATGCTTTCTGATTACTACATTGGATATATTACACACTATTTGTTTTGATTTACTTACTTCTTTGGCGATCTTTCTGTATTCGAAGTTGTAGGCTTTGCTCATAGGTGGGAAGCGGGGTCCGAATCTCTCGTCATTGGGTCCGTGCAGGGGGTTGTTGCCAGAGAATCCCATCATGTTGATGTGGTCCTTCACGATCATGATGTCTCCGACCTTGTAGTTAGGGTTGAGACCACCAGCGGCATTCGTCACAATCAGGGTCTTGATCCCAATAAGTTTCATTACACGAACTGGTAGACAACACTGAAAATAGAAAATTATCGTTTAGTGATTAGTCTGGAGTAGTTGAAGTGCGGAAGGAATTATTATTATTATTATTATGAACTTTATCCATTTTTGGTCTCCCTTTTTAAAGGGGTATATACAACCTACACACGGGCCTTAACCAAGTGTGTAAGCTGGGAAAAAAAAAGAAAAAATTAAAATTATGATGATGACGGTGAAGCTAGAAATTTTCGAGTGAGACGACAAGTGTTAAGCAAGGTAGCTTTCTGCAAGAGTGTAAGCGTAGACTTGGGCATCTGAAGAGTATTTAAATTAGGCTGAAGGCTCTTAGGGATCACACCGGTACTGGATATGACAATAGGTACGATTTTAACAGTGTCCACTTGCCACTGTCTTTTTATTTCGGTGGCCAGATCAATATATTTTGACATTTTTTCTGTGTATGTTGTGAGAAGGTTATGTGTATTACAGACTGCAATATCTATAATAAAAACGGATTTATTAATTTTATCTAGAACTAGTATGTCTGGCCTGTTATAATGAATAGTTTTATCGGTAATAATAGTACGATCCCAGTAAATTTTAATTAAATTGTTGTCTAAAACTGTGCTTGGTTTGTATTTATAATACGCTATCTTGTGTGGAATAAAAGAATATTTATGAGCTAAATTTTGGTGAATAATTGCTGCGACCTGGTCATGCCTATGCTTATAGTCAGTCTGAACAATAGATTTACACGCTCCAGTTATATGCTGGATCGTTTCGGAATTACTATGGCATCTTCTACATAAATCTGTTACTAAGTTGGGGATACGACTAATATACTTCTGGTAATTACGTGTGTCTATTACTTGGTCCTGGATAGCAATCACAAAAGCCTCCGTTTCTGGGAACAGCTCACCTCGCCGTAGCCACTCGTTCGACGCATCCTTGTCGACGTGTTCTTGGCTGAGATCAGCGAGATGCCTCCCGTGCAGAGACTTTTGTGACCACATACTCAGTTTTTGCTGTTTACTCACTAAATATGGTTGAAAATCCCTGCTACTTAAATTTAAAGGTGTCATGTTTTTATCTATTTCAATTACAAAATTGTGAAGTTCCGATTGGTCAGCTTTAACATAAAAATACTTGCGCATGTTATTAATAATATTGCTATGCAAATTGTGAATGTCGATAAGACCTCTTCCTCCCTCCTGGCGCGGTAGTGTCAGACGTTGTACGCACGACCTCGGGTGGTGTTTTCTGTGGGTGGTCATACGCGTGTTGATAATGCGTTGCAGTTTAATTAAGTCACTTTTAGACCACTTAATAATGCCAAAAGAGTAGGTGAGGACCGGTATCGCGTAAGCATTAATTGCTTTAATACTATTTCGTGAATTTAAATGCGTTCTTAAAATCTGATTTATTCTAACCTTAAATTTATTAATCAATTCTACTTTTGCTTGTTTTTGATGAATTTGTTTAGACTGATGGAAACCTAAATATTTGTAAGTGCTGAGTTCGTCCATAGGATCAATTCTTTCACCTGTAGCTAGCGTATAAGTATTACTTTGAACTTTGCCTCGATTAACAGAATGAATTTTACATTTATCTATTCCAAAATGCATGTGAATATCATTAGAAAATGATTCAGCAATGTAAACTAGTTTTGTGAGTTCAGAATGACTAGAAGCATAGATTTTAATGTCATCCATGTAGAGTAAATGTGATAGGGTATGGAAAGAGTTATTATATTTTAATTTAAAACCTAACTTGGAACTGTTCAGTAGTTCAGACAGTGGATTCAGCGCCAAACAAAACCACAAAGGACTAAGCGCATCTCCTTGAAAAATGCCCTTCTGTATTTTTATAGGGTCCGTAGTAAAGCTTGCGTCATTTATCAATTTTAGTTTTGTTTGCCACTGAGTCATGGTTGCACGTAAATATAAAATAATATTAGGATGAATTTTATAATGTTCTAAAACATAAATTAACCAGCTATGGGGAACCGAGTCAAAGGCTTTTTTGTAGTCTATGAACATAGTGTGAATATTTCTATTTTTGGATTGAGCCTGTTTCATAACTATTGAATCTACGGTCAGCTGCTCTTTACATCCTTGACTATTACGCTTACATCCTTTTTGTTGTTCTGCAAGGATATTGTGTTCATCTAGGTGTTTGTAGATTACATCACTAATACAACCGGTAATGATTTTGTAAATAGTTTGTAAGCAAGTGATGGGTCTGTAATTTGCAGGATTTTTATGATCTTGACCTTTTGGTATCATATATGTGACTCCGTGAGTTATGAATGTAGGCATTGTGTGTGGCGACTGTATAAATTTACTAATACTATTGTAAATATGTGGGTGTGTACATGTGAACTTTTTGTACCAATAGTTGTGTATATGATCAGTACCCGGTGCCTTCCAGTTATGTGTGCGCTTGATGACTTCTAGAAAAGTGTCGATTGGGATATTCTCTGCATTCATTTCTGGGATAAGCGCTGTGTTTGTTATTTGCTGTAACCAATCGGCATCAGTCTTGTGCTGAACTGGGTTTTCCCAAATTTCAGCCCAGAATTGGTGTAAATTCTGCGGCGAAGGCACATCCGAGTTCTGATTTTGCTGGTAATTAACACACAAATTTCTGTAAAACTGTTTTTCATTATTAGCAAAGGTGGTATTTTGTTGCTTTCTTTGTGTGCATGCTAAGTATCTTTTAAGTCTATTGGAAGCCGCGTTCAGTTTTTGTTTTAAGGTGTCGAGAAAATGCTGCGGTTCCGTATTTGGTTCTTCATGCTGCGAGTGAGTTTTGTACTTAATTTTAATTTCTTCTACGGTCTTAAGTATTCTAGAGCTTCTATTGCCTGCAATAAACTGAGTTAATCTACCTATTTCAAATCTATATTTTTCTATTCTACTCTCAATTCTTCTTTGCCAACGTGGTTTCCTATTGAGCCTACTAAAATTGGCATTTCCTACTATAAATTTAGTGCCATTACAAGTCGCAGCAGTAAAAGCAGCAGAGTAAATCAAAGTGTGCAATGATATAAAATTTAGCTCGTTTCTTAAATGTTTAGGCAGAACTACGCTATTTAGATACTGAACAATTTGGGCAAACTTTCGGGACGATCTCTGCTTAGGTATATAGGGCCTCTCTTCAGGGTCCATGCCACTAAATTGTCTAACAGCTTTATCAAATTCTTCCGCCACGTTGTTTAGTTCTATTGTATGGTCCAAAAAATCAGTGTCGACTTCATTTCCTACACTCTGTGCTGCAATTGCTTCCGTGGGTGGATGAGTAGTATCTAATGAAATGTCGTGTTCATCTTCTACTGTAGCGTGGGTAGTTTCTGCGTCAAAATGAAGATAATTGTTTTGCTCGATTAGTTTGGATTCTACTTCTTTTTTCAGTCTTAAAATTTTATCGGCATTTAATTTGTTACAAAATATTAATCTTCTTTGGTCTGCAATCCTTTGTTCAGTAATATAAGATAGGTTAGGGTATTTTTCTATAAACTGTTCATACAATTTTTTACGGTAGCTAGTTTTATTAATTTCTAATTCAGTAATTTCAAAGTATAGCCTAATTATATCTTCATTCATTGCATCTGTCCACTTTATTCTAGTGTTTACAGTAGAACTTGTGTGCGATTGTGTTATGTGTTGAGTATGAATGTGATTATGTGACAGTGATGAATTATCAGTAGTTTGTAAGTGCTCTTTTACATCCTGGTTTATTTCGTCTAATATGTTTTGTGGTAGCAATTTTCTTCTTAATATGGCCCTTCTTTGGTCACCTAACCGTTGTCGGGTGGTTTGCATTTCTGGGTATCTATTGTCAAATTCTTTGTGTAATGACTCTAAATAATTATTCATTTGTGAAGTCTCGCATTTCGTTACTAACAAGTATGTGCGCCATATAAAGCGGTTCATTTCCTCTGACCATTTTTTCCGCGCACGCGAAGGGCCAGCAGTGGGTGCAGGGTTAATGGCTACTGCCTCCTGTACAACAGCTGTTGACCTTGTAGAACGAAGTGAGTATGTGGATGATGGCGATGAAATAGGGGATCTAAATAAAGTATGAGTTGAAGATGGAGATGGGATGTCAGCGAAGAGTGAATGTTCGGAGGATGATGGTGAAGGTGATCGGTCGGCTGTAGTATTTTGTTCGAGGGGAACCCGCCTGCTCAGTCCCCCGTCGCCAACGGTTCGCATGCTGAGGCATCCAGCGTCAGCTCCAGATGCGCCCCGGCGACCCCCGGGCAGCGGCCGCAAACTATACTTCTTTGAATTACTTTCCATATTCTTCTCCATTAAATGGGTTTTGGGGATCGTTAGTTAGGATAGGTGATTAAGTGGTAAGTTGTTCAAACCATTTGACCAGTACCATATATAGGTGATGTTTACACGGTAAGATGTTCAGACCATGCGACCAGTACCATATATCCGGAAGCCCCCCCACCACGGCAAGGTGATCCCCACGGGGGGGTTATTATTATTATTATTATACTTTATTGCACACACTAAAATACATTTAAAACATACAATTTGAAAAATTATGTACAAAGGCGAGCTTAACCCAGAGTTGGGTTCTCTAACAGCAAACCTTAGAGCGATCGAGAGATTCGATAGGGAAGGGTAAGTCATACGTGCGCAACAATACATTAATGAGGAAACATACCTATACCTATAACAAAGTTACACAATACATAAACATAATACATACAAATAAAATATATACATATATAAATACATACATATATATATATGGTCATGTTGATAGTAAGTGTTCTTTTGTTCGTCTCCTGAAAACATCTAACGATGAGCTCTCGCGTATGGTGTGAGGGAGAGAATTCCAAAGCCTCACAGCACGAACAGTAAAGGATCCATCATAACGGCTCGAAGTATGAGGAGGGACACGAAGAAGAAGAGATGAAGAGGAGCGACAGGGTTTGCCTCTAGGAACGAGGAATTCAAAGCGTTCCCGAAGATAGCTTGGAGAATGGGGATTGTGGAGAAGAGAGTAGAGAAAAGAGAGAATGTGAGCGTCTCGACGTTTCCGAATAGGCAGCCACTTCAGCCGACTCCGAAATTCTGACACATGGTCGTATTTTCGGAGGCCGAAAATGAAGCGGATGCACAGATTCTGCAAACGTTCGAGTTTTTCAAGAAGTTCCTCAGTCGCATCAAGGAAGCAGATATCAGCATAATCTAATAGAGGGAGAAGAAGCGACTGAGCAAGAGTAATTTTTGTTGAAAAAGGCAGGAACTTCTGGAGACGTTTGAGTGACTGAAACGAGTAAAATACCCTCCTGCTTACTTCTGCAATGTGTAGACCCCAGGACAGATGACAATCCATTAGGACACCCAAGTTCTTGACGTAAGAAGAGTACGATATGGCAACGTTATCGTATAAGACTGGTGGAGGAGACTGCAGTTTGTTAAGAAAATATCTGCCACCAATAATGAGAGCTTGCGATTTGGAAGGATTTACTAAGAGTCCGAAACTTTTAGCCCATTTACTTATGTTTCCAAGATCATTATTGATGGCATCAATTGCTTCAGGTAGCTCTTCGAGCTTACAGTGTTGATACAGCTGCAAGTCATCTGCATAGAGGTGGTAATTTGAAATAAGTAACTTAGTGATGGCGTTAATAAAAACGGAGAAGAGTAACGGAGAGAGGACGCCGCCCTGAGGAACACCCGCAGACAGATCACACCACTCAGATGAAACCTCATCAGAGCGGACCGACTGCGAGCGACCTCGAAGATAGGAATTGAACCATGCAGTTGCAGAAGGAGATATATTTAGTGAGGATAGGATACCTAGGAGGATGTCAAAGTCAACTGAGTTAAAAGCACTGCTAAAGTCCAGCAACACCATAATCGTTAAAAGCTTATTCTCCATGGCCAGTCGAATGTCATCGGTTATTTTAACCAGTGCCGACACTGTGCTATGGCCAGGGCGAAAGCCAGATTGGTATGGACTTAGCAGGCTGTTAGAGGAGAGGTAATGGGACAGTTGACTGTTGACAACACTCTCAAGGACTTTAGATAGGATAGGAAGTATGGATATGGGACGGAATTCAGAAATTGAGGATGGATTGGAGACTTTGGGCAATGGCAACACATGAGCTTTTTTCCAAGCTGATGGAAAAGAGCCAGTGTAAAGGGAATAATTGACAAGATGAAGAATTACAGGAACAAGTACATTAAGGATGGGAAGAAGCATCTGTAGGTGAAGACCATCGTCCCCTACAGCTTTTGTGGAAATGGATAGGATGGCATGCTTAATATCTCCTTCTGTAGCCGGGCGAAAAGAGAACGAAGTACAGTTTGGCAAAGAAAGGTTGGAGAGATAGTCGAGAGTAGACGATTTAACGTTGTCATCCAACGTTACTGGTGACTTCGAGAAATGTTCATTAAGGGTGTTAAGATTGATATCGGGAGCGCTATCATTAGCAGCCTTGCCGATACCAAAAGATTTAAGGAATTGCCATACTTGTGCCGTATTGAAGTTTTTAATGGTGTTGTGAATATGGCGCCTCTTTGCGTCTCTACACAGACGACTGCAGCGATTTCGTAACTTCTTGTATAACAACCAGTTCTCCTCAGTTGGATCCCTTCTGTACCGTCTTTTTGCCTTATCTCTTTTAGACATCTCCTGCTTTATGCCATCTGATAGCCAGGGGGCCGGAAGGTGCTTTACTCTTACCTTCTTAAGAGGAGCGTGTTTGTCATAGAGCTTAAGCACCAGCCTATTAAATACTGAAACCATAGAATCTACATCAGTGCAATCGTAAAGAGGAGTCCAGTCTATTTCACCCACATCCTCCCTCAAACGATCCAGATCAATGTTCTTGAGACTGCGAAGGAAAAGAAATTTGGATTTACGCTTAGGTGGACGGATCTTATAAGATAGAAACAAAAGGTCGTGATATGAGAAAGAGGCAGGGAGTTGCCCATGAGTGGCTACTTTGCTGGGGTCTGAAACAATTATGAGATCTAGGAGTGAGGGATTGCAATGAGGGGCATGATGAGTGGCATTAAGCTGAAGAATGTGCATGTTGACAGAAGAGACAAGGGATCGGAGTTTACGGCTACGCGCATCATCCTTTATCAAGCAGGTGTTGAAGTCTCCGAGGATTATCGTGTGGTCATAAAAGGGAGTGAAATGTTCAAGTTTCGACTCAAAAGAGGAAAAGTAATCGAAAGTGCAGGAAGGGTTGTAGTAGACACCTAGAAGCACCTTGGTGTTATAAAAAGTAATTTCAATAAATAGGTGTTCAGCGAATTTAGAGTAATCACTCGGAGACTTATCAACAATTTTATAGGAGATATCTCCACGAAGATAAATGGCTACCCCTCCGCCTCCCTTGCCGGTTCTGTCATTACGCACCAGCTTGTAGCCAGGTAAGGAGTATTGTGTGGAAGGAAGTGCTGGTTTGAGGAATGTTTCAGACACCAGTATAGCATGAACAAGGTTGGAATCAAAAGAGGATAGTAAGTCAGCATGGTGAGCAGGAATACTTTGAGCATTTATGTGGACCGTGTTGAAGAATTTACTAAAACAAGAAAAGGTGGTACAGAGTTGGTCACGTAGATGCACTGAGGCATCATTAAACGCACTAGCAAAACTCTCGTCAGATGCACACGAAGACGAACAAGAAACAAAACCATCATCAAAATTACCGAACATGACAAAATACTAAAATTATTAATGGTATATATATATAAATATAATATAATGAATTTAAATATGTATATAAAAAGAGTAAATAACAGTTATCTGTTATTTCGACATCCTCGATGCACTCGCCAGTTATACAATTTGTCATAACATGATGGATGAAAAGACTCATATCCACAGACACAATGAAGTTTCCGAACGAATCGTAGAAAGGATGTCTGTCTATGGAAACAAGTAATGTCGAAAAAAGCGCGGGAAACTTTCAAACTTGGCGGACGCGGTTTTTTGTTTTCTTTAGTGGGAAAAAGCAATTTATTAGTATAATAGTCATTAGTAGTTTTAGTTTTTTGTACATACTCTTTTATTATTAGTGTATTTATAGTTCCAGCATTAGGTAAGTCTTTTTTCTTCGTATTTAGTTTTTAACATGAACGACCCGCCTGATCCGGGGGACATTGTTCCCCCGGCAGGTAATTTCGTGACCATTCAGTCAAATGAGTCTGGGATGGAAACTGATGGGTCTACTTCAACCCGCACGTTAAAAAGAAGTCGGTTGCATGTCTGCAAACACTGCAACAAGCGTCGTCGGAGGCATCATGGCTCTGATTTAGGAGGTTGCGGCTGCCTAGACACCCTTGTATCTGAAAATGTATCAACGAATGTTAATAGCCCAATGACTAAAGAAAAACTAGATTCCGTCCCTGTCAAAACCACTCCTACACCAATTGGTAGAACTACGTATGATAAGTCAGATAGTGCACCTTACGTTATTCACGTACAAAAACAGATTGCATCACCTAATGATAGCACCACACTGCACCCCATCACGTTCGGCAAATTTTTAAAAAAACATTCTTTTTCAAATATTATTAATGGCAGCGTCAAGCGCATAGGACGAAACAAAATTTCTATGGGTTTTTCAAATCATCAGGATGCTAATAATTTTATTTTAAATAAGAACCTTGAGGCCCAAAATCTGAAAGCCTACATTCCAACTTTTAATGTGACTAGGATGGGTCTAGTTCGTGGGGTACCTGCGGAATGGTCTCCGGAGGAAATTATGGAAAATATTTCTGTGCCTATTGGTTGTGGGCCTATACTTAAAGTGAGACGAATTAATTTCAAAACATTTGTTGATGGCTCTATTTATTGGAAACCCACTCAATCTGTAGTGGTAACATTTGATGGACAAATTCTTCCCAAACGTATTTTCATTTGCTACAATGCTTTGCCAGTAGATTTATATATATTTCCTACAATTCAATGTTTTAATTGCTGTCGGTACGGCCACACCAAACTACAGTGCAGGTCTAAACCCAAGTGCTTTAAATGTGGCCAAAGTCACTCAGGAGACACTTGCGATAAGGACGAAGATCATGCTTTATGCTGTATGTGCTCTGGACATCATTATGCCACGAATAAATCTTGCCCTGAACACAACAGGCAAAAACAAATAAAAACATATATGGCGCAAAATTCAGTGTCATACACTGAAGCCTTAAAAGTTCATCCGCCAGTAGGTAGGTCTTATGCGGAAACGCTTTTATCATCCCCAACCAAAAACTTCTCAAATAAGCCAGTAATATTGTCTCAACTTAATAAACAAACACCTACAAGTCCTACGACAAGCTACAAGAAGACAGTTTTTCTAAAACCTCGTTCCCCAGCTAAAACCACCCAGGGTTATGACTTAGAGGCTCATCATAATTTAATAAAAGATTGCCAAGAGCCACAACCATCAAATGGATGTGGATATAGTAAAAAAACAAGCAGTTCAGAAGAAACAAGTAATATGTCCATTAATGATTTTATTAAAGCCTTTTTACAACTCCTTTCACAATATAATATTTCACCGTCCAACGCTGCCTCTTTTTTAAACACTTTCACTCTTCCCACCAACCATGGACTGCCTCCTACAATGGAATTGTCGCAGCCTAATCAACAAAAAAAGTGATTTAATTTATTTAATTAATAGATTTAAGCCATCTGTTTTTGCAATAGCAGAAACGTGGCTTAAACCACATTATATTTTTAAAATAAAAAACTATCTCTCAATTAGAGATGATAGACCTGATGGGTATGGCGGTGTTGCCATACTTATCAAGGATTCTGTACCTTTTTCTATCATTTCCTTTCCTCCGCACAGTGAGGACATTTCAATTGTAGCTATTAAAATGTATAATATATGTATTGTTTCTGTTTATGTTCCTCACCCTTCTTCTTCTTTACTTCTTGAAATTAACCATCTTTTTTCTTTTCTCCAAACTCCATTACTTATAATGGGTGACTTCAACTGCCATCACCAATCTTGGGGTTGCTCTATATCCAACAACTATGGCGAGGATTTACTAGACATAATTGACCAGCGTAATTTATGTATCTTAAACACTGGTTCCGCAACCCGGCGCTCAGCTCCAAATCAGAATTATAGTGCTGTTGACCTTTCCATCTGTTCTCCTAATTTAGCTTCTTCACTAACTTGGAATACCCTTTCCTCTACATATGGCAGTGATCATTTCCCAATAGTCATTTCTAGCCCGTTTCCCAAGTCAACTGTTTCAAGGAGAACATCAAACCTTAAACACAAATTGCCTGATAGGAATAGCATTGATTGGGAAAACTATAGAAGTTGTGCTGATATGAATTTTTCAACTCTCCCACCTGTGTCAGATGGCAATGAAACTATGTGTGCTAATGCTTTAGCTAGTTTAGTGATTGCAGCAGCTGATGAAGTTTTCCCTGTTAAAAATAATAAACCTACTTTAATTCCCAAGCCCCCATGGTGGGACTCAGAGTGTACAGACGCTGTAAGAAAACGTAAACAAGCCGAGTATAATTACAATCGTGATATGTCTGATTTTAACTTTGAGGCCTTAACTAATATTAATACAGAAACCAGAAAACTTTTGAAGAAAAAAAAGTACACAAGTTGGCAGAGTTTCTGTTCTGCAATCTCGCCAAATACTCACCCTACTATAGTTTGGCAAAACATACGTAGATTTAGATCGGCTTTTACACAATCATCGCCTTCTATCCCTGTTGCCTTAGCCTCTAAGTTTTTAAATAAAATAGCACCGCCGTGGGTTCCTTGGAACATTAATTGTATACCTTCTGAAACTACTGGTGACACGCCGAGACTTACTAATAATACTTTACACCTTCCGTTCTCTCTTAATGAATTAAAAGGCGTTGTGCAAAACACTGTAGACTCCGCTCCAGGTCTAGACGGCATTCCATATTCATTTTTTGCCAATTTAAGCGACAATATTCTCAGTTATTATTTGAAACTGATTAATTCTATTTTGAAAACTGGAAATATCCCACCTGATTGGAAACGTCAAATGGTGTTGCCATTTTTAAAGCCCAACAAAGACCCTACCGACGTTTCATCTTACCGTCCTATAGTGCTGTCATCGGTATTAATTAAATTAGCCGAAAACTTAGTTAAAAATCGTCTGGAATGGTATATTGAAAGTGAAGGCCTACTATCCACTTCTCAATTCGGTTTTAGAAAAGGCAAAAGTACTATGGACTGTTTAAGCATTTTAACTACTGATATACGTTTAGGTCTTTCTAATAACGAGTCTACAGTAGCTGTTTTCTTGGATATAAATGCGGCTTATGATAATGTGTTAATATCCGTATTACAAAATAAATTATATAAGCTACAAGTTCCATTAAATCTTTCTAATTTTATAATAAACATTTTAACCGATCGGTCAGTTGACATGCCTTTTGCTGACTATAAATTATCTCATAAGGTTTGGAAAGGCCTCCCGCAAGGATCGGTTCTCAGTCCCCTTTTGTATAATATTTACACTTATGATTTAGATTCAAATATAAACAATGGAGTCAAAATACTTCAGTATGCCGATGATTTGTTACTTTATAGTACTGACCATTCTGTAGCACAAGCCTGCTCTGTTATTACTTCAGCTTTATCATTATTATCTTCCTGGTTATGTTTGAACGGTTTAGAATTATCTACTTCCAAAAGTGCAACCGTTCTTTTTACACGTAAGAGAAATATCCCACAAGATAGAATTTACTATAATGGAGACCCTATTCCCTTTAAAGACAGTTTTAAATATTTGGGTATAATTTTAGACTCTAGACTTAGTGGTGCCACACATTGTGATTATATTGTTACCAAATGTGAAAGACACTTAAACATGCTCAGATGCCTTTCTGGAGTTTGGTGGGGTGCCCATCCGTTCTCATTAAAACTAATATATAACGCCATCATTAGAAGCACCTTAGATTATGGTTTATTTACTCTAGATCCTGGAAGTATTATGGCTTTGAAAAAGTTAGACAAAATACAATCTAAAGCCCTCCGTATTATTACTGGTGCCATGAAATCCAGTCCGATAAATGCCCTTCAAGTTGAGTGTGGTGAAGCTCCATTACGCCTTAGGAGACAGTTTCTATCTGACAAATATTTCTTTAGAATCCTCCAGTTCTCTAATCATCCCCTCATTCCAAAACTTCATCTTCTATTGTCCCAAGTCCAATCATCTACTTACTGGTCCCACAAAACTGTTCCCTGTTTGGTCGTTAGCTATCACAAATTCATATCCCTTCGTTCTCCGACACATCGTTCCACTAAACTGCCGTTATTCCAAGTCAATTATGACAGTCTACACTTCAGTCCTTTAGTTCTACAAAATTTAATTAGTAAATCCGATCCCTGCCCGCAGACAAGATTTAATCATTTACTTGCAGAACGTTTTAATAATCTTCATCACGTCTTCACCGACGCTTCCAAACCCTCTCCAACAGATTGCGTTGGTGTAGGGGTATACCATACCCAATTTAAAATAATTCAGAAAATTAAACTTCCTCCGGAGACCTCGGTTTTTACGGGGGAATGTTTTGGAATTTTGAAAGCAGTAGAGTACATAAAAATGTGTAAATTAAAAAAGACAATAGTATTCTCCGATTCCCTCAGTGCTCTTCAAGCAATCGAGAAATATCCATTTCATCACAAAAACCAACTACCCATCATTTTTTATATAAAAGAAATAGTGTTTCATCTGATTTCCAATAATTACAATCTGCAATTCGCCTGGATTCCAGCCCACACTGGAATCAAAGGCAACGAAGTTGCGGATAAGTTAGCAGCTGATGCGGTGCAATCTGGTGATATGTTCCCATATAAAAACTTCACGACCGACCTTATGGCTTTACCAAAAATAGATCTTTATAATGCTTGGAAGACAGAATGGGACTCCACTAGTCAACACAAGGGTGTTAGGTACGCCTCTCTAGATCCGATAATCAGCCTAAAACCCTGGCTTTTTAAGGCTGGGTTTGGCAAGGTGGAAACATCGATGTTGGTCCGAATACGACTAGGCCACTGTTCTACTCCTGCCCATCTTGCCAAACTAAAAATTGTGACCGACCCTATTTGTGAGTGTGGTATAGACGTAGGCACCCTAAATCACATATTCTTCTCCTGTCCTCTCCATGATCGTAGTTCCTTTCTAAGTAGTTTAATATCCATTAATATTCCTCTTCCTACTTCCATCCTTTCTCTACTTCACACTAATAACCGTAATGTATATAAATGTTTAGCCTCTTTCATTTCATCTAATACTATTAAATTGTGAACCCTTTTCCTTCCGTTCCTAAATTTTACGTTCCTTTGTACATAATACGTTCGTTTCCCTACCTTGTAAATACTGTCATTGGCCAACACTAGCCGTGAAGTGCCAAAAAAAAAAAAAAAAAAAAAAAAAAAAAAAGTAATGTCAACGCAAAACAACATAAGTGACCGACAATGTAAATAAATATGAAAGAAAATAAATACAAGTAAGATTATTTTGCTTGCCTCCGCGGTTTTTTTCCTGATGGGGACTTGACCGTAGCACCACACGTCGGAAACTGCTTCGCCAGTAACTGTAATTCAGCTGGGGATTCTATTTTCCGCCGCGACTTGTCCGGTAGCAGAACAACAATCTTGCCCTCGGATGTCCAGCACTGCGTGACCCCAAAATGCTTGCGGGCGGCAAGGAATGCGTCGTGTCGGGGTTTGGTCAGGAACTCGGAAAACACTAGACCAGAGCCCTTTAGTAAGGTCTTGTTTCGCCAGACCTCACTACGCAGACTGTGGCTCTGGAACCGAATTAATAAAGGACGCGGCTTGCTAGTGTCAGCACCCAGACGATGACACGAATCAATGTCCATCGAAGAAACTTTGGGCATCTTCAACTTCTCCGTCACAACAGATACAGCCCGTGACACATGATCCTCGTCCTTCTGCTCAGGAAGACCATGGAGGAGAAGAACCTGCCTGCGAGAAGCCATCTCATGCCGGTCCAATCCCAGCGTCAACAACTCCACCTGCATCTTTAGGGCACTCATTGTCTTCCAGATGAGTGTCTTGAACTCGGTGTAATCCCGGGACAGGCTGGCAATGGTTTTGTGTGAGGCTTCATTGCTGCCTACATTCTTCAGCTCCTCTTCATATGCAGCCATCCGTGAAGTGAAAGTACTTGACAGTTCCTCCATACAGTTTGACAGTTTTGTGTATAGGTCCATTGTAGTGATACTGATTATTGTTGTTTTAGTGAGAGTTAAAAGTGAGAAAATTAGAAATATGAGTGCATCTATGGACTATGCAATGATTTAGTGCATATGTGCGGTGCAATATACAATATTTATAGTTTAAAATAAAATAAAACTTGGGAGCTATTAATTTAGTTGCGTTCTTTCCGACTACCCTCAAAAAAAAAAAAAAAAAAAAAAAAAGTAAATTATGTAACAAAAAAAAAAAAATTATGTAACTTATTCTTATCACAACTCTGTAATAGAATCAAGTCATAAATATTTACATGGTTATAGAATAGTATGGAATATAAAATATTTATCAATAGCAATATGGGAAGCAAGAAATATTTTAATGACGTAACTGGGAGTATCCAATTTCAAAAAAATGTTACATAATGTTGTTTGTCCGTAATATGACATCAGTGTTGATAATAGTGCTATAAAACAATAAAGTTATCGTAGCGTTTCGTTAATCAAATCACTCAAAATGATAACCAAACAAATTAACTTTTCTGGTTAATCTTAGTTACCTACGTCAATACCCACTCATGCACTTGCAAACATCCTACTATACCCCGTGCATATAATAATATATACGTAGAACCGGTTAACAAAAAAGTGTGTACTAATTCTAGGGAAAAAATGTTTCAAAATCTCTAGCTATCCAAGTAAAACACAGGTACTTGCACACGAACGCATCATGCCTTTTTATAAACCGAACAACTGCGTTTCATTTAACATGTCATTTAAAATGGTAATTAAGAGACAAGCGTTTAATATTATTTATCTCAAGAGTACCTAAGCTCCATTGTATTGCTCGGTAGTCGAGATAACCCCACCCCTGGGGGTCGCTGGGGGTCGTGATCGCTTTGCATCAGCCACATCCAGATCTTTCAGCTGACGCCGAGAACTTTTTTAAGATTACATTTTGTATTGCCCGTGATATGTACCGCGAGGTCGGAAGATTATTTTGTATTATGTTATAACCTGTTTTTATTGCATGGAGTACTTAATGTCGATAAAATTGATAGTTGGTAAGTATTTAATTAATGATATCTGCTTGATTTTTCAAAACGTTAATTAAGTTTCGCGACTATGTATATTTTTAAGGAATTTTAATTTTCTTCTCATGTGACAACCTTACGTGTGTGGAATCTATACATGACTGGCGATAATAAATAGAACTCTTAACAAGTGGAAGTGTGAAAATAGAACTCCTATTTGCAACATAGAATTTATATTTACCTTCCATAGTGGGTATCCCTCGAAGTAGTGGAAACGTCCCTGCATGGCCACTACCGGTATTCCACAGATCTTGCCGAACACGAGCTGGCCATGGTGACCCTCAACAGTGCTCACTGGGAAGTTCGGGATGTCTTCGTAGGATATCTTGACGGCATCTGAGATGGTTTCAGCTAAGGAACCTGATGACAAAGAAAGAAGAGTTAGTTATGACGCTATAACAAGCGTGGTAATGTTGTGATTAAGCAAGCGGGAGTGCGGTCTCGAATTATTCACTTTTCAGTTAGGAAAATAAGGAAAGAATTATTTGCTATGCTCTCTTTAATAGTGTTATTAACAAAAGACTATTGAGAAGATAAATAAGTTATTAAGGATCGAAGACCGGAGTTAAGCAAAGGAAATTTCTTAAACATAAACATTTAAAATTCATTTTAATTGCTTATGAAAGTATGACGTAATTCTACTGTTACTATCATACCACCCAAGTCGTTATAAACAAGGGATTATTTACTCATTAACCGCTAAAAGTCTTTAAGCGATTACAGACAAGACCGATAATTAAAATAGTACTGTTCTGAATCAGGCCAAATATATAATTGTAATATATTTATAATTCCAAGGTAATTTACTTGAGATATAGTCGTAAAATATGCGAATAAACAACAAATAAGTGCGTTGAAGTAGGTTCGAATTCAATGGAATTATTTATTAGGTATGTCAATAGTTTTCCTTTGCCTAACTTCGCGTTATAATAGCTTGAATTAATATATACCCTCTTTCCAATACGAACCCATCCCAGAGCCGCAAATAATGCCGATGCGCGGCGTGTCAGAGACGCGGGAGATCAAAAAGTTTGCGATCTCCAACAAGGTTTCATAGGAGTACCTGAAAAAAGAAACAATCAAAATAAAGTAACTGGCTTTTTAAGTTTTCTCATCAATACCTATGCCTACCATTTTATGAAAATACAGTTTTTAAAATGCGGATGGTTGTAAAAAGAAATAAAAACAAAGTGTTGTTTGTCGGTGTCCAATAAATTGCAAGTAGCCGGTTGCAATGTGACACGGCCTAATTTGTATGAACTCGATGCAGCAGCAATCGAGTCACTGATACGCGCGTTAAATTGATGCACTTGATATGTGACACCACGTGAGATTCATTCGACGGTCACCTCGAATAAGGCTTTTTGTAAATACGGTAATATGACGGCGTATGTTTTAAAATAACTGAAATTCCTAGAAAATTACGAGAAAATAGGTAAAATGACAATTTTAGTTCCTTCTTCCCATTTTACATCTTTCAGTACAAAAGTTATCAATCAATATGTTCTTACTATTATCATATTTTGAAGTATGATTGGATCTCAAAATTCGAAAACTTCTTACTATTTGTTAATTATAATTGAAGCGTTTAGGTACATTGCGAATACTTTGACAGTGTATGTGCGAAAGCCAAAAATATTAATGAACCTAAATAAAAAAATGTGTAAATTCCTATCCAACTAGATACCTACTTAACAATGTAACTGACAACAAGGATATCGATTGTAACATGTCTAAAGCGGCTAATCTTTATATTTATTTATCGTGAAAGGTGCTTTGAGCTAGCGACAATAAGGTCCTCGTCACCAAGGACTTTACAACAATCGCCTGCTCATCGTTCATATCGCTAGTTAAAATTATCGTCCGGACTAGAGAGCATTGTTTACCCACCACTATCATGACCGTTATCAGTCAAGATAATTTAATGATAACTTAACACGCCCCCACTGTCAAATGACCGATATAATGAAACCGGAATAACATATTTCCGAAATCAAGTATTGTTTTAAACAGAGCATTATTTCATCATGATGTGACTTAAAGGGAAATAAAAAATGTTTATGCCAAGGATCCCTTTACCTTGTGTGTTTCGTTTCGAATGACGTTCGTTGATCGCTCTACCAATTGCATTATAATTTGCAATTCACACAGGCCTGTCTTCGTGACGGCCTGATGATACACCATGATTATAGTCATTACCGAGTATTGCCAATGAGACATTGTAATTATCTAGGTACATTTTTTTTACTCATTAGGTTTGTTCAAGAGAAAATTGTTATCGATAAATTACCGAGAACTTGTAAAATTCCATCGTATGTTTCTAAACTAGAAATTATTGAAAACATCAATGGAACGTATCTGAACATAATAAATAAGTAACTTAATTTATGTAATTTGTAGTTTTTATATCAAAATACTTGATTAATCATTTGCCTTGATCCACCTGTGACAATGATCCATTACTTTAGGAACACTTGAGAAACAAAATCCATCAAATTCTGTAAATAAGCACAAGCTATAAAACGACTTCTGGTAAAAGATATTTGATAAATAAATAAATGATATACTGAATTATCAAACCCCATTCATAAAACAGGTTTTAAATTTCTTATTAATCAACAATTGCTTCAAATACGTATTTAAATTGATGGAATATATTTCCAAGGATATAGTACTTTCCGAACACTGCGATGCCTGTTATTATTGTGTCATTTACCGTTTAACCCTCGTTAAAGTTTATTGGATCGTTGGAAACGTTTTAATATCACAATAGAATAATCTAGAAATGAACCACGCTGGGCTCGTTGTCACTGGAATCTTAAATCAAGTTCGAAGTTCTTGCAATGATAAAATACAGTTTAAACACGAATAAAAAAATGGAGGCTTGTAAAATTATTTTACTGAAATGAATAAATTATTTTCACTGATCTATTTAGATAATCACCTATAAAGTAAACTATAAAAGCTATAAAATAAAAGATATATATTTACATACCCCTTAGATGTAGTCCCATTTCCATTGGATCCTTCGGTGTCTACCTCGGGCAAAGCTTTCTTCGCTGGCACGAAAGCCTTGGCATCGTTAATGTCATTCGCGTTAATAGGAGCCATCGCACTTAATTAATTGCGTGTAATTAAAGACAAAAAACAGTTGAGCGTAGATGTTTAGTGATCGATGTCGCAACATATAATGCCGTGGACCGTCGCCCTCATCAGTTTTATACATTGAGCCAGTGGACGCTTGTGAGTTGTGATACAGTTATCGTTAAACAAGTTCATTGGGTGCTTTAGTTTCAGCCAGTCATCACACAATAAGAACACGCCTTTGCTTATCAATGTAAAAAATAAGAAGGAAAATTTATTGTGCAAATCAAATCTTTTAGTGTAAGTAGATACTTTGTTTTGGGTTTACCTTGATACAAAGATACCTAAATTGTTCGTTGAATTAATGGTTAGAAATATCATTTCACAAAACATCAATTAGTCACAAGAAATAAAGTAATTAATCATTGATTTTTATCAGGCTAATAAAACATATTATTTTAAAACATTTATGTTACCATCCGGGAAGACAAAAACATTTTTTGGAAAAAGGTAAGTTTCGACAAATTACCAGCTCGTTTGAGACCCATTTTTTTGACATCTATACTAATATTATAAAGAGGTAAAATTTGTAAGTTTGTATGTAGGGGGTAATCTCTGGAACTAATGATCCAATCTTAAAAATGTTTTCACTGGTAGAAAGCTACATTATTCCTGAGTGCTATAGGCTATAAATTATTTTTATAACATGTATATTAACCGAGATATCACAACTTTTGTCTAGCAAGTCGGAGAAAAATTGCTCATAAAACAGAAACATATGCATGCGCTGCCTAAACAGTTGCTTAAAATTGAAAACAATGTATGGCAATCTGATTTGTCTTAATGATTTCTACAAAAAAGTCCGCGACACCATATCTCTATCTTTTATATTTTACCTTTTATACGTCTTTTAACGTAAAAAAAAATCTACTATAAAAATCAAAGGTGACTGACATAGTGATCTATCAACGCACAGCCTTAACTACTGGACGGATCGGGCTGAAATTTGGCATGCAGGTAGATGTTATGACGTAGGTATCCGCTAAGAAAGGATTTTGATAAATTCTACCCCCAAGGGGATAAAATAGGGGGATGAAACTTTGTTAAAATTAAACCCATCGGCCTGAGAATTTGCATGCATATAGGTACTATGACTATCCGCTAAGAAAGGATTTTGATAAATTCCACCCATAAGGGGTTGAAATAGTTCTTAGATTTTTGACTTGCCATGACAAGTCTCAGGGGCAAACTCTCAAATTTGCGGGTCTCAAACTTGAGAGAACATTGCTTTTCTCATGGGCAGTTTTATATTGCTTGCTCACGAGTAAGTTCTCCCAGTAGCTTGATAGTTTTAGCGCCAAATGACAAATTAGTTAAGAATATTGTGTACAAAGAAGTTTTGTAGGCCCTAATTTTTTACACAAACTTGCTAAACAATTAACTTCTTAACGCGTGCGAAGCCGCGGGCAAAAGCTAGTTTTTGATAAAGCGTGTGATTAGAAGCGTACATTCACAACATTTAGTTCATTTCTAATTTGTAACTTGTGATCAATATACAATATTCGGAAACAATATACGTACTACATGACTAACAATAAAAATATAGACCCAAATATTTCTCTCTCGTTGACTGGCAGTAATTACAACAGTAGCCCAATGCCAATTTAAAACCAGTCGTTCTAACTATAATCTACTTTTCCTTACAAGTGCAGTAATTAGTGTTTGAAATTTAATTCAATGCCAACGTAACAAGTAGCGTGGCCGCGTAAAATAAATAGATACAGAATGCGGGTTGCACGCAAAATTTCCTGTTGTACACTTAGTTCGAATTTATATTATTCTGTGTCAAGAAATAGGTTTTTGTTAAATTTTGAATGTTTACATACCTAATTTTTTGTACCTTCTACACCGCATTAGGCGAGTTGGCACCATAAAGATTTTAATTCATGACTACTTTTACCATTGAACTTGGCTCTCATTTGACGCTCATTTTTTGATGAAGAATATTTCGTGTCTAAGAAACTGTTTACCATATCTACCAACCTGTTATATATACATAGTAGTATATCGTATATAATTTACTCACTAATTGATCGAATTGCACATCAGTTATGTAACCATACTCGAATCTATTATTATTCTCTAACGAGGCACAACAAGAGATATCTGATTTCATAAATTGTCATCGTTTTGTTTCCGGGGTCGGCAACAATGCAATCATTTCAAATTGTTTATCAATCTATTTGAATAACCTTAGCGTTGTTGCAAATATTATGTCGATCAAATAGGCAATTATTTAAGTGGCAAATGATTTACAAAGAGCCTTCAAAGTTAATATTACCAATACTAAACCCAATTCAAATGATGAATGAAATATTCGCAATTTCGGAGCGAACAAAAAAGAAACATTTATTTAAATAGCTTACCTCTTTCTTTTAAAGTAGGTTAAAGATTAAGCCACAAACCCTAGGAACAAGTTATGAAATCACCCTATTGACGTGTACTGGGACGGGCGTGTAAATGTCATGAAATTATCAAAAAATATAAATTATAAATATTCATCAGAATTTGTTATCCAAATACTCTTTGACTGAATGATTTTTTAATTCATTTTTTTTTCGTACCGTTTCTAATATCATAAGGTAATTTGTTGTACAATTTAGGTGCCATTGCATAGGCACTTTTATGAGCAACGTTGTCTTTCTACATGACTAAATAAATGTCAATTGTTTTTTACAAACATCAGAACCTCATAGATATACAGCGACGGTACTGTCAGAATATTTAAATCCCTAAAGTATGGCTTACATGTATCTGTTGTTTTTAATTTACATATGGCTTGAATGCATCTTTTTTGTGCCAGAAATACGGACGATATATTTGCAGCATAATTTTATAAATGTTGTGCAATACTTGAGGGTTTGTTATTTACCTCAATAGCATTGATATGGGTTTTATAGGCACTCGTTTAAGTATCACATGTATAAAACCTCTAATGGAACAAAAAAGGTAATTTGATAATAATTTATCTTTATTAGCTTGCACAGCTTAATCTTGACGTCACCCACTTATTGCTATGAGCAACACTAATAGAGTGGGTGTGTCCGTTATTGTTTGTCATTTTTCCATTACTGTTTGTCTTTTTGAGTGATACCTTATCAAAAAAGTAACCCTGATTGTATCGATTGATCCGATATCGTTATTATTTATCATCTCCCGGATCAAAAAATTTGATGTCCTCTAGATACGATATTAAACTGCACACCATTGTCGACTGTCAAGTTTTCTATTTTCAACTCGTCATCCAATTTCGGGTGTGTCTCCAATCGTACACCTATATTATTATATACAGATAAAGTGCTATCTGAATAGGTGACGAAATCATGTAGAAATATGATGATTTTAATATTATGGTGAGTTGACAAGATTCATCGTTTAATTAGAAGCCCTTAGGGGATCTTATACCACCTCTTCAAGTGCAGTTGTAGAAGATAGACCGCTACACACCCAGTAGTGTGCTATCACGGTTTCACCTCTACAATACTGCTACTTCGATTCTTCTTGATTTTTTTTTTGATTCGACTATATTGCCATGCAAAGTTAAGTAATCACATTCGCCCATTTACATTTCCCCTTATCACCCTCCAGGGGTCTGACTGTCCTTGTACTGATCAGAGTTTATCGGAAGACTATTGTCACAATAACCTGAATAACACAGAAACTTCTGGATAAGCACAGAGCTACTCTTTTTATCTCCACAATTTTAAACAAAAACATGGGGATTTATCAAAACAATTTTGGGCAGATGTGCGTCAATAAGACTGCTGCGTTCACGCAAGCATCTTGTGATATTTTTTTTTGTTATTTGTTGCTGTGGGGTATCTTAATTGTACCTATCTACTTAATATCTCTCTTTTTTATTAAGTCATATAAGCTAAGGATCTTGCTCTTAGCTGTTCGCTTAAAGTTTAAACGGACCTTCTCGATAAAATTAACGGAATTCGTAATTAAACAACCATTTAATTGTTCATAAATAATAAGATATACAATTAAAACGCCAATAAAACTTTCAAACGTTTACTTACTCCGCAGTGAGATGATTGTCAAGGCAGCTCACGAATTGCACGCAAAGAATATACATACTGTGAGTACATACATAATTATTTTTACGAAGAAGTGTTTTATACTAATTTTAGACTGTAACTGATATAAAAATCTGAGACCATAAAGATAGAGTTGCAGCATTTTAGATGCACAACGGAATGCGGAACTAGATCGGAGTAGTACTCGCTTCCTTCAGTAGGCGAGCAGTAATTAATTACTATTATGTATACACTGACATAACACCACTCAATCACTGTATACATACATTATTAATACGCAAAGTAATCTTTGTTGACCTATAAGTACCTCTTTACAAATAGAGTATTGCAGTAATTGTACCGTGGTTGTTCGCTCATAGAGAAATATAATTTATATATATTTATGTATGCTGGGGCTGGGAAAAGGGTTAGGTAGGTCAAAACGCCCTAAATATCGCTAAATAATAAATTTTCTTTTTTTTTTAAACTATGCTCAACCTCAAGTACCTGTCTTGTCATATATGACTACTTCGGCCAAGTTTAAAATTAACTACACCATATCGTGGTAAAATTTTGCAGCAGATTTGTAAGAACATGTACGTAATCTGCCAACAATAAACGGAATTCTCCAGAAATGAACTGAATATACTAAAACCGACTCAATACAAAGACATTTAAATATTAAAATCAACTCATTCAAGAACTGATCATATCTTAAATCTGAATCTTTCAAAGGCATTTCATACAATAAGATGGGATATTATCTGGTTTCCTCCTTCAGTGTGCTTCCTGTAGCCAGCTACGATGTGGCCTCTCCTTGCGTTCGCCGTACTCCTAGTATTTTATTTCGTTTTTCATCATTATAAAAGACCTGCCTTATATCCTCCCGGTTCTCATTTTCACATACCTCAGCTTTTTGACAAGATTTGTGACTAAGTGAAAAGTTATACTTACCGTTTTGTGTTATTTTTAGGACCAAAACCGTTGCCGTTTGTTGGAAATTTAATATCCGTGATCCTAAACGTAAGATCTCAGAAATATCGGCATTCAGTATGGCGCAACTGGTCTCGGAAGTATGGGGATATCCTCGGCTTGAGATTAGGGTCCTTAAATATGGTGGTCGTGTCAGGAAAAGACATGATTAAGGAAGTGTCGACAAGAGCAGTATTTGATGGCAGGCCAGATGGTTTGTTCCACTTGATGAGGCAGTTCGGCAAAAAGTTGGGTGAGATTTTTTATTTGTACGTCCATATTATTATAAATATGTAGATTTTTAATTTACAATAATATATTTTCATAATAAAACAAAAAAATACTGAGCGTGCTATCACTGAACTAAATTCAATAATGACTGAAAAAGAAAAGTTATTTTTCAAATTATACAATATACTCTAGTAATTTAAGATGTTCATACTCCATCTAATTGACTGGATTTATTATTATCAATTAAAAGAAAATGAGTTCTCCATTGTCATTCAATTACGTCTGTAGTTACTAGGAGCATATAATTAGCTACATACGTGCCACTGCTACTGATTACTCTATATTTACGGCAGCTAATGTAATCAGATATAAATAATCACTAGACGTAAATACAGTGCTGAGAATCATACAACTATATTATTATTATTGATAAAACAGGAAGAAAAGTTTCGTTCAATGAATAAATCGATGCCTACAGTAATATTATTTATTAACATCTACTAGTGATACAAGTAAAAAATCCTTGTCAGCTAGATGTTTGAAAGATCTTTATAGCAGCAGTTATTCTGGTTTGCTTGGATTACTTTTCCGAACTATCATCATCATTCCCCTGCCCTTATCCCAATTATTATTTGGGGTCGGCGCAGCATATCTTCTTCTTTGACACTTTCCTATCTGAAGTCATCTCGTAAGTAACACTCTTTGCAGCCATATCATCCTTCACACAATCCATCCATCGACATACTTCCGGCTGAAAAAAAAACTATGAATGTTTCAGGAGTCGTTTTCAACGACGGCACATCATGGTTGAATACAAGGCGAGTTGTTTTAAAATATCTGAAGAACTTTGGCTACAACACACGCCATATGGAGAATTACATCAGCGAAGAATGTAGAGCTTTAGTCAAGCTAAGGTTAAGCGATGCGGGTAAACCGATACTTGTGAACAATATGTTTAACATAACAATAGTCAATATTCTATTCCGGCTCGTCGCTGGCAAAAGGTATTCGAACACATTATCTTCAGTGTATTGTAGACAAGATTCTATTCCGATAAGTCAAGTGTACTTTTGATGAAATCTTTGCTTACGTCAGTTACGTTCATTCAAAGAATTGTCGATTTATCTCTCTTTTTAACGATTTGTTTTTTTTTTTGTAAATTTTGTAAAGGAACTAGCATTATACCTAATGATTTTAGGTACGACTTAGAAGATGAAAAACTGACAATGTTATGCAACCTAATAATGAGAGTGTTCAGGGCGACCGACATGAGCGGCGGGATCTTAAACTACATACCATATATACAATATATCGCACCAGACCTCTCAGGGTACACCGAGATTAAAAATATCCATGTAACTATTCACGGCTTTTTAAGGGTAAGTTGATTTAAAACGGGAAAAAATTACGAATGCCGAGGTCAAGTTCACAATAACAACGCACGAGTAAGCAAATAAGATAAGCTGTTATTCAGTTCAGGGACTAGTGATGGTTTGCGTAAGAAACTCAAGGAGTCATAAAATAATTACCGATTAATTTGTTGTTTATCTACATTTATATTTTGGTGTATCAGTAAACTATACTATACTAATTACTTCGTCTAATTAGTCGAAACGTAAAACAAAATTGAACGATTCGGATGTGTAGGTGTAAACTTTTCAGTTCTGGCCTCATTAGAATAAGTCCATTTTATTGATTTTACTTAATTATATTTTTATTATAAAAAAACATTTCACAAACCATAGATATAAAAAAATATAACATAAACTGCTCTTAAAAAACAATCTGAAAGTGATCATGATGAATCAAATGAAACAAAACAATGCCTTAATGAGGGAGTTTAACTTTATTATGTTGACATATTACTGCACTTCATAATAATGCGTAATCAACAGGAAACGATACAACAACATCAGCAAACCCTGGACGTCAACAATCCCAGGGACGTCATTGACGCGTTTCTTATTGAGAAAGTACAGTCCCCTGATGTGTCCTGTGAGTAAATTGTTTTTCTCCTTCTATTTTAACATAACATGCTGTATAGAGACGAAGATTCCATATAGGTATAACCATTGAGTTAAACGGTATAACAATACCGCGTATTATATTGGTCTTATGACGTTGCTGCTTAAGTCGAAAATTTGATATAATATATGACGTTTTAAACTCGCATTATTCTCTGAGCGTCTTGAGCGTGTATGGATCTAACTAAAAACATTTCCATACCACCTCTATCTTGGCCGGAGTCACCAAATCATTCCCAAAACTACTTGACACCAACTGAAAATGATTTTCATTTTTGAAAATCATTTTCCTTTCATGGTTTACTTTTGTTATTTGCAAATAAAAAATACTAACAGCGCTGAGAAAAATATGGTCTTTAGATGTGTTAGAATTGCCAAGTGAAATGTAGAGACATTACTTAGGTAGGTAGGTATACGTAACACTTTTATATCGCGGTAGCAGCGGCAGAAGCTGTGATAGCTTAGTGGCGAGACCGTAGGACTGCTAAGTCAGAGGTCTTGAGTTCGATCCCCACGGCGCGCACCGACTTTTCGAATGTTGTGTGCGTTTAAGAAATAAATATCACAGCTTCCGTGTTTCGGAAGGCACGTAAAAATGTGGGTCCTGCGCCTGATCTCTCTCCGGTCGTGTCGGATTACCGTCCCATCGGGCTATGAGAGTAAAGGAATAGAGAGTGCACCTGTGTTTGCGCACACGCTTGTGCACTATAATATGTCCTGCGTAGCTGGCTGGTGTCATAGTAACACTGGCCGCCGTGGCCGAAATCGGTCGGACCGCTATTATTATATCGCGGTAGTTTGAAATCGCGTTCCCGTTGCCCTGGGTGAAGCAGTCCGTCTTTCCCAGAACGAAAAAAGTCCATGAGGTTTTCCCCGGATTGAAAAAGGTAAATAACGTCCTAAAATGTATGATTGTTTCTATATTCGAATTGATAACAGCGGCGACTTTTTGCTAAGCGTCGTTCTTCAATTTGGCTGTAAGCAAATATAAAGTAGCCTATATTACACCCCACTGCTGGGCACAGGCCTCTTCTCGTATAGGTAAGGTTTGAGCATTGAACACCACGCTAGCTCACTGCGATTTCAGATTCCAATATTTGGAATCCAGGTTTCTTCACGATGTTTTCCTTCACCGTCTGACAATGGTGTCTTAGAATGATTAAGAAAGTACATATTACTTTGAAAAAGTCACATTGGTACTTGCCTGTGCTGGGGGACTTGCACCTCGTGCATACAAATCCATACATAGAACCGCAAGGTCACCACGACATTCTAACTCATATTCCTCAATAATATTAATTAATCTACAGTTACAGACGAGGAGCTGCAAGTAGTGTGCCTGGACTTGCTCGAAGCCGGCCTGGAGACTGTCGCGAACACAGCACTGTTCTGCGTACTCCATATAGTTCGCAATGATGACGTGCAGAGGAAGTTGCAAGCCGAGATCGACGAGGTCATCGGACCTCAAAGAGCGCCGACTCTTAGCGACAGAACCAGGTTTTAATTCTATAGATAGATAATTATAATTTACTTATTTCTGTAATTAGTGATGCTGGTAGGATTCAAAGTTCTATAAATGAAACTAAAATAAATATTTGAACAAAATACATTGGGTCCTTGACTGACTTGGAAAATTTAAAATAATTGGTTCATCAGATAGATATCCAAAATCGTGATATATTCGATATTTATTGAATTGATAGAAAAAAAAAATACGTATCGAATGTTTTTTGTAACTATCTTACGGACTAATTAGATTTTTTAGTCAAATACTCAATTACAAGAAAAAACCCCAAGTCACAACAATTTTGCTGTTTTTAATCAAAACATGACCTTATAACGTCAGAACTAAATGAATTAGGTCATCTTATTTGCTTAGTAGTTTAATGTAGTATTAATTAAATTAAAACTTTTCGAATATCAGTAAATCGATAATAAGTTTTTATGGGTTCCTGTTTAGACTTTGTCCCGCGAATAAAATTGTAATCTTATAAATAACTATTTGACAATGAAACATATTCATTTTTAGGTCTGATTTTTTTAAGTTAAACTATAATAATGACGTGATAATTTACTAATAAATATACTTGTATTAAAGGATGGTCTACACGGAAGCGGTATTGTTGGAATCTCTACGCATTTCTAGCGTAGCACCCGTAGGAATCCCACACATGGCACTGGACGACGCTCGCCTCGGCAATTACATTATACCCAAGGTAAACCAGGAAAAACAACAAAGAATCTATAGATAACTATGTAAAACCTAGAATTTTAAAGGTCTTTGCTGTTAGCCTTGTTAGTTCGTTGTACTAAGATAAAATTATATTATATGCTCACAATTAAATATAAATTTGAATTTGAAAACTTAATGTTCTGATTATCAGCTCTGGATAAGCCGAAGCTAGATATAGGCGTCCTTTTGTTTCTTGGTTTGTTTTACGCTTGCCTTTCGCATTCATCCAATTCCTGCTATCTTAAAAAATAAACAGATAATAGATACAACTTAGTAAAACCTAATGACGCTTGCAACAGTGCAACACACAACAGAGTGGCTTCCTTCTAAAACTGCAAAAATAGGCCTTTAGAAAAAAAGGTTTTATTTATATGACGTGATACTTATTGTATGTAGTCTGTTCTTCAGCGTCTAGTAATAAATTAGGAGAAGACGCAATACGCAATAAAAACAACAACATGCGTAGCACTTTTAATTGTAATTTGTTTTTGTTTAGAGGACGCAATTGATAGCGCTCAACTGATTAACTATCGTAAGTTTAGTCGCGCGAGTACTTCGTCCGAGTGTCGCGTCAGTTCATTAACTTTGTTTTTCAAATGTATTCGTTTCGCGACACTTCAAAACAAATGAATGGGCTATCGTATGAATAGCTCTATTATTGTAGAGCCAGCGATTTATGACAGTAAAAATAAAATTTGAACATAGAGTTACTCACAAGGATTTTTTGGCACGTGGCCGAAATCGGAAGTAATTTGGTATCGCATCATATTTGGTAAAGTATGACAAACACTATTGTTGATTTTTTTGCGAATATGCACACCAGCACTCTCATGTTAATGTCATCCATGTTTCAAGAGATCCTTGTAGCTCTTTACCTGATTTCCGTAACAGAAAACAATTGTATTCAATAAATAAAAACTGTCGTTTTCCAATAAGTCATAAAATAAAACGTAGTGTAGATTATGAAATAAACTTGTATCAAAATGACAACGACCTAAATTCTATACTAATTCCGTTGTACTTACTAGGGCACATACGTTTTAATGGCACTGTACGATTTGCATCACGGCGAGCATTGGAAGGAACCCGGCGTTTTCCGGCCAGAGAGGTTTATCACCAAAGATGGAAACTTGATGCAAGACGAGTGGCTCATGCCGTTTGGGACAGGTAACATTATTGCGTTATTCATTAATTAACTAACTACATATTTTGTCAGTCACTGTCCTGTATCTCTTTACTATAAGGTATTCACTTACGGTTGTGCAAGCGAAATAGCACTCTACGCCGTGGAATGCAGAGTCGTTGCTAAAATTGCAAAAATCTCCGTCTAAACAACTGCCATTCTTAAAGCAAACATATTTGTATGTTTTACAAATATTCTGAGAATAGGTCTTCAAAACCCTTTTTTTAACGTCAAAGATATATTTATAAAAAAAATCGCTACTAGAGCAGTCAGAAATAATATTATCCTATAAACGCTTAGTATAAACGAGAATCTTACGTCATTCTATTAAAATTATCTTGATATCCACTTAAAACATACAGTTTGATTAACTTTGTAAACAGGTAAACGACGTTGTATCGGCGAAGGGCTGTCCCGCTCCGAACTCTTCTTGTTCGTAACCAACATCCTGCAGAAGTTCCGTCTCAAGATACCAGATGGCGACACTTTACCTTCCGCCGAACCCGTCGATGGCGTTACACTGACAGCTGAACCATTTCACGTAATTTTTGAACCAAGGACATAATAGTCTAATATTTAAAGAAATAAATCGTAATTGCGTCATTTAGAAAGGGAAATGTTATAGTCTAATTAGGGAAATTAATGTTGTGCAATTTGAATGTGACGGTATTACAGATGACAGTATTAATTAAAAGTCATTAACGATGGGCCATCTTGTTTTATTTACGCAACTATTACGAAATACTTTTTTACTTCTACTAATTTCTCTAGTTCTTATTGTTTTCTTTAATGTAGGAATCTAAGTATTGTAGTAAGGGAGGCAACAGATAAAAAATAACAGCTCACTCTTCAAGGGTGCGTGCGTAGCTTTGTGACGACCCTCACTGAAAATCAATGTGTAGCGCGCATGCGTTGCAGATTTTCTTCGCCGCTGTCAAGAGCGCCGGCGAAGTAAATTGTTTATAACACAGTGAATATTAACCCCCAGCAAACAAATCTCATAAAAACAAATAAACCAATAAACATACAGTGTAAGTCAATAGTACTCAAATCAGTGTCAATAAAAATTAATGCAACACAGCTATGTGAACAAAGCACTTTGTTTCTTGTATATCTTTAACTAATAATTAGGCGAAGTTAAATTAAGAAATCATGTTTACTACAACAAATACTTTTAAATAAACTGCAAACCAGCACAAAGCTAACACTTTTAGGACTTGAAATATGTAGGTGTGAGTGTCGTAGTAAATAAAGCAAAATGAATGAGACCCTTGGGCGCGGGTACGCCCGCATTGAGGCGATCCGTGCGGCGCGGGGCGAGCCCCTGTCGTCCATGCCGGACCCGGTGGCGCCGCCTCCGGACCAGTACAACTCCGTCTACCTGACTCTGTTCGTCGCAGGAGCCGCCTTCCTGCTACCCTTTAACAGGTACCTGCTGACCTTTACCCCTTTTGTATGTATACAGCCTTAGTACTGGAGCCGCAGAATACCTTAGCGTTCATGTCTAAATTCATTAATCATTTTTACAAAACGCTAATACCCTTTATTCTGATAACGATGTTCCTGAAAACTAGAGTCTTGCTCCAAAATTGTCATACACACTAATTAAAATAAATGTTGTTTGTAAATATATATTATAAGTTTTAGTTTTAACCCAAAGATACAATAATTATTTTAAGTGAAAAAAAAGTAACAAAGAATAAATGTTGAGGAATAGATCGCAGTTTTCGATTCAGGTCTAAATGATGTTAATTACCTATTCTAATTTGACCGTAAATGCTATCAACTTTATAGACTCGTTTTGAAAAATGGAAATAGTACCTACTCTATCCTATCCCTGTTCACATAAACAATTGAACTTCTACTTAAATTGAACAGCAAAATTTTTGTAACTGACGCAGTTAACTTTTACCTTATGAAATAAGACTTTACAGGTAAAATGTGATGAGGTTTACGCATAATTAGACCAACTATAGCCGAAATTCGACCTTCGAAATGAGAACTCTAGGCACAAATTGAAAACAAACATACCGTGTTGTTAAACAATGTCTGGTATAACATAATTCGTCTGAGCATTTGATGCACTTGAATATAAATACTGTAATATATGTAAGTTCAACAGCTGGCGGAAATAAGCCATTGACTCCTATCTTATCAAACATAATTATTATGCATTGGAACTGATTAGGTAATTGATGAAGTTTCATTTCCGGTGGTTCTGGCGGTGCTTTTCTGAGAAGTTATGGCGTTCACTATTATATCATAAAACCATTTTTTTTAAATAATGGCAATACTAATTTAATAATCGCGAAATACCATGTTTTATCTCAAAAACGTATACTTATAAACAAAGACATAATTACCCGCAAAAGTCACACCTCGCTAAAACTTTGGGTGAAAATTACATTTGCTTACTTTTATTATGATAAATCATAAAAAAGTTTTTTCGAAATTAACTTAAAAGTATAATTAATTTCGTTATTTTTCTTACTTAATTAAAATCCATTCAAATTTATTTACTAATTAGCACTCTTTGAACATCAAATAAACAACTGTGTCAGCCCACACAGGACCCCTTATCGCCCACCCTTCACGACTTCCTAAATACTAGAGGGAGGCTAGAGAGGGGCGCTGCAACGAACTCCAAAAGTATTATACAAAATTGAAGAGACCGTTTTATGAATGTTACAGTTTTATCATGGCTGTGGACTACTTCCAGATGCACTACCCCAACACCACGATCATGTTTGACATGTCCACTGTGTATATAGCCTCGGCGTGCGTCGCTGTCTGCATCAACAACCTCGTGCTGGATCTCTTTACATACAACACTAGGATCACGTTTGGTAGGTGTTAAGTTTGATAGTTTTGAAATGTTAGCGTCATTTTCTTGATTCTTCTTATTCGAATTGTAATAATATCAGCAAATAACTTGGGTTATTTCATTATTTAACACAATCTTAAAACATTCTAACTGATATTAAAGTTAATCTTTTGTATTGCATCTTTGACTCAGAATAGATCTATCCTTTTTATGTACTAATGACATTTTTCTTAACTATATGATTGCAACAAACATTAAGTTTTTTATTTACGTTATTCCGATGAATGTCACTTTAGACAAGTTCCCTATTTTTTAATTTCCAGGCATTCTAGTATCCCTAGCTACGATGTTGTTCGTGGCTGTCTGCAACATCGGTTGGGACGGGTTCTCGACCCGAGCGTCCTATATCATTAACTTGGTAGCCATTGGTGTGGTGGCATTCGGGTGTACAGTCCAACAGGCCTCATACTATGGCCTGACTGGGTGTCTCCCACCGAGATACACTCAGGCTGTGATGGCTGGCGAGAGTAAGTTTTGATTATCTAATCTTTTGTTTCGTATTTGAATAACAATTGAAAGTAGCTAGTTTATTTTGAACAAAGAAATGAATATTAAACGTGAAGGGCTATAAAGCTAGAATGCACAGTAACTGTACGTATGGATGCAGACTTTATACTTGATAATTTTGTTATAAACTTTTGCGGTATTGGGATAACTCCGACGACTTTTCTCAGGTGCCGCCGGGTTCTGGGTGTCACTAGACCGTATCGTCACGAAGTACGGTTTCCGTCAGCCACAGCGGAGTACCTTCATGTTCTTCGTGTTCTCCATTCTGATCCTACTGGCGCATACAATGCTGCATCACGTGATGATGCGTCATCCCCTTGTGCAGCATTATATTCGGCTCACTGTTGAATCCCGACAGAAGAGGCGCATCCAACTACACTTGAATCCTAATGAAGACGCTACTTTGGTACGTTTTGAAAATAAAGTGCAAAAAATGTTCTTGAAATGATTATTGACACAAGCCAAGTGTTCAAAATACACTATTTATATATTTTTAGATGGAGAGCGAAGCAACTGATGCAGGTTATGGCGTTTTGAAGTTGCAGAGTCCAGTGCTCTCCACAACAGGTCAAGATATTATTATTGGTAAAATCATCACCATATTAACCTAATACAAAAATATTCATTTTCATTAACTTTCTTCATTCTGTTAAAAGTATTTTAAAATTTTGCAGCACAAATTATTACGTGTACTAAGTTTCTATTTTAAATATGTGGCATTACCTTATTGTATCCTTGTAAACAATTTTAAATAACAACATTTTCAGGGGAGATCGAGACCAGCGCTTTCAGTTTCGCCAACCCAGTGTACTCGCCATCTGGGGCACAAGTAACATCAGAAGGCGCAGTCGAGCCGTTTCCAGATACTGCAAATTCAGAGACATCATCAACACTGCGCACTCCTCGACCTTCATATAAAGTAGAAGATGTCGTCTACGAGCCGCCAGATAGACCCACTTCCTGGAGAGCTTTCAAACGTAAGTATACTTTCTCTTACATTATAATAATAACTGCTACTTTTCAGATCAACATTTTGAACATCACAAAATATTCACGTTTTTGTGAGGTGTTTATACTTTTATTCACTCATTTACGAGTCAGTTTTCATTGTTCGAAATATATTTGTTTATTAGCTTTTAGACTTCACGGTTTGTGTACATCCCACAAACAAAACCTTTTAACGTGGATACTTATTATATTTACTGTAACATATTTTTATATGTTGTTGTGCAGGTGGGTTGGCTGCGCGTTGGGCAGTTGCCCGCGCTATCTACCCGTACATGGTGTCCATCGGGTTGGTGTACTTCACCACGCTGAGCCTGTACCCCGGCATCGCCTCCGAAGTGCCCTCCTGCCGCCTCGGCACCTGGATGCCTATCGTGCTCATGTCCGCCTTCAATCTTTTCGACTTCCTGGGAAAAGTAAGTTTTTTCTTTTCCAATCACCTGATCCACCTCTGAATTTTTATTTATCAAAATCCGTGTCAACCGCCGGTGGCAATTACTTAGATAGCACAAGCTGGACACAGACACGATAAAAATCCAGATTATTCTGGATATAGTTCCATCCTTCCAAACACAAAAGAGCAACAACTTTTGCATATATGGATTAAAATAATATTTAACCCCATGTCCTTGTGATTTTTCCCAACCAAGGGTCCTAATGTCCTATAGACTATAGTGTTATTGTTTGGCCACCAGATCGCGGCCGCGTGGCCGTACGAGTGGAGTCGCAGCCAGCTGCTGATGGCGAGTGGCGTACGACTGTTGTTGGTGCCGCTGATGTTACTGTGTGCAGCACCACGACACTCGCCACATATCGTCGGCGATGTAAGAACCATACAGCATTCGACTTTTTCTCTCTTCCACTTTACGGATGAGACAAAATTACAATTAAAATTACCTACACCGTTCCTGCAGTAAATTCTATTTTTTCAGGTATATCCAATCCTGTTCTCTGTGGTGCTGGGATTCTCAAATGGCCTGTTCGGCTCTGTGCCCATGATAATGGCGCCATCTCGAGTAGGACGAGAGCATCGCGAAATTGCTGGTAAGAAAAACTACAATAGCAATAATATAATACTTTAGTGCATGAAACCATTCCGAAATTTATCCCAAAATTTTCTGTTACAGTTTACCAGTCGTTAAAATTTATTGTTATTTGTCTCCTGCAGGTAACATGATGACTCTATCATACAACGGTGGTCTGCTATCTGGCGCGCTAGTTTCATACTTATTGTTGGGCATGCTGGGCCCACCAGCGGGCGCACCTTGCCGGCTCTACCCCACGCCGCCATTACCCACACTACCGCCAGCGACTCCTGCTAATGTCACCTCTGTTATAGCTGCCGTTCTCACTGCTGACCACTAACTGAAATATAAGCCTTAAAACGTATTATGAAGATTTAATACGTTTCCGTTGTAAAATATAATTGTTGTTACCAGTCTGTATAGGTATAGATAATTTCTCTAGTCACTAAAATTATAGTTCTCAATATTTATATCATACCGCTGATATTTCTAATGGCAGTTGTAGAAGAGAGTCAAGCGTGCAAAACACGGCATAGACCAGTAACTCTACAATAGCAAAAGTTTTCGTCGCTTAGGAACCTAAAAGACAAATCCACACATATGCCTGAACGACATCAATTAGGAAGTAATTATTAACCGTAACATTTGCTGTAACATTTGAATCAGGAGCTAGTAACTTCAAATCGGCGATGAAAAACTATATTTACAGAGATATCACATCCAGCTAATCCGTACAATATTCGTTAAAATGTAGTTAAATTGTATGTAAAAATAATATAGGTAGTTAAAATGTTTAATTAATATTAATTTGTTGGTGCAAGTTTACGTCTAGGCGTAATTTAATAAATTGCTCTGCGTTTCTCGAAGGAGTCTGTAGCTATTTAATTAAATGAGTCCTTTAAAATTTTTAAGTTGTTAGCAACAGCTGGTTGTGTAAATGTTATGCTTAGTATATTATTCTATTTCTTAATATACCTACACAAGTACCTTCCTAAATGTTTAAGATTCTTCTGAAAATACTTTTAAAAGTTTTGTAGTTTGTCACTTGCGTTAGTTAATAATGTAGAGGTAATTTGAACTATTTGTTATCAGAGGGCTAACACTACCTCTTAAAAGTAATTTTATTGCATTTGTGGAAAACCGAAGCTCTATACCATGTAGTGCGCTGTCACATTTCCACAGCTGCAATATTACTTTTAGATTTGGGGTAGGTTTAAGTGAAATTTAAACTTGCACTGGTAAATTAATGATTTTATAATTATAGTTAGAGCAATGTTACGACTCACAACTGCAGATATCTGCTATTACTGTTCAATAGGCACTTCGCGATAAACGTAGCCACTGACCGCTACTATAAAACGCTGTACTGGCTATCTTTGTAATTTTAGATTCAAGATTAAACTACCAATGATCGGTGATATCCATAACTTTCAATCACTGTAACACTACTCTGTATCTACTCTCAGCACCAACTTGGTAGAGTTCGTCAAATAACCGTGCAGCGTATTACAATATAAGTCAGTGAACGTAGCTAATTTGTATATCAGCTAAGTTTATTGTCATTTGTCAGTTATTCATTGCTCGCTGAAACCTTTATGAACAAGATTGTAAACTCTGTTGGTGCGCAATGGATAATGTGCGAATGACAAGTTGAGATAGTCTCTATGATGGACCTCCTTGGATGAAGGTACAATTGTGCCTCCCCTTTCAGTGTACTTAGCTTACTCATAAGATTATAAGTACATACATAAGTAGCTGAATTATTAAGGACTGTTAAATGGAATTACGTATTCAAACGCACCCTTTTAAAAGGGAATTATTTTTGAAGTTTCAAAGTAGCCAGTAAAATATTTGTACTGCGCTTAACGCTGATTAACTTACCTACTTACCTACCGATTTTTATATTTCATTGCTAATTATATTTTTTATTTAAATGGGATGGTAAATGCTACAATGAAAGTGAGACTGAAACATAAGTGTATAGTGAATGGAGTGACTTATTCTGCTAATGTATAATATCAACTTAAATGGCTACCTACCTCTTGCTTTTCTACAAAACTTTGTTTTACTATGTAGATATTTGAATGTACTGTACATAATACAGGTGTAAATATTCTTAATGAAATAAACATATACATATCTGGATTATTGACTTTAAACACCTTTTAACTCACCTCAAAGCTTATCGATTGTTTGTCAAGACTTCCTCAAAACGAAACGTAGAACCCTATGAAAGTTCTCTGAAGAGTCTTGCAAAAATCGTAAAGACAAAGAATCACAATTTTATTCTGATTTAGATCTGGATGTTCACAATATACTTACATCGAATAGATTAGAGTACCTTCATATTGACTCTTCCGGCTTCATAGGCAAATTATTAAAGTATTCTAAAAATTCGATAATTATTAAACACTATGCCAAGTAAATTAATATAGGTACTAAGCATGTCTATAATACATAAACATGGAATTCCTGCTGTGATTTCTTTTTTTGTATACTAAAATAATATTTTTACCTTTATAGATTTATTTATTTTAACTAATTATGTCATTAAATGAAATTTCGATTATGCCTTAATTAGCGCCTTGACGTCATAACACAATTTCACAGATCACGTGTTGTTTGTCAATAAGTTGAAAGGTAACATCGTAAACATTTTATAACAGCAATATTATTACGTTAATTTACGAGTAAAAATAGCGTGATAAGAGACAGAACAGTAATAATATAGCTTTTTACACATGTTTGTTTCTGCTATTATACGAAACAAATTATCAAAAACAAGTCTTATGCAAGACAATTTTCGTAGAATTATCTGAATTTCTTCTTAGGTAGGATGCTTTTGTAATTTGTTTTTAATTATGAAAATTTGCAGAATGATTGACCTGAGATTGCTATAGGTACGGGTTTATCTAGACATTGCCATAGGTAAAATGAATGGGGATTACGAGCGGAAATAAGTCAGCATACTGCTGTGGAGGTTGTCACGTGTGTCTCTCCTTAAAGAGCGAAGCTCTTACGAAGTGAATGGAATTTGAAGTTGACGTTAAAAAGTACCATTAGTTAATAGTGGCCTTATTTGAATAAATGACTTGATTTTTAAAGATGTTTTGCAAAAAAAACTCATTGTTCTCTTATCTCTATAATTGTATTTCTTCAACTGGGAGATATGAATGACTTATAAAATTGCTTGACAACGACTATCACAGGCTTGGCGCGTGGCGCCAGTCTCCATTGGCTACCATCTTATTTTTAGCTTTTGACAAACAAAAATATGAATATCTTCGGACAACAGAAAACGTATAAAAACATCCGTGTTTTTTTTTAAAGAAATCGTTGTACAAGTATTATTAAGATTTTTCTTTAATAAATAAAAAACTACAATTTAATTAGTACTAACGTAACAACCTTAACTTCGTGATCAATACAAAATGTATAGGATTCTGAATTTAAAAAGGTAGATGTCTGTTTACAAATAAAATAATAGTCTTATTCTGATTTCAAAAATTCGTGTTAATTACAAGAATTACTTAAATAGGTAATCGTCTTTTCGCAAAGACGTTCACGAAATTTGATTGGTACAATATAATACAGACAGATAGCGTTGTAGAGCAATGCCCTGTACTATTAGGCACTTAATTAGCTAAATATGATTTTTTTACTCGTGCTTATGACTTAAGACCACACTGTATGAATGGACTATGAAACATATATCGATAGGTGCTAGCAGTTAGTTAATGGCATACATTTTGAATTAAACACTCACAATTTTCGTCTACGAAAGAATATAAATATTTTAAAGCAAAATAATCCTATACCGTCTAATAGCATCGAGGCATATCGAGAATAATCAGATTTATCGAGAATAAGTAGAGTATTGTCTCAAGTCAAAGTGCTACATTAACTCTAGCTAAATTGATAATTATGGCAAAGGTCGTCCTATTTTTAAAGAAGTACCAAACAAACAACTTGTTAGGGGCGGTTTCTCGTATTATCTAGAATAATCCGATATTTTAATGAGACCAGAATATTTTTTCTTTTTAATTAATAATTTCTATACATCATTATTTCAAATCATTTATCAGTTATGTTTGTCTGATCCGAGGGCAATGTCCCTACATTATTTATGCCATTTTAAAATAATCTCCTTTGTCATTCATAAATGTAACTGGCCATTTGCAGTACTTACATGTGTGAAGACATTACTGTATGTGATACTACAACAATAAATCAATGTACCGTGTGTAGGATCTACATTAATGACGGTCCTAAGACAACGCTCTTCGGTAGGTATAGTTGTATTCTCATCTGCCAATGCACTATCAATGAAGCCGTGTCTATCGTGGTCTCAACGTAACGTAATTTATGAAGCACATAACAATAAATTATAATTATGCATGCAATCTTTTTTAATCAATTACCTACTTGGTGAGTAAAAGGTTTCCTAACAACAATGAGCTGACGCTGTTAAAGGCTGGAGATACCGGTTGCCTGACAACAATGATTTTTTTTTATGTCAAAGGTCAATAAGTCAGTGACTCAGCCAAACACCAGTTATAACCACATATTTAATAGGCCTAAAAGATTTAGAACATAAGAACGACTTACAGAAAGTCTTCAGAGCCTTGTGCTTTGCTCTAAACAATAAAGTATTTTTTGCAAATTCAATTGTCCACTTAAGCTGATACTGATAGTATAAGATGGGCAAATAAATAAGCATATTCTGTTTGTATAAAAGACAGGGCAATTCTTAATGACAAGAATCTAATTTAACATAAAATACTAACGAATAAATAAATTATGAAATGCAAACCCCGTTCCCCCGCTCGTCTCTACTCATATAAACTAGGAAAGAATCATCGTACACCGGGATTTATGTTTATCACATGTTAATCACACAGGGATCAAAATTTCGAGAACCCCTCTAACCTTGCCCTTGTCGAACAGTGGTTGTTTGACTAACCGCAGACAAACGACCATTTTGTATTCAGTAAACAAATTAGTTGATGTTTGTGTCTGAGAACATTTGCAACTATTTATTTATCAATTAGTTAAAAGGCCCTTGAACAATCTCGATCTGTAGTCTCGGGTTAGTGGTCGCTTGTCCTCGTTCTTAGAGTAGCTATAACTTCCAAAAAGCATTAGTCAGTGCCCCCAAGCCAAGTGGCATTTCGATTTTTTAAGAAAAACGCTCGAATATAGTGATATTTTGAAACGAAATATCATTTCCATACATTTAAGCATTTTTTATTATCATTGTGTTCAAAAAATCCAATAACAATGACTAAACAACACGTCGTGAAACCTGACGAGTGTGTGGGCTCAAGTAGGTAGTCAAGATCAAGAGTAAATTATTCTTAATCTTATTCTTAAAGAAAACTCATCTCTTCATATTTCAGTCCCCTCACTCTTGTGTATGTGAGACGTAAATTAAAAAAATATTGGTCTACATAAAATCTAGATAAAATTCTCGTGTTAGTTATCATACCTACTCGTCCGAAAGGTCTAGATCGTTTTGGTTTTTATATTTTGTTTGAATGTCGGGTTGCTTTGAGAATATGCCAACATTAATTTTTTATCCCCGATTTCTGATTTATGTGGCTTCATAAGAATGTATTCTTAACATTGTGACTCTACTTTTTTCATACGAAGTACAGAAGGTATTAGGATATTTCTTAAAAATTAAGCGTATTTAATAAATCAATGAAAACTGAATATCAAATGACTTGAAATAAATGTTTGCAAAACTAGATTATTATATCCATCCGAAACCAATGTTGCGTAAATTAGTGACGTATGTGTACGTGATTAATTACAGGATTGAGAGTCGTATAAAATGACCCTTGACTTATGTATCTGAATCGTTTAGGTAAACTTTTGGCTGTACTTTACTAGATAGTTGCCAACAATTAGTAACTTCTTAATAATTGCCAATATTTATGAAATTGTGTATTTTCATGTAGCGAGTTAACACAAAGTAAATGAGTCAGTATCATGTCATTTCTTTTGTTTATTATATTAAATTAAACTTTAGACTGGAAGCAAAGCCGCTGTCGCCTACATAACCAAATATGGGCTAAAATGTGACTCCTAAGCGCCTTTAGATAGTAAGCATGTGTCACGTGTGTGACGCATGATGTCCGATTGAAGAAAAAAAAATGATTTTGCGAAGTTACTTTGTTCTAATTGATTATTCAGTAAAATAAGTTACGGGGAAACCTCATGAGACATCTATTGCAGTATGATTATGTGACTATGACCTTGATTTCTTCGCGTAGTGATAGGACCGAACTACCAATTTGACCTATGCACCTGAACTTCAAATCTTTAACATCCGCTGTGCAGTAAGTTGGTGATTTATTGCCGCTACCGACTCTATCAGCTTTGATTTATGATTGCGACTTACACTTTCTTTAGAGCAATAAATTATAGCATTTTATTATGCCCTTCGCTTAATGGATGTACCTCAATTTTTATATTCACGAGTACTTTTTATTCTAAGTTAATGTAAGATACATAAAGTGCATGTATATTGCCAATTAAATAGGCTGTAGACATTTGAACTCTGTGTTTATGCGTGTCAATAATAGAGCAATTATGTACACTGTGTTTCTAATTTTATTGACATTTTAGTACATACTGTACTCAGTTATCAGTAACTATATCTAACTGTTGAAATATAGAATAGATGTCGGCTACAAATACTAGAAATTGTTTAAGAATTTACATCAGTATTTTTAATTTAATTGTCTACTGTTTTCAGTAGGGATGAATGTGGAATAGAGTTAAAACAATAGAAAATGCTTTTTAATTATTTATTAAATAACGTAAACAATAGTAGACATTATGGTATCACAAATAGGGTGCTTGCATGAAGCAAAGCAACGGGAGCTCTGTCGTCTGGCGGGTTCTACCGACGCGCGCTGTGAAAGGTTTATATCCCTCGATGAAAACTCAAGTGTTGTGCCCAACACATTCGCACAGCACTGGACTATCTCTTGCGGCGCCGCGTGCGGGACCGCTCCGAGGAACGAGAGCTCCACTCGAGGCTCAGGTCACTTGACGAAGGCGGCGTCTCCGGGAACTGGGCGTCCGACGTCCAACGACACGATGCACACGCAGACTTCGGCGTTTCGGGAACTTTTCCAGGTTTCCCATTAGGACTGTAAGACTCTAATATATGCTTGTACGCGCAGTCCAGCGGCTCAGGACTCCGGCCACGGGCTGCACACAAACGTGCTCGCACGCAAGCATTGCAGTATCCACAACTGTCTTCGCGAAGAGCACTGCGAACCATTTTGAATGAAGTGGTGTGAATATGGTGACGCACTTTTAAGACTGAAGCCGGTTGTCAGTGTGCGTTTATATTTATGCGCGAGTCGAGCGTCGCGCACGCGCCTTCTTGATAACCCCGGCACCGGCGCCAGCGTTGCCGCCCGCGCTAACTGCGGTAGTGTCAGAAAAATCCCAATAAATTATTACTAATCGCAATCAACAACAGTACCGGTTCATTATGAACGTCTGCTGATTATTATCTAGGAAATGTAATAAAATATTGAATAGAAGGTAATGCTTATTACCTATCTACTATCTACTGGTACCTAGCACCTTTATTTCCATGCATCGTTAAGATGATATTTTATTCCTGCGACCCACAGTAGCTTACAAATACAATACTGATTAATCCCTGGCGGATTAAATGCAAAGAAGACCGTGCCTTTCCAAGCGGACAAACAACAAAGCGGACTCATAAAAATCAACGTCAAAATTTAAAAAAAAAAAAATTCAATTATGGAACTACTAGAACTTTCATTCAAATATCTATAGCTGCAATAGCGGGTACGTCATATCGTGTGCGGCACTAGTAAGTAGATAGTAAATAATCATGCAGTAGTAAGCACCTAGTAGCCATCAAATAATAAGTTATTACTGCACATGGCAGTGCGCACGGAGATAACACCAAGCTTCTTACATCAATAAGTAGGTAATTTATTTAGGTATGATAGCCTAGGACTGCAAATACAATTGTCGTAAAATAACATTGAAAGCTCAGAGACCGTTGACAGAAACAAAGTTACGGAGGCTTTTAAATTGATCTTAATATATTTAAGTTTGCTAAAATACATTTATTCTACTTAAGTGTCTATTAGTTACCCTTTGAAGTACACAGAGTTAAGGTACTATGTGGTCTAAGCATCTTGAGTTGTAGCTCTGGCTAAGAATGTAGAGTTTTTTTCAAGTAGGTATTTTTTTGAAGAAGGAGTAAATGGTAGTGTGACGTCTGATAAAGGAGAATGGAAGAAAAAAACGTGTTGCTTCGACCCCAAGTAACATGGGATGAGGGCAGGAAGATGATGATGATGATGATTAGGACTCAACGTTAATCGGTTAACTGGTAATTGGTTTAAAGAAATAGGTTAGCAACTAACAAAAAATTCATTACGTAGCATAAAACATATTTGCACTTACAATAATCGTTATGTAAAACACTATTTACGTAGCTGTTCCTGTTTGCGTTAACAACTAAAAAAACATTTTACCTCACAAAAGTCTGTGTTTAAAATTAGCATGTCAAAAGCCATGTATCGTCATGATTCTAGGTAGGATATTGGGTATATCCTCTCTAGAAACATGGGTAGTTAGATTGTTATAGCATATTCTAGATAAGAGCGACAACTTGCTCCAGATCTCCGCCGGTTATTACCAGATTGTCATCCTCGTTAGCGATCGCAGTGCATTGATAAGATGTGTACCTACGTAGTTTAATTGTACGGACAAATTAAGCAATAAGTCGAAATTTGATCTATTCATTTATGCCAAATGAACCCAGTATCCCTTGTGATTACCAACACTAAACTGTTGTTGCGTGTGTCATTTTTAAATTTTAAGCAGTAAAATTCAATGTTACCAAGTCAGTTTAATTGAACTGTAATAAATGCTATTTTGCTGTACCTACTGCGGTTTCCAGACCAACCTACTCACTACTTATTCAAATAAAATATTTATTCTTTTACGATTCAAGAAATGCATTCTGGAATCATCCGAACGAAGTTCTGTCTCTTATCAATCGAGCAACATGGTGTAAACAACTCGACTATTTATAAAGTCCTGCAAATAACTTGACCACTTTGTGACCCATCCAGGCATATCGGGACTTTTCAAAGCTACACTCTAGGTCGGTGATACCACCCACTAAGTTTTTTAAACACTTGAACTCTTGTTAATATTATCTAGACACTTTAATAGCAGTATATCAGTTATGTTGGCGAGAATCCGGAGTAACTACGTGACTTAGAGCAAGCTCTTCTACAACAACAATAGTCTTGCTTTAAGAGGTAGTAATAACCCCTTAACAACTACTAACAAGTTCCTACATGATACCTTTGGTGGCAGGCCTCTTAAGCTTTCATCTATCGTCTAAATTAATCAAATCCAAAAACCATCATCAATCAGGGTGAAGAGAGAAAATACTAGCCTCGACATGAAAGGTTTCTCTTGTAATGAGATAAAAGGAAAGACGTTTTTTTTTTTTTTTAAATTGTCACCCTTGATAAATTTTACTTATCTGGTGATTGAAAAGAGCCCAAAATATATCGGTGCAATAAATTACCGAAATTACTCGTTGTTTGTTATTATCCTAGAAGATGATGTAACTCGCATATGTAGTTGCGGTCCATATTTAATACATGAGGAAAACTTCAAAGATCTTGCATGTAGAGTTACTCTTCCTGTTTGATGTTTTGTGTCACGCACACATTAGTAAGTGGCCCGGAAGATACAAGATGGAGGAGGTGAAATAAGAATCATCTTACATTATGATATACTTATCTACCTTTAGCAAAACTTGGTAAGAGAGTGAGAATTATAGGGTGGCGAGTGGCGGCTACCACCGTACCCAGTATCAAGTCCAGATGAATATTTGCGACTGAGAAACCCCTCATTTTTTTACAAAACATTACTTATCGCGATAAGCGGTCAGTTACTCCTATATTCGAACAATAGTAACATTAAAATGACATGAATCAGTCATGTTTATATAACTAATTGTAGCGTGAAGCTGTTTCACTGCGGGGCAAAGGTAAAGCATTAGGATAATAGGTAGCTATAGTGTCCAAGGGATGTTAGTTCGGGTCAAACGCGATGGCAGTTCTAAACACGTGAGTACAAAGTGGAAAATGTGCTTGATTATTCTGCCTCTTATCCAGGAAACCATATTTTAATTCTGTTTCGGTCTGCCACCATTAAGACACACCGAAACGATAAGTTGAAGGAATCAAACTTTTATACAGACCTACACTTGCGAACTAAATTTAAAAGTATCCTGCTGGGAAACTACGTTCCCAAATACGAACCTATGATGTAATAATGGGTGTTATCATTGAATTACTTACATCTATTTATTGAATCAAATTATTTTAAATAATGTTTATTAGGTAGCTATTATTATCTACATGTTTTTGTAAATCTACAAATCCTCATTAAAAGTCATAATGATTACATAAATTGCTTGTTACCAAGTAATTAATAAAACACAAAAACTCTTGTAATAACATGAGATTTAAGACAAATTTGTTATTTTAAAGATATTGTTATCTGAATGATAAAGCATTAACTTTGTACACAGACAGACATAACAGGAATAATGTACCAGTTGCCAAGCGATAATTATTATATTGGTACAGTTCTTGGAAAAAACAAAATTAATTTTAGCAACACGGGCAAAAATAACTTTTATCAATTATTTCGTAATTGTTTGCACCGAAGATCCATGCTCAGAGTTCATGTAGGTACCTAATTCGCGCCAAGTGCTACCGAGACTATAGGCAACATGCTATGACAATCTAAAACGAATTATTATAACCTACACAAAAATAACGAAGACCAAAAATAAAAGAAAATATTTTAAATAAGTATTTATATTTTACACGAATAATTTTACATAGAAAATAATTTAAGACATCTAAACATAGAATAGAAGTAGCAGTAATGTAAAGAAAAGTATGTAGGTAGTAAATAATATATCTATTACGGTAAATTTATTAGCAGAGAATGCTTATGTACTCCCATTTATACACATAATTATAAAACGAAACCCAGTAAACAATACGCTAACGAATTTTACTATCATTAATATGTTACAAATAGGAAACAAAATAGAGACAATTTTATCTATCATTCATTAAAACTAGTTGTTTGATTCAGTTCCTTCATTAGAACAGAGGCTGTCACAGAGGTTATCAAAAGTATCACTTTTACAGAGAACATTCAAGGATTTAAGATAGTGGCAGAAACGATTGTTTCTCTTCATGTTGGTGTCATTCTTAGACTTTTCAGCCCTGCATATTGAGCGGCAGGAAGGCCAGTAGTCCAGTGCAAGTGACCGCCTGTCCAGAGTCGATGACGTATTTAAGTAGCTAGTTAAACTTTTATGCCGAGCCACGATTTTATCTTTTTCTCTGTAACAAAAGATTTAAAATATTAATAAAAAAATAAGAAATCTTCATGATATAGTGGCAAATGTCCTTCACTTTCAAACTTGTGATTTGAATAACATGTACACATTATACATTATATAAGTTTTCTGTCTTGCTAAAGTCATGCCTATACATTGGTATCACGAATCAGTAACAAGTATTTTATTGGTAGAGACGACACGCACTGACGCGCCTCGCGCTCAGATTTGACTGAGCCCGTGATCAAAACATGTACACTATCAGATATAATGTGTTCATCAATATTGCAGGAATTCATTTTAATTTAGGTATTTAGCTGTTTAGCAAATTAACCATTTAATGGGGATGTTGGCTATTTTTTTGTCTATTGGGTAAATTCAATTAAAATTGGACAAGTTTTTTTACTTTTTCTCGGAATAAAAAAAAAATATTTTAGTTAGAATGGGGCTCATACGCATACGAGCTCAACCGATGACACTGATCAATAAAAAACTACGTTTTTAGGTGTTTAAAAATTGAATTGTCATGAATATTAAAATTTGTCCAACACGTGAGTACCGAACCAGCTGCATTTGTGCGCAGTAGTATGTGGCGTGACAGGGGTCACCCCAATATAATAAAGAGTGCATTTAATTACTTAATTTTTTTTTAGGTATCTCATTTACGCATAACAAAATGTATTGATAAAAATGTATAAAAATATTACCTCTGCAAATTCATCCCTGGTAAACTGAACTCCATTTTCTTTTCACACCCCAAAACAGTTTGAGCAGCAGCTATAGAACTGGTAACTAAATGATGACAAATTTCATCAGTAGTCTCATATTCCTTCTTGTAAGAGTCCCAGTTTTCCCTCTCTGACACGCTGTGCTCTTCAGGGCAGTACCAAGGTTTCGATGTCAAGTTAGTGTTTGAATCAGGTTTCCTGTGACTGATGTAGTCAGCCAGTGAAAAAGCATCTACTGCATTAGCCATTGCTTCTAGCTCCAAACAAATGTTCTTACTCTGAGTTCTATCATTTGATTTATCAATGTTCCGAAAATTAGGTTGTGTTGTCAAAAGATGTGGTAGACTCCACCAAATGTTAAATAGCTGAACAGGATATAAGAAAGTAAACAGATTTGAATGCTTAGAAACGAAATCAGTCCAAATGGTGTTAGTGCTAACAACTTGGACAGGTGTTCTGCCTTCTGAATCGTCATTATCTGCCCATGACATACATGAACCCTCTTCATCAATTTGAGGTCTATATATATCTACATTTTGTGAAGCTGTTTCTTCATCTAATTTAATATTATGTACATAAATAGGTGTGTAGAACTGTAAATAATTGATAGTTTTTCTAATATCTCCTTTAAAGTAACTTAAAAATTGAGCTCCTGCTCCTGGCCAACACACACCACTGTCAGCTAAGCACATAATGTCTAGCCATGTGCCAAGGATCCTAGGTAATAATGGATACATTTTTAGTATTTTTCCATACTGTAAGAATCGTTGTAAATGTGGGCACACAGTGGAAGAAGTGATCAATATAACAGGTCTTTTAGAACATTGTACTAACTGCAAAATAGCAGAAGAAAATCCATCATCCTGTTCAAATACGATGTCTGCATCATCAATTAGAATCAGAGATGAGTCGGTCCTTGAGCTCTCTTGACTTGGTGGTGTGCTACTTGTATCACATTTGACTACCTTTTTTATTTTCTCATTCCCCACTCCTTTTTTTGGTCTTCCTCGCTTTTTTATTTTAATTAGTTCCACTTGACTTTTCTCCTGTGACTTTTGACTGTTGTCAATAATTCCAGAGCCTCTATTCACCTTGTGTGACTGTGTAGCCTCCTGAAGGTCTTGTAACATTATTTTGCCTGTCCGTTTACTACTGGCATTCACTTCTATAACCTTCATAGCTAACTCTGCAGCCACTGCATAAACACTTGCAGTTTTCCCACAGCCTGTGGGGCCAGTCAATATAAGCAGATTGTTCATAGTTTTCATACTATCCCGACTATCTGTGTCAGATTGATAATAATCTGATGAATCTGATCCAGCTTTAGGCTTATTTCTAGATTTTTGTTTTAATTCATTTTCAGTCCATAATATCAACCATTTCCTTAATTCTTTAATACTTTCAAAATTACCTATTATCTGTTTAGTTGACATTGCTTTATATTTGTCAGTCCAATTCAATCTATCTGGGCTATCATTGATAACATCAACTACATCACTCAAAATTTCAATACTGTTATCTAAATCTACATTACTACAGTCTTTCAACTCTCCCGTACCTTTACTCTTTAAATAACGATATGTTCTGTAAACTGGGAACTTTGGGTGTAAATGTTTAATGTTTTGCAGCATACTTTGCGTGCTGTTCCTGCAATTGTTATCTAAGCTATGCACAGTTGGTTCATCAGTAAGGTGAAGTAATTTTTTAAATGCACTCTCTTCATATGAGAGGGGTAACAAATCTTCATTAACATCCATCAAAGGTATAAGCAATTCACATTTATCAATAGCTTTACAATTCTGTTGGATATGAACCACAACTGGAAAAGTAGGATCTTGTGTTTGATTATTCTTCTGCTGATTTATTACTCTTTTTAATTTATCAGGAACTCCACTCTGCAAAAACTTTTGTTTTGCTTCTAACGCAGCTGGGTCAATCTGTTTGGGTGCAAATATGGGAGCTAGTTTTGAAGGTTTTTTTGGTGAATCCGTACCTTTAGCAACCTTTTGTCCCAACTTCAATTTTAAACTTCCCTCAATAGTTTTTTGTGGTTTTGAGACTATGGTCTCTTTAACTTCTGCTACACTTTCAATATGTTTTTTCTTTCTAGGAGTAAAAATATGTAATTCTTCATCCGAGCTTGACATATACACATCATCATAATCATCTGTGTATTTCATTGGTCTCTTGACTGATCTCTTGGGGCGACTATCATTATTTAATGTAGATTTTTCTGCCTCATTTACTTTGCTAACAATATTGCCATTTCTTTTACGTTTCTGTCTGTCACTCTTAACTGTTAAATCATTTAAAATAGACTTCTCAAGAGGAACAGTTTCTTCCAAACTATTTTTATTATTATTTACTGATATTGTATTTGTGTCTTTTTCAATAACTTGTAAATTGTTGTCATTAGGGCCGTCTATATCAATGATATCATTCTCTTCTATAACATTTATTATTTCAGAAGTAGATGACTCGGCAGTACTTTCTTTTTTGAGACTTAACTTTTTCCTTCCCTTCTTCTTACTTCTAGGTTGAAGCTTTACTTTTATAATGTTATCATTAGAATCTTCCGGACAGTCAAAATCCTTTTCAAGCTTTTTGAAATATGAGAGCATACTTTCCTTTTTCTTTAAAGATGGGGACAATTTATTCAGGAATTCTTGATCCTCTTTGGGAATAAACTTTTTCACTGGACTGACATTAATAGGTTCTTCAATAGTGTTAAATATATCAACAATTTTTAAAGACTTGTTTGCCTTTTTGAGTACATTATTATTGATAACTTCAACTTTCTGTGAACCTTCACGTTCCTGAGTTTTTGCTGTCTTTTTATTCGTATCTTTATTCTCTTTAACTGATTTTGCATCTTTTAATATCATAGATTTTAGTTTTTCAGCTCGAATATCCATTTTCTTTTGTATTACTTTGTCTTGATATTCCTCTATTTCTTTGTTTCTTATAGAGCCTTTGGCTTCAGCCATTTTTTGAAGAAGCAACTGTCTCTTGGCTTTCAAGCTTTTCCTTTCAACTTCTTCAATTTCTGTAACATCATCTTTCTTCTCCTTACCTGGTGAGTTGCTACCAATACTTTTATTTCTAGAATCCATCAACAATTTAAATGCATTTGTTTGTTTATTGTCCTGATTAGTATTTGGGCTAGTCATTATTGCATTCTGTTTGCTTTCAGCATTAGAATGCTTTAAACTTTTACTAATTTTTAAGGTCTCTTTTCTCCTACCCATTTTGAAAAGGTAGTTAGGTGTGGGTTGGTAGTCTTCAAAGTCAGCTCCGTCTTGATTGGCTGGATGTTTTAAACTGCTTGGTGACTTGATAATAAGTGCTGAAACAAGTATTTTTGATACATCTAAAACATCTTGGTCTTCACAGCCATCTTGTCTTAGTTTGTACTTTTTTAGTTTTCGTTTAAGTACTTTATTACATTTGTGTTTATATACGTTTTCTTTGGCCTTTAGGACATGTCTGCGCTGCTCATTCTTAGCACAATTTACGTGGAAAGTACTTTTATGTATTGTTGAACTTAATTCGTCGATCACTGTGACGGACTCCGATGCAACCAAACTTGTCATTCCTTCCCTGAAAATTAAACAACAATCGCCTTAAGACATGTACAACAACGAGATAGAACTAAACAACATCAGTGAGCGTGAAAAGTGGAGCATTAAGGTTACGTGTGCATTTTACGGTAATTGCAGAGCCCTGAGTTACCCAATACTTTTTGTAACAGGGGTTTGGCCGATTATAATTTCGTTAATTGCAATGAAATGCTATTTTTGTTATGAATACATACCGAAAATCAATTTGGCGGCATAATTGTACTAAGCGTACGTCACTTTCAAGTTTGACGTTTTACAGTTTTATTGTGACATTTTTTTTTTTACTATTATGACTGGTATAAATTGCTTTTTAAGACCAGCACTTCTTAATAGTGTGTAACATTAAAAGTAATTACGAAAAATAATATATTGTGATAAATGATTTCTATTATTTTAATACTTTTGGTGTTATTTACATTCGACTATATTTATAATTTAATTTATTATTTTTTTTAGCTATAGTTCTTTCTTACAAAAAAAACGTATCTCACAAGGAATGAGTGATATTCACTCATTTTTACCTTTTCTTTTAAATAAATGAATAATTGCATTTTACATAAAAATATGCAATCCCTTTGAATCGATTTTTCATATGTCAAATTATTATGTCATATTATCGATATTGATGTACGTCCCTTAATCCGACGTGCTTTTGATTGCAGGCGCTGAGTAAAATCAGGAAATTCCTCGAAATGGCATCGAAGAGCTTTTTAACTCCTTTTGTTCGTCATGCTACGGTAAATATCACCAAAAACTTATATAACTGTGTGGTTTTTAGTTACAAGTGTTTAATGAATAGGTGAAATAAGTGTAGAACTGTCAAGCCCCTATTATGTAAACCAGTTTGACATTTTCCTATCCCTTTTCGTACTTCGATAAAACATGTGTATATCCACTTGCAGACTAGGGGTTACGCCCAGGCCGCGCCTGCCGCCAAGAGGGATTCCAAGCTCACCTCGACCCTCATGCCACACAAAACATTTGTGGCTGCATTCGACAATGGTTCCCCTGTAACCAGGGTCACCGTAGCTTTCAAGTAAGTACATTAAATTTATCTGTTATCGTATCTTATATATTAATCTATGAATCAATTGCTTCATAAATTATGGTGAAGGCAGTTTATTATAATTATGATTAATCCTGTTTCAGGGCTGGTTCACGCTATGAACCTCAAACCGAGCTTGGTACTGCCCATGTAATCCGCTCTTCTGCTGGGCTCAGCACCAAACACGCGAACAACTTCATAATGTCACGCAAAATGGCCCAATATGGTGCTTCTGTGACTGCCTCGGGTGATCGCGAATTTATCTACTACACTCTTGAGGTAAACCTTTTGCTCTGATTGACTATTACATTTTGTTAAATAAAACTCAAAAATTATTTTATATTTACATTAAATACTGTACTATTTATATAATTATATTATGATAACATGGTTTCATTTTGTGCCCATTGTTGTAATAACAAGTACCACAAACAACTAAGACATTTTTTCCAATAATACTAAAGCTTTACCACATCCTACACAATCAGAGCTATACAATAACAATTTTTTAATTTTGTTTATCCATATGTTTTCAGGCCACCCAGGACACTTTGTCTGCTGCCCTGGATATCTTGAGCAACATGATTACTTGCCAGGAGTTCAGGCCTTGGGAATTAACTGACAATGAGCCTCGTCTCAAGTTTGAAATTGCTGCCCTGCCACCCCAGGTATGTCACAGCACTGACAATTTGACATGATGATGAGTTTATAGATGTTAAACAAATTAAGTTTGTAAGGTAGTTTATGCCAAGTGGGCACACAACTAGAGTCAGTAACATTTTGAAAGTGCCTGAGAAGACCTACTGGAAATATTTGATCTAGAGAGCATGCCAAGGTAAAAAAAGGCCTCAAGGTTTATGCTTCATCATTTTTTTAATCATTTATAATGTAACATCAGGGCACCTGAAATTTTGGGCAGAGGCTTCTTCAATTAATGACTTAAAAGCTGCAACATGAATCTCTCAAATATACAACAGTCATATCACATTTCAGGTCCGTGCTGTAGACTTGATGCACAAGGCTGCTTTCCGTCGCAATTTGGGCAACTCCTTGTTCATCTCGCCCAGGAAGATCGGCAAGATCTCTTCAGAGTCACTGCAGCACTTCACAGCCAGCAACATGACGCCAGACCGTTGTGCTATTGTTGTAGTTGGAGCCCCTCAGGTAAATAACTTACATAATATGAAGAACATTGTGAGGAAACCAACCACACCTAGGTAATTTTACCACCTGTTTTACTACTTTTACACCTGAGAATTATGCCAAGTATAGCCTTTGGGTGCCTTATAAACTCTGACATCAGGTCACGGTCATGTTCATCAACTGTATGAAAAGAAGGTTTTATTTATTTTGAGGAAAAAAATAATGTGACGAATCAACTATTTTGTATGTTGATGTTAATTCCTGTTTCGACTTGGTTGTACTATTACTTAAGGACTGTGTTGTACTATTACTTGCAGGATTAAAAAAGGCTTTATTCTAAATACTCACAATAAACAGTAACTACTCTATTGCTTGAGTTTATTTACTGTACCATAATAATGTTTAGTACCTGTATGGTAATTATAATCATCATACATTACATACAGATGCTGTGTTTTTATTGAAGGTGTAAATCCTACATTAAATATACAAAAGAAAGTTATACCAAAAACACTGTTACAAATAATACTTCCTTTTTTTCTTCTTAGGAAAGAGCCAACATGATTGCCCAGAACCTTAACATTCAAGCATCAACTTCTTCTCCATCTGAACCCTCCAAATACATTGGCGGTGAACTGAGGTAATATTTACTATACCTACACTTACTTACACTAGAAACCGGATTATATACAAATACTTGTGCCATTGCATATTACAATTACACTTATTTCACTCTATCTATATAAAAAAAATATATATAAACATAAAAATTAAAATACTTCGAAACAGAATGTGTGAAAACATCGAATTTCTAGCTATAGTTTTTTGAGCCCTTTACGAGTATTTTTAGTTCGCAAGCAATAATTCTAAGCTGGACTTAAGAAAGAAAACTTACTCACCGGATATTTACGATTCCCTAAAATTTTTGGTTTATTTCGTATAATTTGGCAGTTTTCGTGCTATGCATATTATATTTCATGGCTTTCATGCATATTTACGTGCATAAAACAAGCTATTTGTGTTACATATAATCTGGTTTCTGATATATTCTGAAATACAGAACTAGTTCTATTTAATAAGTTAATATATTCATAACTTGTGAAACAAACTATTTTTTTTTTAATTATCTTTTCGTCTTATCATTATAATTACGTAATTACTGATTGTGTCTTTCCCCATAATATTGTGAAATATCATGGTCCTAAACATGTAATAAAATAAATTGTAGTCGTCTTTTTATGGCCACATATTGCATTAACATCTTTTTTTATAAACAGGAAAGAAATGGGTGGAGATTTGGCGCATATCGCCATCGCAACTCAGGGAGCCGCCGCTGGCACTCCCCAGGCACTGGCCTTGGCTATCGCTGCTAAAGGTGAGTACATACCTTTAGCAACTACCATATGTTAAACACAAGTCTTCATACTTATCAAAATTCCTTTAGTAAGAAATTGAACATTAAAAAATATTATTTTAAATCAGTGTATTGTCTCATGTAGTTTCAGTCACTGAGATGTAATGTAGAATTGAATATTAACAAAGTATCTTTGTCTTAGCAAACTTTAATGATTATGTTCTCAGATCAGTTATACAATTGATATCTTATAATATGTATTACATGCAGAGGTTTGCTCTAAATGGTCAATTTATTTCAGCTCTTGGCAATGGCCCAGTGACGAAGTGGGGATCAGACAACTCACCTTTGGCTAAGGCTATCGGCAACGTCGGTCCGTTCGCTGCTGCCGGTTTCAACGTCACTTACTCTGACAATGGACTCTTTGGTGTTGTATTGTCTGTACCAAAGGACGAAGCCAGTGCCGTTAGTAATATTTTGTTACTTGTTTTACCAATAAATTTAGAGACCAACTTCACATTAATACGTTGTTAATTCACGCCAATACCATTTCATCAATAGATATTAATTGATCAAACAAATGTATGGGTGTGTATAGTGTAAGTGTAAGTTATCAACTAAAACAAAAAAACCTTGGAAAGATCTTTTCTTTATGTAAATGTTATATTGTAATTAATATTGTTATAAACATTATGATTTCCTTTAGGCGGTGAAGGCTGTTGGTGGTGTTCTGAGGAACCCAAAACTGTCGAATGAAGCTATCCAAGCTGGCAAGAGCCAACTGAAGCTGCAGATCCTGAGCGAAGCCGACGAGGGTTCATCCCTCGCTGAATCGATCGCGGCCCAAGGCTTGTACAAAGGCCAGGCTAAGTCGCCCGCCGACATTGCTAGGGAAATCGATGCAGTCTCCACCAATGACGTTGCATCGGTAAGTTGATCGATATTATTTTTATTAAAATCCTGCATTCTTAGCAAAATGATCAATCGTGAAATAATGCATTGCAAAATTGCATAGTAAGCCAACACCCATTATGTTGTTAATTTAAAATTATTGCTGAAACAGACAAGACATAGGTTTGGAAATATCACTTATGTTAGTAATATTTTATTTTTTCTACTTTGTAAATGTTGATACTACTACTCTGTAATATTTTTTTTCCTATTTACAGGCTCTTTCCAGTGTTGCCAAGAACAAACTGTCCATGGGAGCTGTTGGAAATCTAGCATTTGTACCATACGTAGATGAATTATAAATATCATGGTAGTCGTTAAAATCATTTTATTTAATAGGGCGAAATAATGTGAGAAATTACCAGTATAGTACTAATGTTGATTATAATTTATTGTTCAACCGAAATAAACAGAACATTACATGTTTCTATAATTTTTATTATTTAATTAAGCTATCCTATAATCTAGAAAATTAATTTAATCATCTCTGTGGTGTATTTATGTAACGTTTTTGCTTCATAAATATAAACTTCCACTAAAGGTCTATTGCATGTTTTTAGTTAATTGTCCTCGTATTACTATAATTAGATCCTATTAGCCAAAGTTGGCTTCGCATTTTCCAGTAAAAAAAAAATTCGACAAAGTTAACACATCGCACGTCTACCAACAAGTTCGTCCCAGTGTCACGAACACCTTAACAACCAAGTCTTTTTTACTGTTTCTACTAAAAATATTTACAAGAGGCGGTACATGTTACGAGTTTAGGGAAGTAAAGTGTTATATATTATCAGAAATCGACTACACAGTCATCGTAAGTGTCGCCAATAATATCATCCTTAAATTGAAGGTTCTTGAACCTAGTTACCCATTTAAGCTTTTTTTGTCTGTTGACAAGATTCTATACTAAGTGAATACAAAAACGACGTAATTGAGTCAAAAGTCTTGCAGTCAAGTGACTGAATTACAGATGTACTAGGATTTAGTTTTACTTGAAATATAAAAAAAATAAACAACAATTTATATAACATTCCTACTGATAGCATGGCTAAACAATATCAGTTTTGTTATTGTACCATAAAACGCGAGACGTAAACAAACTAGAGGCTGCATGCGTATAATGGATTGCGTTGCAATTTTGCAAACTGTCAAACGTATTTCTCTCTTTAATGGAGTCTTTATAGAAAGACTTTCAACATCATTTTTGACCGGAGTTAACCGAAAACATTATTCATTTAAAATCATGTGACTATAACATCATGCTGAAAAACTAATTTCAGTTCAGTTGTTAGTGCTCACCGGGTTGCCTATATCATTGGAAGACGAGGTTTGTGTTTGTTTGCGCTCGTGTGAACTAGGCTTTACGCATCCTAGTGCGCAGAAATCGATTGACACAATATTCTATGGGGCAGCGTTCTACGTAGTCAACTGTTTTATTTCTAAACACTTAACAACGTACTTATGTTCAAATTAGTATCTGCAGAAAGTACTTTCTTAAACTTCGGATTTAATTGATAGGTGCTAACTGCACGTATCTCAAATACGAGCAAATATTTTAATTAAAAATTAAAGTAATATATAGCGCAGTTGTTAGAATTTAATGCCAGTTATATAATTATAAACAAAATATTTTGCTAGCAGTAGGTCGGGCAAAGAAAAATAAAACACTGTTCTAAATTATTGACCTTGGATTTTCTTAGTTTAGGATTTTCGAAGTTGTTTTACGCAATTTAAACATGAATTAGGTTTTATCATTTTGTAGTCTTAGCAATATACCTGCTTCGGCATTTAATGCAGTTAAGTAGCATGTATTTCAAATAAGAGGAAATATTTTAATTAAGAACTCAAGTAACATGTAGTGCAGTTGTTAGAATTTAACGTCGGTTATGGGGAAAGAAAAATAAAACACTGGTCCAAATTAATAACCTTGGATTTTCTTAGTTAAGGATTTTCGAAGTTGATTTACGTAATTTTAACATTAATTAGGTTTTATTATTTTGTATTCTTAGCAATATACCTGCTTCGGTATTTAATTTACTGATGGCAACCGTTTTCTGCAAATCTAAGTTTCCGTTTACCGAGAAGCGTGCATAAAACCGTTTAGTAAAAAAAATTGGCCATTTGAACTACCTAAATAGGTTCGATAAATTTCATTGTAGATAACTGTATCATTAGAAAACGTCTATCTCGTATCAAGAAGTTAATTTTTGTCGTTATCTTGAAGTTTTCGTACAGTTTAATTTTCACTACTTCGGTCGATTTGTGAAGTATATAGAACGAAATGTAGGTATGCCCAAATTTGTAGCTTTAATTAGGCCCATTTTTGTTTTAAATCATTGTTGCTCGCTCGACAAATTTTCGCTCAAGTACCGATCGAAATTAATTATAAGTGTTCAGGATGTGAACAAGACATGCAACAATGTCAAATATCGCGACATCGAAATATCATTTTATTTATTTATTACTGAGTTATCTCTAAATACGGATTTTATTTTGTATTAGAAACTGTTACCCAAGTAGGTAAATATAGTTATTTAATACAGTTCAGGAACACTAATTTAATCCAGATCACAATAAAACCTGCAAAAATCTGCAAAGATCAAAAAAATAAGCAAGCAAGCAATATTTGATCATCCAGTGGGTAAAATGAAACAGATATTTGCCTAAACAAATTCTTAAATTATATTTATTTGACTTTCAAGAAGTACAGTAAAGATACAATACAGCAAACTTTGTACACATATAATTAAAATTAATTATACTTAAACTAAAAAGTAATAATCAAAGATATTTATTTCATTGGACTTCAGCTTCTGTGAGTAACATATTTGGAATTCCTTTTGAGATAGGGAATTGCCGTCCTGATTCTGGGCATGTAAGGTTTCCTTCCTCAACTTCAACTTCTAAAAGAACTCTATGGAGTTTTTTTAATAAGTCTTCATTCTCTTCATATTTGGGTTCTAATGTCTTTGGCAGGCCTTCTCCATGTCCAATGCTATTTGCAGCAGCCCATAGTACTTCCCAGTCCAACTTAGGGATAACTCGAGTAATAAATTCTGGGTTAAAATCTACTTCTGTTACTTTAATGTCAGTAGCGTTAATTGCAAGGGGGTACCCAGTCATAACACCCTTTAAACACTTGGACGTTAACATGTTGTGTGTTATAAGTTTCATTTTGAATTCGAGCCTAAATGCGAAAACTGAAGAAGGCTTCACTTATTGTAATTAATCTCGTTTCCCGTATTATCTCACTAATAAATCAATATAGATTTTCAATTTAACTATAATATGCAATTCGGTACAATATTTTTATCATTAAAACACTTTGTCAATCTGACTGAAATGGTATAGAATAGATAGGTTATGTTATGTTCGCTAGTGTTGCTCCATAGAATATACTAAAGTACCGATCGAGTCGAGCCGAGGCGGTTGTGTTTATAAATATAGTGGTGTACCAGACTACTAATACTGTATGAGTGATGTTTAGTTTCTTGTTTCAAAACACTGCGAGTAAAAATACTACTACTTTCGAGAACCAATTTCTATCGAGCTGGAACTCGATTTTATTTACAAACACTAAGCCATTTGAACGAATTAATATAATAGCAACACTGTGTGTAAATTACCAAATGTTGTGAAAGGTTGTGAAATAATATTTAATTTAATTTTAGGCTGGTAACCTTGGCCTAGTTTGTCAACCTAAAATTTTGGTAAAGAATAAAAAGTTCAATAAATTTTAATTGTACCTTACTTATTCTTATGGAAATTTGTAGTATAATTGTAATAAGTTAGCGTGTTCCAATATTTACAAACATGTCTCACTTGTGTGATTGTATATCTGAAAGAAATTTTGACGTAAATAGGCCATCTGGTGCACAATTATCCACGTCGCAACCTTTGAGATCCAAAAGTTCTCTGAATAACAGGGTTCAAGATCACCAGAACCACTGTCCTGCTAAAAAATCACATAAGCATTCATCAGTGTCTCGGCATAAACAATCACAAGGTGAGGCTGGAATAACTTCACAGACCTTTACCGATACTTCAATCAGTGATATATCTACTCAGTGCCAAAACTTAAATGTAAACAGTGAAAGTGATGAAGTAGACCAAGGAGACAGCCCAGTTGCATTTCCAAAAAGGAAAAATCAAAAGAAAAAAGAGAGGTTAAAACAATTGAAAATTCCATCAAAAGAAGCCATGAATACACCACATTCATCGCAGTCTAATAGGGGACGTCCAGGTCAGAATGATGTGGTAACTTTCCATGATTTGTTTACAAACCAAGCAAGTCCATTGTATGTTGCTTCAAACTCAAGGTACTTAGAAAACCTTCGTCATCATCCTCAATTCCAGTTAACTAACAGTATCCCAATAAGAAGGGAGTTTTATAACAACAGTCAACATGCATCAGCAAGCTTACCAAATACCCCATTACTGCAGTCAGGACCAATATTGCACTCAGTGAGTATTCCTACTTCCCCAAATGTTGTGGGTGAGTCATTGAGCCCTAAATGTATACAAAACTTCTTACAGCATCCATTGTTGAGTAAGTCATTCAATGCGAGGAGTGGCGAAAAAAGTGCAGTGAAAAATTTTAAAATGCTGTCCTTGGCTCAAGTAGAAGGAAAGATGAGCAGCAGTGCTAAAAATAATGACAAAAGTGATAAAAACAATTCCCCTTCTCACAAGAAGAGGAACAAGAAAAAGTCCTCAAAAGAAAGCAATGATCTCAAATTCGATCCATATATATCTGGAGAAGAAGCAGAAGCCGGTTTGAAAGGTAATAGTTTTGTTGAAGGTTTGGTACGGATAAATCCAAAGCAATTTCAACATGCATATATCTCCAGTAGTGACAGAAGTGAACAAGATATTCTTATTGATGGTATAAAAAATCGTAATCGTGCTTTAGAAGGTGACTGTGTAGTTGTGCAACTTTTAGACAGTGATTCAGAAGAAAATGTTGAAAATAAACAAAAGAAGGGAAAAGTTGTATATATTAAAGAAAAACATCACAATAGGAACTGTGTTGGTTTATTGAAGTTAATGCCAGACAAAAACAGACAGAGGGCATTATTTATTCCACGTGATCTCAGAATTCCAAGGCTTAATATACCTTTCACAAGCTGGCCAGATAATTTTTATAATGATACTAAGTCTTATGAAAATACATTATTTTTGGCAAAAATATTAGATTGGACAGACACTAGATTTGCTATGGGTAAGATTGTCTGTAACATGGGGCAGTCCGGAGATATGGTATCAGAAACAAAAGCAATTTTGTCTCAGACAGATTTGGATGTGACACCATTTGGTCCTGAAGTCCGGCATTTATACCCACGATTAGACTACAAAATACCAGACGAAGAGTTATCAATCAGGGAGGATTGCCGGAAGTTGTGTGTTTTCAGTATTGATCCATTCAATTGTAGAGATATTGATGATGCAGTATCATGCAGGGAATTACCAAATGGCAATTATGAAATTGGAGTTCATATAGCAGATGTAGCCCACTTTTTAACTGAAGACACTATACTAGATGAGAAAGTGGCAGAAAAAGCAACAACAATATATTTAGTTGAAAGGGCTTATCATATGTTACCAGATGATCTATGCATGCTCTGTTCTCTATTTCCTGGTGTTGATAAGTTAGCTTTTTCTGTGTTCTGGGAAATTACTAAGGATGCGGAAGTTCTAAGTCACAGATTTGCAAAAACTGTGATTAACTCATGTTGTCAACTAGCTTATGAACATGCTCAAGCAGTTCTTGATGATAAAGAAGACAGTGAAGAAAATTTCCCAGAAACTTATAACGGTTTTGAGTACAAGGACATACACAAAGCAATAAAATCTATTGGGGGCATTGCTGCAAAATTCAGAAAAAATAGATTTGATAATGGTGCATTGAGAATTGACCAACCAAAAGTTGCTTTTCATTTGAATGGCGGCAATGGCTTACCTGACTCTTTCTGGATATATCAATCTACCGAAAGTCATCAGCTTATTGAAGAGTTTATGTTACTGGCTAATATGACAGTAGCTGAACGTATACGAGAGGATCATCCAACATTGGCATTTTTAAGATGTCATCCAAAGCCTAGTGGGTACATGTTGAAACAACTTGCTAAATCATTGAAGCCCATGGGCATTGAATTAGAAATTGATTCTGCTGGACATTTGCACCGCTCCTTGTTGGCACATGTGGGTCCAGACCACACTGATAAAGGCAAGATTATGGTTTTAAATATGTTATGTGCAAAGCCCATGACAAGAGCCAGATATTTTTGTGCTGATGGCTGTGATGAAGATGACTTTGCCCATTACGCTTTGAATGTTCCTCTTTATACTCACTTTACGAGCCCTATAAGAAGATATGCTGACATTATGGTTCACAGGTAAATAATTTGATTTGTTTGTTGTACCTTGATATCAACATATAATGCACACATTAAATAAAGACCAGACATTTCTAAAATCTGCAGGGTGAAACTAGACATTTTTTCCATCTAAATACAAATAAAATATTTTCAGGTTGTTGGCTGCAAGTCTCAATTATCGCGAAACACCCAAGTGGCAAGCAGACAAGGTCCGTTCGATTGCAGCTCAGTGCAACAAACAAAAATACAATGCAAAAAAAGCGAGTGAACTATCTACAGAAATGTACACACTGAAGTACATTGAAATGAAGTCTCCATTAGTAACCGACGCAGCTGTTGTGGAAGTGAGAGAGAAATATATTGATGTCATTATCATTATTATGGGATTGAACAGAAGAATATTTTTCAATAATGTAAGTATTCATCTAGTCATCATCTATAGTATTGAGCCAGTTTAATTCTATTGCACCATATTTTACCACAACATTGCATGGGCTCAGTATAGAACAAAACAAGCTCCATTCGTGAAAACATTATTGCGCAATACGAACATAATTTAGTGCAATATCAATTATATTATCGATTGGACGCCACACGTCACGCCTCTCAATAATATTGTACAATAAAATGTAATGTGGCTTAACGGAGCCACCTACTTTGAATATATGTACTTAACTTGTATAATTTTGTAAACACGATTAAAAAAAAATATTAAGCTGTTACCAGTCAATAAAGACAGTCACTAAGTTTACAAATCATGTACCTAATATACAAATTATATAGTAATTTATTTTATTATATTACAGGATTTTCCAGGAAAATACCAGTGTATTAAAAACGAGGGTTGTACAAGACTGTCAAAAATGGAATTGACATGGAATGCAGTAAATGATTTACCCGAAATCAAACAAGTAATCCAAGTATTTTCCATTTTACAAGTTGAGTTGTACAGAGGTGATGAAAATACCAAGGTCGAAACAAAACTTGTGAGACCACAAGCAACAACTTCTTTGTAATTTTAAAGAAAGCATTTAACAAAAATGTACAGAACATAAGAACGTAAGGTCTTATGTCATTAGTGTAATGACTTGAAATTTTAGCTTTATGAAATGACTTTAACTCTTTGCAAATGGTGCAAATTTTACTGACTCCAGATTCATATTTAACGTAATGTTTAGATACGATTCTTTGTGATTTCCTGATGACAATTTTAAAATTAGGTTTGTTGTGATTGTGTGTTGTTTACTCTATTTAATAATGAAATAACTATTGTTTTTATTTGCCTTTGCCAATAGATATTTATAATAAAATATGTGTAGAATCACTTTCTACAGTAGATCTCTTAGTACAAGTAAATAATAAATATTTTCTTAGTTTTAGGGCAAAACGCTCAATCAAATATTTGAACACCGCCATTCGCGGATTTAAAAAAATAATAAAATTGTACATAATGTATTGTTTATATTTTACCTAATTAAATAATCTATACTAGTAAGAACTGATCACGGTTTTATTTTTAACCCGCTTCAAAAGGGGATTACCACACATATTATAATCCAATGTCGTCCATGTAAATCGGTATTTATATAATAGTAGGTGGGTGCTTTTTTAAATATCTGGAAGAAGTTTTCTACAATGTCACTTCAGTAAACAAAATTAAATGAATAGAAACTGCTGTTTTAGAGAGTAGGTATGTTGTTATAAGTATAGTATTTTTTTGGACTCTAAACGCCATGAACTTCTATACGAGTAAATAAAATTGGAGGTTCTGTTTGTAATTTTAAATTAACCGTTTTCATACGGTAGGTACTACTAAGTACACACGCCAAAATAACATTCTTTTTTTTCCCGTGTGCCTCTGAAATGGTTGGACCAATTTTGACAGGATCTTTATTGGCAGGTAACTGTACCTATATTAAGGAATAATTAAACTACTTTTAAATTAGAAATTTACTTTTACTTCTGACATAAACTAATTAACTTTTTGTTAAATTCCACGTGGAAACAGGTAGTAATCTTATAAATTTGGGTTTAGTCTTTAAAAAAAAAGAATCATTGACATCTTTATGACGATGGTGGGGGGATTCCCGTGAATGTTTCTTCAGCTAAGGGATTTCCGTGATTGCAAATATTATTTTAGTGTTTTTAAATCCATCAATTATAATAATAAGACTGTATAACTTAATAACGAAAACAATATCTCAATAATAATGAGAGTCAACTAAGGGGTTTAGGAATTTTGGTTGGTTTGGACATGCTTGCAGACGGGTTTTAAGCATGGAATAATAGCATTTTATTCAGTAGATGTAGTAGGTAACAATTACTATTTTAGGTACCCCATTACATCCTATGGTAACATTTCGGCTCTCTTGTTGGGTTAAATTATTATTTGTTATATTAATTATAGTCCGTGCGTTATAGCATGGTGCGGGTGACAGTTTCTGTAACGTTTCGTGTCACTCTTGAAAGTTGCTGCGATGTAAAAACTATGACTTATTATTGTAGTTGTATCACATTCGTATTATGCAAAATCGTTTATAACTGTAGTAGATTAAATTAAAGCCAACCAGAATATTCTAGGCTTCAAATAAAATCTAATGAAGTGAAAAATAAAGTAAAGTGTTACGCGTATAACGTAACGTCATAGACGTATTTAGTGATGGGATTTACTGCTACGATGGACAGGTTGTCGATGTTATTTTGGAATAAAAAACGAATATCGTGCGTAGTTCAATTTTTATTTAAAAAAAATCTTTAATTATATTGATGAAATAACGCAACATTGTAGGATTGGTTCTAAAGTTGCTAAGGAAAAAACTAAACAAACTAAAACCAAAAATAACTTAACAAAAATGAATTAGAACAAAATATGTGTCGCATACAAGGCGCTAGCACTCGTACTGTCTGCCACGAGTAAACAAAATAAAAAAGAAGAGTAAAAAAGAATCATAAACCTGGTTCTGATTGTTATATAATATACGAAAATCGACAACAATAAAAAAAGATTTTTCTAATGCCCATCACTAATCATGTGGCACTGACAGACGTCAACGTCAAACAGGCAAGTGTCACCCGCACCATGCTATAACGCACGGACTATAGGTATACAAAGTTTCTTGCGTCTTTGTGGAAATTTTGAAAATATCTTAAGTAAAAAATAATCAAGAACACTCTTCAAAGGAGGACAAAGGACTTCATCTCAAGGTAGGTAAACCATTGACAAAAATGGCGGTAAGCGCTATTGCGACTTATTTTATAAAAAGTACTCCTCTCACATTTCATAAAAATGTTCCTGTTAAAATCGAACATCATCAGTAAAGTGTTGCCCGTCATTCTGGTCAATTTGACTATCTATCAAAAGGTTCATTGTTTTTTGGACGCACGATCCAATGGACTGTGTGGACCACAGATCTAGTATTTACAGTTTGGTATGAACGAGTTCATCTATTCAGTTTCTACAAAATATGCGAATACACGAAACATAAAAAGCATGGTATATGCTTGCGAATATGATAATGAGCATGAAAACTGGCAGGATATGTAATATTATCTCAAACAATTGACAACTTTTTATGGAGGCCTAAGGAATAGTATGCGAAGTGGGTGGTGGGGAACAGCAAACGATCATAGCGCACGATGTGGCAGAAATGTGAATTAATTCTGGACTGTCATGAGTTAAATTTCTTTATTTTGAAAAATTTCTTTGTATTTTTAAGTAAAAAAGCTTAAAATCTTCCTTCTCAATACTTCTCATGTGTCAAAAGTCCTACAAAATTTAGTTGTGGTAAATGTCAAAGAAAAAAGCTACCTACATTATTTTCAAAATGGCGCCCAAAATTAAGAATAAAGTTGGGATATTGTCGTTACTATATTTAGAGGAGCTAAGTCTAAGTGTATAAATGGCAGAAATATGCAACATATACCGGACCGGTCTTTATTATTACCTTGTCAACTGTCATTGATATCATGTGACACGACACTATGTCAGGAGTGTCAAGACTATGGTTTACTGATTGAACTCACTGAAGACTGACGGTTATCACAAAGTTTCTTATCTTTGTTTTTGTTTAAATAATGAGGGAAGCTAGAGCTACAGAACTACACAGATATGTAATATGAACCAACTGAAATTCCATTAGCTTGTTCTTAAGTAGAGTGTAGCATTCAATATAAATTTGTAAGAATGTTTGTAGAAGAGCTTCGTTTTACTATTACTGAAAAAAAGCCAAACGATGTATTTTTCTTACTTGAAAGTTTAAATAACTTGCTGCAAAATAGTACCGACCAATTAAATGCAGTAACGGCTGACTTAATTGACGTTGAAATTTTGCAAGAAATAGAGGCTATTGCAAACAATGGAAATACTGGTGTTTTCTTCGGAAAAACTTTAAAAGATTTTAAACTTATTATTGAAGACGAAGAATTAAGAAAACACGAAATATTTATTCAGTATAAATGTCCAAAGAAATTAATCATATTATCAGCTAATTTGCCTTTATCATCTATGCAAAATCTTGAATTTGGTTGTTTAAATGAAATTATTGAAACTTTTAAGCAATATGTTATTGAACTTGCTAAGTATTTTTATGAATTAGAGAATATAGATCAATGCTGCGCTATCATGGAACCTCAGAATGCTTCATATAAGGATGAGTACAGAAGGATATTCTTAGGTAAAATGTTGAAAATAAAAATTAGTCAATTTTAAATTTCTAGTTTTTAGAGAGACTTTACTATCTTACTCTTTATAGATGACAGAACCTGGCTACACATAGAAGTTACTCCAGAAGGCTTGGGAAGCAACATACATCTTGTTGGACAGTCAGAATACTGGCACAACAAATTACAGTCTGGACTCCTGAATTGGGACCATGATAAGAATATTGTCGACAACATAATGACCATATTTGGTAAAATCTTTTTTTTGTATAACACCAGATACCCATACTTACATGATAGTCGCACTGACTAAAACTTGAAACATTTGAAAAATCTTCTCTTTTAGTACATTTGGGTTAGATTTTTATATATACCTGTCGCTACTGTAAAATTTGGTAGGTAGAGACACAGCTACTCACAATGTGTTTGTGTACTTGGCTATTAGACTGTTAACCGTTTCCGTGCGGATGATGCCGCACAGGCACCATGTAAATCTATTGCGTATGGCGTATGGTGCCCGAGAGGATACAAAACTAAATCATAAAAAACTCGGCTTAAACGACATTTGTCAAAAAAGCCCCCTAAATAAAAGTGTCTTTATTTGTCACCCTTATCATGCCCACAGTGTTCGTTTGAAGTAATTTCGCAAATTAGCTGACATCAGGGGTTGTAAACCAAGTTGCCGACACATTTTATTATTGATTATAATTCTAACAGCCCACTTTCTGGAATGTTTCTCAAAAATCAAATGCTTTTGTCATAAGGTTCATTGTTGCCTAAAAACGTACAAAGAGTGCGCTGTTCGCCGGCCCTTCGCTTACGAAGTACCGTATTTCCTTGCGTATACGGTTGATTATTGTTTAAAACTACAATATTTTTGATTCATTAGAATCGGACTTCCCATTCAGTTAAATGTTCTACAGTAATCCAGTATTTTGTAGAGAAACAATTTTATCATCAAAATAGTGAAGTTAAAATTGTTTCCCTACAAAACACTGTATTATAAATAATAATAAATAAATATCACCTCGCGACAAACTCAAGTGGTACGTGTATAAATTCTTTACAACACTTGAATAAATAAATCCATGAAATAATGCAAAAAGGTTTACGACCCCTGATATAAATTAGTCACTGACCTTCCATTTCCATAAAAACACACAGATCGTCACTTTTAAACGCACTGAACGAATTTACTGACTGCCTACGTTAGATACACAATGTCAAATGATTATTTTAGCAAGTAGAAACACGAAAACAAGCTAAAAGTGACAATTCATGGCGGATGATTCCCCAGGGGAATCATCAAACTTCCTGGCGCTTGGTGCCTCAGAGGCATCACAGAATTTTTGTTTGACGCCAGGCACTAATGATTGCTAAAAAGACTTCCGCACGGAAACGGTTAATGCTTGCGCAAGTTTATGCATAAAATAGGGTACTGCAGCCATTTAAGGGCACACAGAAGGGCTGATCACCTCTGCTCCTCTGTAAATACTAATTGAAAGCGGTCACCATAGCCGAAATCGGTTGGAAGTATATATATATGTTACAGCCAAAGTGATTAATCTAGATATTATACATAATGACTAGTCATTATGAATAATATCTACTCAATTTGGATAAAGTGATAATTCACACAAAATTAATCACATTAACTAGCTATTATACATAATATCTTCAAAGAATTAGATAAAGTGATAAAACAAGTAGATATTCGTTTAAGAATAAATTTGTATTTCAAATTTTCTTAAGCATACATATCAGAAAGATTATTTTAACAATTAAAATAACATAAGATAATATTTTCACCTCAATAAACATAGATATTATAAAAAAAAAAAAAAAAAAACCTAACCTCACCTAAAGGTTTTTTTTTGGCAGGAGTGTGGATATCAAATGAACATTATACCTTTTGATCATTAGCGCAAATGTTGATATAGCAAATAAATATTCGACGAACTGAAAATTATGTCAAACGACATTATACAAAGTGATGATTTTCTTAAACGTTGTTCGATTGAGTAATATTATATCAAACGTTGTTCGATCAAACATGGGTGAACCTAAGATAAAGACCGTATTATTACTTTGGCTAACTTTGACACGATATTATGAATAATAACTAGATAATGTGATTAATTTATTACACTGTCTAGTGAATTTAGCTATTATCCATAATGACTAGTCATTATGTATAATCGCTCATTAATCACTATGACTGTAACATATATATATATTAGACTGTTATATTTTTACCTATAAAAGAAAACAGGTAATGGATAATATTGTTTGCAGATATAAGCGAGTTTCCAGTGCCTACATCTAGAGTACCAGAACACTTGAGCATGGAAGCTGATGGTACAATGGTAACATCAATTGTTTGTGGGATATGTCTTTGTGCTGATTTGCCAGAGATCCCTGGTTTACCACTGCCCTTATGTCAAAACTCTTCATGTGGAGTTTATTATCACAGAAGCTGTTTGTATGAGGTAACTATATAAAATTTTACCCATTGTTATAAAATGACTACCTGAAGTAAGTTTAGCTAATGGGTCATGCAAACATACAAGTTAAATAATAATTAAAAACATATGTTCAGATTATGATGCTTTTTTGTTTCAGTGGTTAGTGGCATGTGCAGGTAGCCGTCCACCCGCATTTGGTGTTGCAACTGGTGCTTGCCCCACCTGCCTTCAACCAATAACTTGCAGCAAAACTGATAGTTAGCATTTTATTTCAATCATAATAAAGACTTAAAAGATCTGAGCAATTATGTGTTTTTTTTTTATCTGTTGTTCAATCCATCCCAAATGGACTGTCAGTCATACCTATTGTCCCATCTTTTGTCACATCTAAAAAAAACATTTATCACAGTTAGATTCTTGTTAGAACATGACCATGTTAAATAAGAGATGAAACTAATTAGTAAATAACTTAATTATTTTATAGTACAAAATTGTTTTGGTAGCTTATTTTATTATATTATAAATTCAAAACCTGACCAGTACTAATATGAATAACTGACCGAGTGGTCCCCTGACAAATGTATTAGAAGTGCCGACCCTTTGTAATCACAATCGCCAATCTAACAAACGATTGTTGAATCGCCATGCTTGCCTATTTAGGAACGCGCTTTTGCTCAGCATTGGAATATTCATTTTTCTGCTCAATAATATTTGAACACAGGTGAATAAATGCAATTAAGGATATATAACTACAAAATACCTTACAGACAATTAAATAGTAAAACAAATTATGCCTTTACTTTTTAATTAGAAATTACGTAGACATAATATTTTGTGGTTACATAGAATAATTCAGTATAAACAATGTTGAGAAATAATGCTTGCACCAGCTGTTCAAGTTTCTGTGATTGCTGATAAAACATTTTCCTTAAAACAATAATTATCAGTAGTTTGCAATGGCAGAACTGTTGAAACTTTATGGGCCTACTCCTGCAGTCTCATTAAACAAAAAACAAAAGCAGAAATTACTCAATACATAAAAAGAGTTCTTTTAAAAATAAGATCTGATTTTACGTGACAATAAAAATACAGCACATGTCCCTATCTCCGCTACTATGGGAATAATTAGAAAATATTTTACAACATTTGTTCATTACTCAAATGCTTGTTCTGAATTGGTTGATTATGTTATTTAAATTGTCACGCCAAAATGTTCAGTAGACTAATTATGAGTAAATTCATCACAAGGGCACAGTGTCAAAGGTACGAGGAGTGAGGCTGGTGCTGGATCCTGGTGCTTCACCACTCTGAGGTCCAGTGTCGCGGCCAACATTCTGTAAAGACAAAAATCCTATATCATCTAAAAATTGCGATGCAGTATTTATTACGAAAAATAACATTAACTTTTCTCACCTTCACATGGATTTGATTTTTGAGCATTGCAGCACGTAAAATTAGCATTGAAGTTCGCCGTTGATACTCCTTCCCCATAGCCAGACTTCTTTCAAAAGTAGTGCTCCTCTGATCAACATCTTTAGCATATAGAATTTTATTATGGGAATCAATACGGGCCTGGATTTGGCCATCTAGTATTAATTGCATCAATTCATCTTCAAGAGCATTAACTGTACGATTAAATGCTGCAGCCATGAGGCGCATGTCAGCCGACAGGTACGGACTGAAGTACTGGATTAATGCCCTGTTCCTTATTTGCATGTAAAGTGAGTTTAGATGTGGAGCTAAATACATGTCTAACAGTAGATTATCTCTTATATCATCCAGTAGCCTTAAGCAAGAAGCATACTTGGATTCATAAAATTTAAAAATTATGTCACGTAACTGCGGCTCTAATTCTAAAAATAATTTAAAAGAACTGCTAACTATGACTTGCTTCTGTAGTTCAGAGCGATCAAAGGTAGCCAGTGCACACAATCCTCCATATATGGCAACATTATTGCTGCTCAGAAGCTCAGGGTAGTCACAGTGATCAATGCTGGCTGCTAAAAAGTGTTTGGCAGCAGACTTGTACTTCTTTGTTGCTAATTCAGCTAGTCCAGCTGCACATTTTAAGCGTGTCAGTATTGACTGGTTGCAGTCTTTACCAGGGACTTCATTGAAATCTGGTGTGCCCTCTGCTTTGGACACATAGTTAAGAACGTGAGCCCAGTTTTGCAAGTACACTGACACTTTCACAACATTCAGGCACATCATGATGATGTGTTTGCCACTTGTGCAGTAGTCTCTGGCCCTTGAATAACATTTCAATGCACTTGTGAGATCTCCACAGTCAAGGTAATGATCACCAAGGTCATCGTGACCTCTCCGAATACTCTCCTTTATTGAATTTGTTTTGTAATTTTTGAGGTCTGTATCTAACTTCTCCAACTTAATAGCAGCCTTCTTAGTTTTTGATTCTATCCATATAGAGTCCATGACTGGTATATCTTGTGAGCCCATTTGAACTGCAACATCAGGCAACCCAGCCGATGCAACTGCTTCAGCAAGCTTTTTGTGGAGTGTTTGATATAGGCTTACATTGTATGTTGTCATGACGTAAGATATTGCCATTTTAAGTGCTTCTAATCTAAGAGAAGGGCAGTGGTCAGCTACAAACATCAGTCTATACAGCTTAGCAAAACCAGTATAAGAAGCGGCGTATGTTTCCAAATCCAAAGTGGGATTCTCGACTACATAACATTCTGTCTCATTGTTTTCATTATCTTCAGGTGGAACATCCACCTGCATAGGTTCGGCTGTGTTCTGAAAAATTAACACATAGTAAGTAGATTTTTCATTCATATAACTTGACCAAATGAGTAATCACTTAACAAATATTCTTATTTAGAAGTAAACTCACCATTTCGAACATTTTCTATAGTGTACTTGACTTGTAAAAGAAAATACGCGAATTCCACTGTCAACGCAGAAAACCAACCTAAAACAAAGTGTTTCTTTACCTATTTACTGTAAAAAATTGTCAGGATACGATTAAGAAGATTGTCCGAATTTAACACTCACTCAGTATTAGTACACAAGATGATGATTGTAACAGTAATAATTATTATCAAAATACCTTTATCATTACGTTTCTTCTTGGCAGCGGCATTTTTCTTTTGACGAGGAATATTTTAGTGTTGCCATTCTGTAGATAGTTACCATAACTACATAGATTTTTGAGTAATTTGAGCAAATACTTATATCGATCCGAAATTTTAATATCATATTCATAATTTGATTCGGTTTACAGAGATAAGTATTTTTACTTATAAACAAAAAAAAATAGAATAGAAATAAAGACACTTTTTAAAGAAAAATATCGCTCGTTAGTTTAGGTTCGTGAATAGATACTACTTATATTATTATTAAAATTTAATATTTTTATAATGATATGTTGGACTTTCGTGGTTTAAAATAATCATGCTCTAACTTATTGAAAAAAAAAATACTACATTTTAATTCACGGTTAATTACTCAAATGTCTTCTGAGTTATCCTATCGACGTTAACTCCGGCCTTCACCTCTGGGTTTATCTAGCCGTAATATTTTTTCCACCCTATGAATGAAGTGTGAATTTAGTGATACATAAAAGTGCTTCCATATAATTTTATGAGAAAGACACGTTACAGGGAATAAGGTATAAAAAGCTAAATTTTATTTGTCGTCGTTATCATTAGAGTGATAGAAAAAGAGCAGATGGTTCCCGACTGTAAGTTCGAATCTGCTAATGCAGCATAGAACGATAAATGAAATAGAAATGGTAGCTAGGTCATTGTGTACATAGAAAGTCACTTAATAGTGTATAATGTTTCTCAGACCCTATTATGTACAATCAGCAACTTATGTAGATAAGCACAATCAGATTTACAAAACAATATAGAACACAATAAAATGCAATAATGTAAATAAAATAAGGAACGGGAACGAAATTATTTATTTGCTTTGCGAGTTCCCCTGCCAAGAAATGAACAACTGCGCATGCGTCGGGTTTTAAAGGCCGATACATCTGTCAAAGGAAGTCAAAAATACATTTTAACAACAAAACAAATTATAAAATGTTATACAAAATTGATAGCATTATTTGTATAATCATGAATGTCTTTATTGAAATTCTAAATAAGAAAATTCTTTACCAATTTTACAAATTATGGAGAATCAATAAATTTGGCAGAAGAGGTGAGTTTTCAACCCTGTGCGTGGCGTGTGTGTTGTATCAGTGACCAATCGTAAACCTAGTACTGCTTCAATCTTGTGTCTACTTGTACAGAATTCAGATTTGAACTGCTTTTTATGAATACTTAGTCATATCCATTTCATGAGAGAGGGCATTTTGCACACTTTTATTATGCAACTAAGATTATTGCCTACTGATTATTATCTAAATAATATGATAAATGTTTTCGTTTTATTATGTAACAAAATAGTCGTTGTCATTAACTTAGCTATATGTATGAAGATAGAGAAAATCGAGTGATCTTAATCGAGTGTAGGTAAAACTATGCCCAGCTGTGGGATATTTTTAATGGGCTACACTCTTTTTTCTTGTTATTTTTTCACACTTCCTTGTTTCTTTTTCATGAAGTAGATTTCAACAACTGCTCTTTAATTCGTATATATTTCTTAGAATTGTAGATATGGAGTAATATCGCAAATAGGTGGTTTGAAAACTTAAGTCGTCAATACCTATATAAGGTTTTTTTTCGGCACAAGACTCCTGTAGCTCATTTCGAGTAATGAAATTCTTATTTATTATTACCTACTTACCATATAACATCGTGACATGGAACCGCTCCGATAGTCGATCTCTGTAAATAATGGAAAATTATTTTCTCTTAAACCTTACTTGATTGCTGGTTTATCTCTACAATATGACATTAAGCAATATGTATGCATGCATAGCTTTACGAAGATTTCATTGAAAAGTATAACATTTACTATGTAAAAGAATTCTTTCTTAACGAGAGATGTGCCTACATATCTTGGAATCAGGCGGCCTCTCATACCTCTAAAATATAATAATCTCAAATATATAGTAAAATACCTGAACCTAACATAACATCTTTTATAAATAATAAATTCTGATTCTGATTCTCAAAGTAACATTGTTGCCGTTGTATAAGCTAATCGTTCCACTACCCGGCGTGGAGCGGTGACTCTCCAAAAAATGCGTCAATTTTACTTCAAAAGCCGTATATGGTCCTGAACCACAAACGGATTTTGAAGTCTGATACTCTGCCACTATTTATGAAAGTAAAATATTGCAGACGCGGAAGCGAAACGGCGCGCTACTTGGCGTAGAGCGGCGTCTCGCTTCCACAATTGCAACGCTCTTATTTTAAGAGTTAGTAGTGGCAGTCTTCAGATTTTTGAGTGGCTATGCTTTCGATTGTGTGACGCATTGAAAATAATAACTACTTAGGAGGATATAAATAAGTGTTACATCAACTCTTTAGATGATAAGCTAATGTGATCAGTATCTGATCATATTACACTTTATGCGTGTTACGTTATCAGCAATCAGTTCGTCTATCTATTTTAATATAAAGTTATTCCCAGGAGCGGTTTAAAAATTAACTGTCTAATATGTTCAAAAACTTATTGGATTTCATTACTTTGTGAGTTGAGTTTTGGTAGTACTTAGTTTAAGTTATTTTACTAGTCTAGAGAAATAACTACTTAATGTTATTACGTAGCAGGTACCTATTTCTGTTGTCCCCTTGTTTTGGTTTAAACGAAGGACTGTGAAATTTGAAATCATTGTTTTGATGCACAAAACACAGATTGACTCGCTGTGGGAGGATATTTATTTATAGACTGGTAGCTACTTTATGAAATCAATGCGCAAGCGCACAGTAATACAAAACATCGCAGTTTGCTTGTTTAACGATGGTTTTAATATAATTCTACTAAGGTTAGTTCGTTAACACTTAAAATTTTCGTATACTTACATATCAATTAAAATATAAGATCTTTGATCTTGCACGGGTTCAATTAAGCATTAATTAAATCCACTAAATTCTGTTATCCGATCTTGTTCCGAATGAAATTGCAAGATATTGAATAAAGATATCTAGATAATCGTGTATTAGATCATTGATAAAAAGTACGTGTGAAATAAAATTTTAGGTGGATGAGTGCAGTAGACAGTTGGTGCGTGACGCTGATCATGAAGGGTGCAGTGCTGTTGACGGTAGTGTATTTCTTGCACTGCGAAGGTGCGGTGGTCGTGAGGAGTGACGAGACTCCTGTAGTGAACGACCGGCCCATCATCGGCGTGCTGTCCCAAGAGCAGTCGTTCTACCTTCACTCAAAGTACCCCGAAGAGAACTACACCAGCTACATCGCCGCCTCCTACGTGAAAGATGTTGAAGCATCAGGGGCTAGAGTTGTGCCTATTTTGTGAGTAAACTAGAATCCTTTGTCACGATCGCTCAACGATGAAATAATTAAAAGATATCATTGTGAAAAATATCCTCGTAAACACGTAAATGTATACATTTTATTTTTTGTTACAGAATCGGCAAGGATCGTGATTACTACGAGACACTTCTGGGAAAAATAAATGGGTGAGTCAAGTTTTCTTGCGTCTACATTTCTAAACAATTTACATTTCATGTTTGCTCGTTTAGTAATTGTCCGTTCAATGAGAATAGAGCCAAGAGCCAACGTTTCTTTTGTTATTGAAATCATGTATCACATGTATTATGCATATGTGTAGGTTACTATTGCAACAAGACGTGATGTCGTTTCTCCGAAAATAATAACTTTGTAACTTGATACATTAACACAAGTTTTCTAAATACTACTGCAAATTATAATTACTTTAAGCAAATGTCAAAAAAAATGCACGCTAACTCAGCCTGTATTTGTTTAGCGTGCCTAGACGGTCATCCCAAGATTCATAAATAAAAAATTAACGTTTAAATTTCCTTTTTTTTTTCAGAGTGTTGATGCCCGGTGGAGCCACCTTCTTCAACCAATCAGATGGTTACGCCGATGCCGGTCAGCATATTTACGAGATAGCACAAAAACTCAACGATGCTGGCGACTACTTCCCCATATTCGGTACCTGCCTTGGTTTCGAGCTACTCATCATTCTTGCTTCGGGCCGCGGGTACCCCGAAAACAGGATCAGATGCTACTCTTACGAGAATATACCACTTGATTTTACGGATGGTAAGTCTTAAGCAGTGTTAGCTAATAATTGTATATTACCACAATCCACATGTTTATAAATATTACGTAACTTTATTTACCTGGTAGGTACTTGCACGGCACAATACTTTATCTATCGATGGATTTGCTCTTAGAGATAGAATTTTGACGTAATCTTCATAGAAAATTAGTCATGAATGCACATGTTTTTATATTTCTAGAAGTCAAATCTGGCGATATGTAGAATATGAAAATTCTCGTTAAGATGCATTTTAAAATTTACGTTTAAAGATGAACTCACGGCAAAAGCATTACGCTAAATGATTTTAGATGTCTTTATATTAACTGCTATATGTATAAGCACTAACGACATTATTATTTCTAAATAAACACATTCAGCTACATAAAAAAAATACTTGACGTAATTGCAATTCCGTGTGGTGTCCGGATATAAAGAATAGCACCACCCCGTATCCTCCACTGGGTGTCGAAAAAGGCGACTAATGAACCTTAAGACCCAGTGCACTGTACCAAGCACCTTGGGTCACCCGAATGGTGGCGGGTAAACAACCAACAATCGCATTCCCAAAGAGGGTTCGTGTCAGGCAGGCGGCCGACTATAAAACCATAGCCAAAACTTTAAGCAACATGTCTAGAAGACGTGTTGCGCCGACCCCAAGTGAAATGGGATAAGGGCAGGAAGATGATAAATTGCAATTCATTTTTTTATGTTAAAGATTTCCGCGACAGCAAAATGTTCAAAGAGGCTCCGGAAGATATCATAGACTTGCTGGCTCACGAGGATGTGACTGTCAACGCTCACCAGTTCTGCATCATAGACGAGGTACAACCCCAGTATACGTATTTAATAATTAAATCATTTGTTTAGCTGTCCAGTTGCAGGAAAAGTTATGAAGATTTTGCTCATTGCGAGGTGATGATTTCAGTCAGAATTTACAAAAATTTAAACTACAATGCCTTATTTTAAAGAACAAGAGATGCTAGTAAGAGCTTATGCATTAAAATGAATTCTTATTTTTACAGAATCTGAAGTCACATAATTTAACGCAAGACTGGCGAGTCACATCTCATTCTGATGACGAAAACGGAGTTAAATTCATCGCTACTATTGAACATACAAGGTATGACTCTTCCCAAAATCTTTAAATGATAACCAAAGCTCTATTAGTTATTTTATTTTGCATCATAATCGCCTTCATTGTGAATACTACACAACTAAACTCCACTTAAACAATTGAAAAACATGTCACAATGTTTAAAAATACCTTATTATTGTACAGGTATCCTTTCTACGGAGTCCAGTTCCATCCAGAGAAGAGCTCTTTCGAATGGAAAAAATCTAAAAACTACCCTCACTCTATAAATGCTGTGAAGTCAAACCGTTATTTCATGGATTTCTTCGTGAAGGAGACCAGAAAAAGCCTACATACCTTCGCAAACCAGAATGAGGAGAACCAATATGTGATATATAACTACGAACCTCTGTTCACCGGTGTTTTGGGCAGCATGTATCACCAGTGTTACTTCTTCGAACCCAAGGGCACCGTGCCGAAATCTACGTAATTTAATATGGCGTCTTACTATTGACTTTGTACCTAATGTAGTTGTTGATGAATAGATGTCTGTTTTTGCAAATTGGTTTTTTATTTCAATGTTCACCACAATGTAATTGTTATTTGATGATCAGAATGACTTCTCAGTTGGGTTAACATACTAACGCTCTTAGTTGGATGAAAAGTTAGTTTTCACCGTTGTCTGTAACCTACTTACCTAACCTTTTAGTTAAGAAAAAAATATATCTTGAACTCCAAACACGTATTTTGTATCACTATAATACATATTTTGGCAAATTGCATTCAAAAACTACATAATTATATCCATTACTCACTAATACAATATAAGTTATCGAGACTCACAGTAACTACACAAATAAGCCTCTTTTTGACTCTATCGTCACCCCCATTTTCTCCTCGCGTTTCCTGAATGCTGATGGTCAAGAAAACCTTAGTGAGAACCGGGCATCACCATATTGTCCAATATCGACGCCCAACTAATTTCGCAAAATTATGTCGCAATCGCATTTCAATTAGTAGATTTAATCGGGTTGATAAGATCTCTTATTCATGTTTAATCAAATCTTGTACCCATAAAGCTAATATTTGAACTATTTTGTACTACATGCTAGTCAGACACACACTGAAAGTACTCAATCTTTTAAAAACTATACAGTGTTACATTTTTTCTAGAATGTTTATTCTGGAAGACGAACAACGTCTTTAATCTAAGTCAATGCCGTTCAGGACGTCCTATTGATTACTTCAATTCCTCTGATTTTATTTATCTACCAGTAATTGTATACGAGAACACCGTAATAGCTCTAGATTTTTCTCTGATTAAGATGGCGGTCTAGAGGTCGAGTTACTAGTCGTCAGAAAGGGGATATTTTTTTACAATTTTATGTAAAGTCAATCAATGGCCAAATCTTTCCAATATGAGAAAAGACATCTGCCCAATACTGAGATATCGCTAGGCAGGCATTATGTAAGTATACGAAGTCTCCGAACAAGCTAAAACAACAGTTGCTTGATTAGTAGTGCTATATGTTTCTGGCGGTGCCATGACATATCAACACACCGTGACAACAATCCGAAACCATGGAGGTTACGTTGTAATTTGTTGAATTATAGGTCAGTACACCCTAAATTGGGCCGATATGGGGAGGCCGCAAATAGCCGACGGTTGTTTGTGAGTGAACATGATATGGGCTTGTTTGGACGACGACGCCGACGTGAGCAGCGGGGAGTCGCTGTTATTGAGGGACACTAATCTGCTAAAATAAACCCAATAAGCGAGTGGAACTGTATGTAGTCGCTCCGTTACATAATGTAGAGTAATGAGGTAGATTTGTCTGTTGCTGTATGACGTAAAGTGGCTAACTAATGGTAATGATGATCTCACGGCTTCTTAGAACTTGTTATTACGGCTATGATCCCCAATATTGCCTAATGATAAGTAGGAAAGGATATAATGGCATCACTTATTCGGAGGTAGGTAGAGAATAGTAGAGATAGATTGTGTTTGATTCGTTAAATTCTTGGAAGGCTGGTCAATGGTCACAGTTATTTTGGCAAGAGTAGGTAATGAAGCATACGTATATGTTTCATATTTCGAATATCTAGAAGCAATTATTTGTGGATCTCCTAGCGTGCAAAAGAAAAAAGTATATGGAGCTTTTTATATTGTTTTAGCAATAACACATAAGTAACTTCAATTAGAAGGATGCTAACGAAATCAAAGGCATACTTTTATCGGATTTTAATTTAAAGACGGTCGTTTGTGGAGCTTGTAAGCTGGAAGCTTGGTTGTAAATCTTAAATTCTGCGAGAGGTTTTACACATACAAAAAAATTACACACATATGACTTAGTGGCATGTCCGTTGGAATACCAAACCAACCATACAATAATAAAAAGAAGACTAAGACTCGGAACAAGCATTTGTAGATCTCACAAACATTTGTCGCATTTAGAGAATCAACAACTCGTCGCGCACAGTAGTAATTAACGTGGTGAAGATTCTAAATCAGGCCATTCTAAAAAAATATCCTGATCTGACAAAAATCTAGAATATTCAACCATTAGCCAAAATAAAATATGGGGTTTGAACGCTAATATTTGGGCACCTAAGCGATCTTTAGTTATAAATCAGGGGTATAATATTGGAGCTCATATGAAAAATGCCTATATTTTAGGGACGGTATCTGATCTCGCTCAGTGGCCGCTAACGGTCATTGGCACACGAATCCAGCTTCCTTCATCCTGTTTGGACGAAGGTTCAATTTGTTTATTCGTGACGCGTGTTTTCATTTTCGCAAATCAGTCAATGAACCCTAGTTTGTATAGTATTTTTGTTTGTCCATATTAAATCCTTTAATAGGAGAGTAGAGCCTTTTATTCTCAGGAATTGAAATTCGAATACGTGATAGTGTAATATCGGATCCTAACTATAAAAAGCTTCGGGGTTAAGCAAGTCCGTCTTAACCTGACTGGTATCAACGTACCCTCCCAATGTCAAGTACTTTACTTTCCAATTTATTACCGTGACTTGTTAAAACACTGTAAGCTGATCTAGATCCATTAAAGCACATGTACCACACACAGAGTACCTAAACGTCTTTGTTTTTTTTTCTTGAGACAGTCGAGAACATGCTCATACATACTCGTAAGTAGCATTTTACCTTTTTTTGGCAGAGCGTTTTGCTTAAAATCACTCACAATTTTTGACGATCGTATGATATGTGAAGTATATTTTGAAGGCACGAAGTCATTGGCCGATTGGCCTTGACTTCCAGGAGACATCCTATTATCGGTTACCAGCTCACTTACCCCTGTCAAATTGAACTCAGTGGGAATAAGTACGCGTTATTTTCGTTCGAGATTTCCATGTTATCTATCCATAAAGTATGTATCTACTGCTGTATTACGATTTACGTCGCGATGTTTGTATGGTTTCAAAGAATTGTAAATGATTATATTTTATTTCTTAGAACTACGGTTCAACGGACAGTTTTCTTTTGCACGAGGTTACAGATTGTGCCGATTTGTCTTTTAAAAGTAAGACACTAATTTTATAAAGGTGAATTTCGTGATGCCAAATTTTTAACCTGAAATCACCAAGCTGCAAACATTCGTAATCTAATTAATGTATTAAAAACATTACCTACCACTTTTTAGGTCCAACTGTTTATATTCCCTAATAACACATAACGTAACTTATGATTAAGATTTAATCTGAAGTTGCGTACACCTGTTCTAATTACTGTAACTTTCTGTAAATATTTATTCTTCCCATTTCCGAGGCTTTACTTAGATTTCTGGGAAATGAGCGTCCAAGATAGCTGTTGAAGACTGTTTGTGTTATTATTAGGAAACAGAAAGGATGTCGCGGCCCTTCCGCATCAGTGAAACAGGGAAAGGAAAGCTACTAACTATCCGCATTACGATTACTGTAGTTTCGTCAACCCCGTTGTCGACATCCCTAAGGAAGTGTACTTGATAATTTAATACCGTTTTCGTACATTTTCCTCGAAAAGTGATGGTGACAAATATACAATTTTGATGTAACTGGTTCAAGAAATAAGGTGTCCAATTTATAAACGAAACGACTGGCGACTGGCAAATAAGAAGCGCAAGTGACGATTTTGAGTATATTTTAACAATTTTGTACGCTACAAGGACCCTTTTAGTAGTGGCCGAAATAGCAACTAATGCCGTGGTATAAGAAAAATCATCACTTTTGTCAGGTAGATAAGTTGATTCTTATTGCGAATATGCACATTACTTATGTCATCTACGTACTAAAAGATCCATGTAGCTATATAGGTGTTCGCAAATGACACCCGGTTGTAAAGTCCTGTCAAGTGGTTGCGCCATTGTAAAGTGGAAATACTTACAAGTTGACACTTAAGAAAGTCACTTAGTATGGGCTCGTTTGGAAATACGGCAGTCAGTTCCTGATGGTGATGTTAATGATTAAATAAAGGAGGTTTTACATTACTTTGGTAGAAGCAACAGCTGGTGGTAATTGGCTAGTGATTAACTTGTAAAGACAACGGAGTTCAATGTCCAATTTACTTCTCTAATTGCCCTTCCATAACAATTGGAGCCATCAATCATACGGTTGTTTGTTATACTTGTAAAAGATAACATGTTTCATAATATTGAGTAATAAACTATTACTCTTTGTAAATCAAGAATGAATGTCTAGTGAAAGATGTTGTAATATTTATGACATATATAAAAGAGACGGGAAATAAAGCTAAAACTAAATAACTAGGAAACAGGGATTGTTGAATACATATGTATTCAATACACACTCGTGGAAGCATTGTGATAACTATTAATGACACGAAAACGTCGCTTTAGTATCTGTCCAAGTTACAATTGATTTTCTCAGAACTATTGAACGAGAACGCGTAGAGCCTAAGTTACAACAATAAATAAACAACTTTTGATACACGGAGTCAATGACACCGTGTATCTATTGTCAGATACTTTGGCCGACTGAAAGCGGTTTGTAAGCAAGTGACACTTCCATAAAAGTGTTCTAAAGATGATTGATGCGATCCTAACGGGACCGAAGTTTGCTAAGCGACGTTCAGCTCCTAACAAGCTTTTATGATACGATGACAGATACTATTTGTAGCGTACAAGGGTGGCTGAATGTTGGTGAAATAGTTTTAATCTATGTTTATGCTTTACTGTAAGATAAGTTGGTAATATGGTTCAGTGTTTTTGCACGAGAAATTGAAATCTCTGTGTAGGAATCGGTAACAAAGTAAGATGTAATTAATTAATTAAATATGTCTCTACGAGTAAAATATTCAATGCTATTCATTTCCGAATTCTGCCAAAGGGTGCGGTAAACTGAAATCGGGATATAAATAAATATTCCTCAACATTCCCACAACACCATCTAGTCTTATATTAACTATGCGAGAGTACTTGTGTTATGAGTACTAGACAACTGATAAAGATACTGAAACATTTCTAAATTCATACATATTATAGACAAGTTACACACAGACACAGAACAAATGATCATGCTTCTCACACAAACACTTGTCGTGGGTGGAAATCGAACCCACGACCGCCAGTACCGTCAGGCCACTAACCACTAGACCAACCGGACAGTCAAAATGGATGATGATGAAGCAGTATTTAAAATACGTATGAACGGGGTCAGTTAAAACAAATTAGTGCTTTACCAAGCCAGTGTTTTGTTACCCAGTGGAAATTCTCATGAACTGCCCTCATCAGGGGGTTAACGAGGGGGTCTGCCGGACTCTTACCGGCTAAAACCACTGGAGCGTCCTCATCTGCCTATGGCCGGGGGTACGGGGTTCATTTTCACATTCACCGCGCCCCCGGCAGGCGGCAGGCCTTGAGCTTTACCAAGCCTATATAATATACCTACCTAATATAATATACCTAATAGACAAACAAATTCGTTCATAGATGATAAAGAATTTCAGTTACAAAAATAAAACAGAATTGAAGTATCTTGATATTCTAATCTAATCGAGATATAACTAAGTACCTATTAGTACGGAGTGGTAACAAGACTAGTGAAAATCAAATTTTCATCTTATCTTTTACTTAAATATTGATAAGTAGGGCAAGAGGATTGTAAAGATAATCAAGGACCGTCCTAATGCCATATCCGGGTACAATATTCTACCAAACTCCGAGAACTTTCTTGTGATTATAACCCAATAACTATAGGAACCTACTTGAATCTTATGGCCAACATTTAGTGTTGCGTAGGCTGAAAATATCGCACCTTTTTTGACAAGACCAGACGCGATATGTCAACGACCTTTAATGAAACGTCTCGCGGCTTCACATTCGAGAAAATTAGCCGATGGTTTTCTCAGAAAACCAGTTTTAAAAAAATATTTAGGTACCTTTATCATTTCTATTTTTAGAGTTAATCCTATTGTTTTTGTTTGTTTACCGAAATAAAAACTAAACGTCTTTGTTTGTTGGTTTAGTAAAGCCCTTCCTGCCGGCTTTGGAAGTTAAGGATTGACATACAAGCTTCAATATTACGCAAGTTTAGCTGCGATTATCATGAATACTTTTTATTTTACTCCGTTTTTTATCATTCTCTGTGTAGGAAGAGGTATTTGCCTAAAAGTTGGACATTTGGCAGCTAGTATTATTTTTATTTGCGTTTGTTAAACGAAACAAACCTATCAAATATAATCAATTAACTGTACATTTTGATCTTCAGCTTTAAAATCTCACGTCTTTTGTGATTCTCCGAACACTTTTATCCATACAATTTGCTATTCAAATATAAACGCCACGCTTAAGGTTTTCGCCACTTCGCAGTAGGCCTTATTTTCTTCAAGATTTTCACAGAAACCTTAAGAGCTTTGAGGAATCGACTGATGCTCTCTTTAAGTCTAAACGAGGTATTTATTGTTAACACTTTCTACGTCGAAGTCTTCATTAAGATGTACTAAATTAAACAAGTGAAAATTAAACATTTGAAAATTATCCATAACGGGTTCAATTTAAACTTAAGCGGAAGTGTCCAAAGTCTATTTTCAGAAGGCACGCGTAAAGTCATACAACGGTAAACATTAAAATCACAAGCAATATCAATAAACATATTTATAAATAAACTGAAGTAATCAAATGTTAGGATCGATTAGAGGTTCATCAACCGTCTAGCGTGTTCTATTTATTAAACGTCTACGCAAAATATCCATATTATCCTAATTAATTAAAGTCTTTATTCGAGAATAATGGGAATTTCGAGAAAGTTCCTTTAAATCATGTTTACGCAGTAATCATTAGTAGATACTTGGCAATGTTTTGAAGTTGCTCTTCGTTTGGTTTCCGTTATAACAATGCTGGTCGATAGAAGCAGATTTTCAAGGAATCGTCTACGACTGCGATTGAAATGGACAGAACTTGTGAAAATTCTTAACGTATTATAAGCAATTATTTAAATAGCTGTAAGTAATATAACTTCTTGGAATGTAGCTCTACTATTTTTTGGCGGATTGTGAAATATTAGATGAGAGACAGTCTTTTCGTATTTTACATACAACTTCATGACGGTTTTTTTACTTTCAATATATTTATTTTAATTTATGTATGCCAAATGATTTGATGGTTTATTAGTGTTTTGTAGATTGTCACATAAACTCCTTTTTTTTTCAATGCAGAGATTTTTTAACAAAAATATGCGTCGCTTTGTTTAAGTAGCCTTCTAGTACGGATAATATAACAGTACCAAATAATTATAAATGCATTTAAACAGATGGTCATATTAAGGTACAAAGGTCAGGACTATATGGCGAATGCATAAAACTTTCCAAGCTGCAAGCAAAGATGTGTATTGTCTGGCATTTTCATGATGAACGATTTTTCTTTTTTGATCAATTCTGGCCTTTTTTTTAATCTATAACTTGAGCAGCATTAGTTTATGGTTAGTAGAGATCCAAATATACAGTTTTGCCCATCAGTAATAATCTCATAATTATCGATGGCATTCAAATCTTACTCCCCGACTTAATATATTCCAGTTTACATAAAACTGGATGTGATTGTTAAGAGATAGCTTTGATCTCCGTAGAGATACTCGTATAACTCTACTTTTTTTTTGTATTTTTACGTTTATTTTTATTTGTTATCCTTTACCTATAGTTGTCAGCAGCATTCATCGAGAAATCCAATCAAAATACCTACTTCTAACATTTCTCCTAAGGGGTCCACGGGTTTCAAATTGAAGTTTGCCTTGATAAAGGACTACCGGTTAAGTATGTACTTAGGGCGCGAATACGAAATAGGGTTGTAAAAGATTCTTGGAATTTATCTACTTTCGCGCGATCCGAGATCTTCTTACGCCCACGTGATAACGAGGTACGTAGAACTTGTAAATTAGTTAGTTTAAAGTTGTCGACTGCAATGATAGCTCTTTTGTACAGTATTTTATGCTACACATTTTTATTTTTAAAATACATAAATAGAATACAAAGAAGGTTCTTAAATGAAACTTTTTTGTTTTAACTAAGTAGAAAAGTTTTTATTGCATATTTCCGAATTAATATTTTAATTAAAACTATACCTAATTCTAACTTTAAATTAAATATTAAATAAAATCTCATTGCCCTCAAGTAAACTTTGTTCGGATGTAAATGTAAAGAAAAATAATTGTTGACTGAACCAAATACGCCAGCCTTTCGTTGCCGGAATTATTTAAATTCAGACGGGTAATTGTAACAGACCTCGCGGTTGTCTGTACATTTAATGATGCGCACATTTCTATAGAATCATCTCAGGCCTTTGCCCCTGGGTATCGAAACTTTACTGACCTACTTACTGGGAGCATAGGTAAATGACTTTTACCGGTCAACGACATCACATGATTAAAAAAGTACGTTTAGAGTCTTTTTACACAGACCGGCTTCGAGCGGAGGGCCGATTCTTAAAATATTGGGAACAGTGTTGAATACTTGTAGTACAGATTATTTTTACATGTGCACTTCTTGTCCCATTAAGAATGTCAATTGCGCTTCGTGTGAAATAATAAGAGCTACGTATTGGCTCCAAGTGCATTCACTTTCAAAACTCTTCTAGCCTGTCTATACGAAATAGACGCTGCTCTAGCCGATTTCAAACGTCCCGGTCCGTGTAAACAGACCTTTATACTATGTTTTATCAATAAAAGTGATCTTTACATGCAAGAATAGCTTTTGTTTCGCACTTGTCTGATGAAAGTTAACAAGCAGGAACGATCTATAGGATCTTAAGAGTTCTCTACGACCCTGCTTTCCTTACTCTCTATGACTAAGAATGGCCTCTTCAACGATATCTCTTACTTAAATGTAGAATACATTATCAGCCTCGGCTTCTAAATTGCGTTGATATCATGTTTTGTTTTTCACACAAAGACACACCTTCTAAACTGTCACCCTGGTCATTTACCTTTAACATTTTATCAATATCTCATCTCGTGCCCTGACGTCATAAGTCACAAATATCTATCTAGAATAATACAAGTGTCGCCAAGTTTGCTAATGGATGTTAACACGTGTCTGATATCTGGTTGCTTACAGGTTCATTATCAAAAGACTGTGACGCACATCGATGCATTCTTTGCACGTTCCTTGTCATACTATGAGACTGTTTTCCTGACGTACAATGTGCGTGTGAATGGCTTTTGTTTTCATCTCCTTATTCAGTTTTGCTTGCTTCTTTTCTAATTTTGAACGTTTAAAAATAATTCTGCGAAATTATTTTGTTTTTCATTCTAATTTTAAATAATGCCATAGAAAAGAATGGAAATAATTATATGCCTGGATTGTTTTGGGTGTTTTTTCGTCTGCGTGAATAATGTTTTAATAATTTAATACGTACTTTGTATATGACATGTTGTATATGTATACTTATAGGTATACTTACTTATTTTAATTTCCCTACGGGTGTATGGTTGAAAGTTAATCTAACTTGCGACCGTAATAAGGGTGTTTAGCTAATAACCCACTAACACATGTTCTATAAATATAAAATTAATGCTCACGTGTCGCTCGAGTTACAGGTAAGGATATATCAAGGTTCAAGAAACTAACAAGCAAACATTTTGATGAATGTAACTTTGATGAACGTATCTATGTAAATTAATAATTATAAAATTAAATCGACCGAGAAACGCCTGCTATTTCCATACATTCATGAAATTGAACATCAGCGATCTTTAGTGAATGAACCAAAATTTTGATGAACAAAAATAAATAAATTGTCAGTTAAGCTTTTTTCACGTGTTCATAAGTCACGTGATTTTAACTTGTCACTTCATATATGTAAGCGATATCTGTCATCGCTAATGTCACTTGTCAAGGAAAACGGATAAGTGAATATCGGTATCAATATTTTCCAAGAGCTTCACTTCCCAATGATTGGATTAAATATTGAATTATTCAAGTTCTGTTTTCCGAGAATTCTTCAAGCACAATTTGTTTTGTCGGAGTATGTTGTGTGAGTTCATTCATGGGGTTATGTGTATTATGTCGTTCCGTTAAGGGTGGCTCGTATTACCAATCTTAGCATGATGTGATGTGAAAAATCGAGTAAATCAATGATGCTGATATTTAAAATTCCCGGAACGAGCATCTTGACATTTCTTGTATTTGAAACCGACATTCTTGAATTTGATAAATCAGAGTATAAGTACCGAATGAGTATCATCCGGTTTCAAAGAAAATGAAAATCACAATTATTAAGTTAGAAAGTAAAGATATATTTATTTGTAAAACAATATTGATTCATTACATAGAAAGAAAAGAAGTAAGTATGTAAGTGTTTATAATGGTTTTATGTATGTTTCAAGCACAAATTCATATTGAGTCACATTCTCTAAATTTACATAAAAGCTACTTACATTACTTACGTAGAAGAACAGTCATATTACTATGCAATAGAACGGACATTACTTCAGACTTGAACTCTGAATCAATTACCTACAATTTTACTTTCATTTATCTAAATTCAGCAAACACATATACAGACTCTTTATCAAAATAAATTGCAGCAAATTACCGTCCTATGAATATTTTCATGATATCGAGTGCACTGGCATCATGCCAACACGAATCACATCTGGCCTGAAATAAATTCTCCTTTTGCCATAACACAATGAAAAAAAAAACACAGCCTCTGAACCTACCTGTTCTATATTTAAAAATCTCTTAAAGTACTTTGTAGCTAAACTTGGACTTTTAAAAATAGAAGGCGGAGTCTTAACGTAAGCTCTAATTATAAATGTTATTATTTCGAGATCATACTTTGGGGGTTTTATTTTCTATTAAAGTCGTAACAGCTTACGTAAAAGTTTTGATGTAAGGAGATCAAATGTCAAAAATATTAAATATCTATTAGGACAAAATATTTTCGCTCCAATTTTGATTTCAGCTCTTCTTATATGTTTAGGTACGTGGGTTTCTATCTATTTGTATGCAAGTTGGCTTAAAAAAAAACAGGTCTTCACGAAATCAATGGTATTTCATAGTAGAGCTTTTCGTAGGCTTGGTATTTGATCTATGTATAAACTAGAAATAAAAAATCTTAAGTTGACAAATCACTTTTAGTAACTATATTACTGTTAATTAAATGTGAGGTTATTAAACTCGATATACTGACGTATCTTCGGCGTGTGACGTAGATTCATTGACGACGACACAAGTGCAGTGAGTGTAAACAGGGTCTCGCTACCTAAACACAAGCACCGGTGACTAAAACGTCAAGTGTTAATGAAACAAATGAACATCGTCCGTCAGGGGACCTTCGACCACCTCCTAAAGTTAGCCTTTTGCGTTTGAGGAAGTAAGACAGCGCTATGCACCATATAATGCGTCATCTCACTTATACAATATTTCAAGAGGTTTTGGTAGGCCTGTCACCCTTTGTTGTCCACTCAACTAAGGGTGACAGACTCTGATACCTTAACTTATTACAAATTGGTATCAAATATCGTCGAGACAGACACTAGAAGAAAAGGGCACCTACTTATTTACGTATTTTCAACCCTTCAACTACTTTAGTCTGACATTAATATTCAGACAGACATCGAACTAAATAGATCTGTTTTCAGTGTATCTTCAATACTGAGAAATGTGTACCATTTGAATAAATTGATGCTCAACTATTTTTATCATATTAAAGTATTATGATCAGTCATTCACTATGTCTGTGTATTTGTAGGTGACATCTTTGTTTATTTACGACTAAGTTCTTCAAGTGGTACATTAAGCATATTACATAATGTATTAATAAAGGCCCCTTTTTAAGAAAAAAATGTGTATTATCATACATGCCCGAACTAGATTTGAACGTTACGTCAGAAAGTTACACGTGAATTTTAACGAATGAATAGTTGTTTACCAAGATGCATGACACATCATGCACGTGGAGTGTCAGCCTTGTCTTCCCATTGTTGTAACAACACCAGGTAATTTGACACCAGTGGACACGTGTATGGTACCCATGGATCTTTTGTTTCGACTGAATAGGGAACGAAAATACTGAGTGAAAAATACCCGAAGCGCACACGTTCCTCTTAAATATGACGCAAAACCTTTATGCAATGACCGGTCGACGTCTAAAAGGCTTTTAGCGAGGAAATACAATTCCTATGAAAGTTATGTACTTATAACTCGTGCAAATATTTACGATGAACAAGGACTATGTGGGCTTTTTGAAAGAATATAAGAGTGATGTTATGTAGGTCTTTATGAAATAACACCATTAAAAAAAACACAAGTCAGTAATTTCCAACTTAAGTTAAACAGAATTCAGTTCTTACAAATTTAATTTATTTATAATGCTGAATTCTGAAAATTATTTAAATTCGTCCTTTACAGCAAGGTCATGTAAAGTTAAAATTGCCAATGCAGCCTACATGAACGAAAATAGCAACAAAATAATATGTGAAGCAATAAACCCTTGACATTCAGTCTCTTGCACACTTACTGGAAAATTGAATTATTTATATTAATACCAATATGACATCACCTTTGTAGAGCTCTTGAAACGGGAGTCTAATGAAATTTCAATCTGTATTCAAAGGCACTCTATGCTAATATTGTTATGACAACATAAAAGGCACGTCATGTTTTAGACGAGTTTGCCGAGGCATCAAATTATCTAGGCCAGAGGGTACCAGAGGGTCTATATTTAGCATGCATTGTAAATTTGAAGTATGTCGTCGAAAAGGCTATTTATAGCCAGTTGCCCGTTGCCGGTTGCCGGTTGCTGATGGCTGTAGTTGTGTGGATCAGGGCTGGTGCTCATTGACGCCGGGCCATCGATCGGACGCGGAGCCCGGGCCTGCACCAGCAAGCTCTGACCTAGTTTATACCCTCAATGAAACAGGAGGGTGGGTATGGACCTCTAACAAAAGCAGAACAACTCGGGAACTTATATTTTTGAAATTGTACTACGTCATACATTCTGTGTGTGAATGGATGTTAAGACAAAAAAAAGACTTCGTATGTAAATCAATATTAAATAATTACATAAAAAAGTAAACATTTCAAATTATGAATTCAGGAAAACAATGGAACGGATTATTCAAACTACATAGAACACAACTTTAAATTAACAAATCACAATGCATCGAATTCATAAACAAGTTCAGCTCGTGTAAATTAACAATTTAACTTTTAAATTAAGAATTGTTTTGTTTTTATTAGTTACCAGTCAGTTTTTGGTACACGTGTAGTTTTGAGCGGTAGTCAAACTTTCAACCTCTTTCAGTATAACAGGTTAGTGACCTTTACAAGTTTCCTTGTTATTAATTTATGTAGCTATTGTTATAACATAGCATTATCCTGAATTGTGTAATAATAGATATTGTGTGAATTCTAAGGTTATGACCGGTAAAAGTGAATTCAAATTTTGGTGTCGGTTTCCTATTCGTAGTAAGGCTGCAGGTCAATGTTTCGTAATTTTCTTAACGATTGTAGTTATGTGTAAGTATATGAGTAACAACTATTATATACTATATTATTTCGTAGTACAAAAGTATATGAAAAATGGTGGTGTGAAAAATTGTGATCAGGTGAAAAACTATGGAAAATATTTACGCGGGCTTGATAAGATAATATGTATCTTACTAGGAATTATAATGGCAGTAAAATTGAATATCAAAACATACAAAAGTCTTTCCAAAGATAAAATATTTTTTTTTACAAAAAAAAATATATAAATGACACAATTTTCTTAAAACTCCGAGTTAGTACCATTTGGTCGAGCCTCCAAGGACAGTGGCGTCGGTTGCAGCGGAGGCCGGGGTCACTGAACGCTCGACCTAGTTTTGAGCTTTGACGTCACAGCTACGCCTCCATGACGTCACGCGCGAGCCTCCGAGCCCATTCAAAACTAGATCACAGGCTGCCGTGCACCACCTCACCTTCCGCGATACAATTATCATGGAGGCCACACCACTGGATGTAACTCTGGAGGTCGTTTCACCCTGTACCGTTTCTATTTATAAGGTCTAAGGTCATTGCAGATAAATTGTACAAAAATGCCCTTTGTGAGATAAATATTTTGTGTAACCATTCGTCATAATATAACTGAATCCAGAAGAAGTCTCAGCTTTTGCAAACCTTTTTGAGTAAATTAATGACATTTTATGACTGTAAACTCAATCGTAAGTTCTGAAAACTCAATCTTAAGTTATGGTAATAGTTTTCAGCAACTGCACAACCGTCCTAAAATATGTCTATGCCTAATTATTTTGTACCTTGAATCGACAACAGCAGATCATTCGGCCTTATACTATCGAATAAGTTCATTAAAACTAGTGTTACGGGAATTATATAATTATTTTATAAGTAAATCTTGAACTTATTTCCATGTTTTATAATAATATAAATTACTAAAACTACTTAATTTACTTACTTCAATTAAAAAAACACTTTCAATAACATGTGTTAAACTATTTTAAAAGTTCATTTTCTATAAATTTAGAACGACCTTCTTTAAATTATTAGAACCAAAATGCTCTAATTGTAAGCCGCATAAATTAAAAATATAGGTCTTTTAATAGGTCGTGGTATGACGTAATCAATGAAAACCAATAAAGCCTATGATGCAAGTAGCAAACTCAAAATGTCTATATAAAGAAGCATCCTTGACACGAATAGCTCGGGTCGTGCCCTTTAGAGGGTAGAACGCAACCGGAACACCCAAGGTTCAAACAAAAAATATGTTACGGAACATTATGCTACACTGAATTATGGTCTCGTAAAAAGTGATAAAAGTTTGTATGATGATAGCTCGGTTTTAAAAGAAAAATAAACAATCCACCATCTTGAACGAGTTCTTCATTTTTTTTTTAATTTTTCAATTGTTTTAAATTTAATTTATTATTCTGTATGGTATTTTGTGTTTCTTTTCTTTTTGCAAATTATTATTAAAATTAAAATTAACTGGACATACATACAGATCATTGTTCTTTTTATGAATTGCGCCTTCATAGGTCAGCACACAAAGTTGATGACGACACATTGTCTAAAAATAACTTCTAAAACGTACAAATGCGTAGAATAGAGTAGGACGAAAGGGGTTCACGAATTCCGTAATCTGTTACCCTAATTGTAGCCTGTAATTGTATAATAGCGGTGCTACGGTAGCCGTGTAGTATTTGCACGTGGGCCGGACACCAGAAGACAATTAGGATTCTGGCTACTCGTGTCTAGTCGGATTAGAGTTTGTGGAACTGTCGTAAATCACAATTGTCCTCTTCAGTGCTCAGCTGTACGCTTAAATACGTCAGTGTGTAGATACAATTACAAAGCCTAAAATTGGTATATGAACGCCATTTTTATTTCAGCATGAATGGTATAGAGAACAAACAACATTTTTTCAAGAACTTTGATGATTTCTTAAAAAATAATAATTGTTTACGGTTTAGTTAAAACTGCGACTGTTTATTGATGCGGTTATATTGTTTGATCAGGGATCTTTATCCCCTCGCACTCTACCTTAACTAGGTCTCTATGATTGTAACGTCCAAAGTTCTTTTTCATAGCCAGTCGCAGCTAGCCGCGGCGTAACAGATCAACGCTCTTTCCAAATTACAAAAAGAGTAAGACAGATAGCATCTCAGTTCGTTAATCTGTCGTGATTAGGACCGTTCATCTACCACCTCGTATCTGGGTCATGTGCGGATTGCTGCTAACCACTGTGAGCGTCCATTTTTTCCCATCTAAGGTTACGACACGACCTAGCTCCACTTACGCGTCATAAATGCGAGTGTCATAGTTCATAGTAAGTATTATATTAATGTGAACTGCGTTGATATGTTACCAGTTCCCATTAAAGTATTAAGAGTGCCAACTTGCTGCTACCTTCGCCTTAAGGACATGTCGAGGCTGATCGTATATGTTTTATGAGGTTTTTATGTTATGATGATATGTATGTTTTGACATCTAAGTTTATATTATAAAAAACGTGTGTTTGTGGATGTCACAAGGACGTGTTGTACAATAGAGTTACATCCTTGTAAGTATTTTTGCTTTAAAATCAAATTGGTAATCAAAGATGAATTACGGCATTAATTTTAACTACTTCATTTCCATATTCGTGATGAAGAAAAAATCATTCGCAGACAAGATTTTTTTTATAAATCTTATAGCACCATAGTGTAAGATTTATCATCGGTAAAATAAACGATAAATGTTAAATCCTATCCAGAAAAATAACCAAATATATAACCTACAAAACTGTCGTTAAGTGAAAGCATCGGATTATGTTGTTTACGAATTTGTCTAATAGAATGGATCTCCAAGGGAATATAGGTAAAGGTGTCTGGGGTCTTAGAAGGACGATGGAAGTCCTCCGACCGATAAAAGGAGGTGTCCTTTATAGAGGTCGTACAATTCCATTTAGCATATTGTATTAATTTAAAGTCACTTCTTCGACTTTACTATAATTGTACTTTAATTGTTTCAGTCCTAACCAAACGTCATTATAATACTTAATATTAAACAAAAGATACAAAGGGGTTAATAGAGAGTTACCAAGTCACTGACATTTGAAGTCGGTTCTACATAACAGTTGAATGTGTAACAATTGTTATGTATTAATTGTTAGATGAATGGTTATAATACTACTATTATTGCTATTTTGTCATCGTATTAACACCGGGGTCTACAACATTTGTAAATGTCGTTTACGTTGAATATTTCGTTGTTTTAGCTCATAATAGTTTGTTAAGTTAAATAGTGTAATTGAAATTTACAATGGTCTATACTTAAATTAAATTAGTATTATAATGTCGTGTGTGGTTCATTGTATTATATAAATAAAGTGAATTGTGGTTCAAAGCTCTTTAGTCCATTTAAAACAGAGAGATATGTATAAGATCTTTCTTTATTGTACTATCGGTCATTATCGCGGCGACCTTAGTTGACCCGGCCTTTGTTACAGCTGTCATATTTAAACTAATGTGAACTATGTCACTAGGTATCATTCATGTTCTTTAAGATGTATTTGGTTAACTGTTGAAGAGCCTAAGTAACTTCAATCAAGGGCAATGGGCGCTAGAGTTCATTATACCTTTATATTTTGAAAAATAAAAAACAATAAACAAATTGTCTGCTTGGATAGCGATCGTGGGTGGATAGTGATTGGTCACTAGGCCAATTATCGCGGTGCACGACGCGGCGCGATTTCGATTCCCGCGTAGAACAAGAATTTGTGCGATCCAAAAATGCTTGTTCTGAATCTGGGCGAGATTTTACGTAGAATTTGAACGTCTGTAAAATGTCTGCGTTATAGAATGTCTTAGAGCGAGCAGCCGATAGATTCGATGCGTCACATTGCTGGGAACGAGCTTCTTCCCATATAGAGAAGAATTAAGAATCGATCACCAGGTTAGCGATTTTTACGTCCATATTTTAAAGAAAAAATACAGCAATACTCTTCTTATAGAGAAGGATTGAGCATTGATCGCTACGCTGGCTCACAGTTAAAAAAAGAACATTCAAGTACAGTGGAACTGTCTGTTAAATATGTTAAGGAATTAATATTATTTATTCTTATATCGGTGTGTCCGAGCATCCGGAGCGTCCATTAATAATTTAATTTATCTCTGCAACAGATATACGGAATATCACAGAGTATTTCTGGACTGCGGTAATATTACATTAAGTAGCAAGTGAGGCTGTTTTCCATTGCGTCATATCTCGTAATAGCATCAACCCTCGTATAAATGAATGATCATCGATCATTTATTTTAATGATAATCCGTAGGCTATACGCAAATCTGGGATTAGTTTATGTAAAACTTAATCATAATTTTATGATTATGACGTCAAATTCGTTTTCATTTGTTAATCGCCATGTGATTTATTAACTTATGATGATTATGGTTTAGTGTGGGCTTATATTAAAATGTGCAATTATTTTCTAAATTGGGACATAATAAGTCCCTAAGGCGCATAAAATGATGTATGGTTGAAAATTGTTTGACAGACGCACATTTACATGTGAACGGTCGTGGTGTGGTGTCAGAAAATCAGTTATAATTAAAGGGATTACTTTAATTATTTGTACTATACGCATTACCGTGTGTGTTGGTCATTTTTGTAGTTAGGTGTAGGTAAGAACTATTAAGAATGAATGCGCTAATATAAATTTACAAGCAGTTTACTGAAAGGATAGAAGAAGTAGCTTTTGTAAATGAATAAAAATAACTGCGTTGGATTGTATTATTTGCCTAATACAGGCCATGAAAAGATAATTCATTAATTAGTATTAAAAAAAACATGCTTTTTTATATAGGGTCGGGTGTCTCACAGTGAACCAGGCAGCTACATTGAACCACCGCCGAATCTCGAAAACGCCACGTTGCTAAACCGCGCTAATATGAGTGAAAGAGAGGTATTTACGATCCCTTACTGCCCACTAATTTGCGTGGTGATCGCGTGCCAAGTGGTTGTGTGAGGAGCATTTGAAAGCAAATTGACTCAAAAAGTAAATATTTTTTTCCAACTTCATTCTTTTTTAGCTTTTTTCATTTAAATAATATCAATTTATTTATATGTACACTGTATTCTACGGTTATTTAGCAATTAAAAGCGCTACAATTCGAGTTTTTAAGTGATTGGTATGCCGGTAATTTTTTTAGATTAGTTATCAAAACCTGGTGTGTCTCACAGTGAACCACCTGGGGGTGTTACACATTGAACCATGGTTTATTGTGTACATCCAAGTCGTTACATGAGTTTTTTTTCTACAATTGTTTTAATTTGTTATAAAATGGTGCATTCGACTGCCAACATGCTTGAGGCCAAGCCTAAGTGTTAAGCTGCACAGATCAGGTGCCATGAAACTCCGGATGCCTTTGGAACCCGATTTGGCTAATTATCCAATTAAAGGATCATAAGATTTTAAGTGATTTTAATAAATATAAGACTGATTTTTATTATTACAAAGTATTTGCCTTATAAATTGATCTATAAGATATAATTAATAAGGTGGCTCAATGTGGACCACCCCCTGGTTAAATGTGTACCACCGGTAGTACTCATTGAACCAAAAATATTTTTTTAGAAAAGCCTGTTTTACGCCGAAACTAAAATGAATATAAGAAATTAATGTTTTACAAAATTGAAGCTAAATAAATATGCTAACTATACACAAAAAATTGAAGGCATTGATTGAAAATCCAGCCCAATATGGGACTTTGAAATTTACCTGGTTCAAAGTGAGACAACTTACCATACTAGAAATGTGACGTCATAGATATAATATTTACTTCACCTTAATCATGTTTCTTTTCGTGATGTTTTATTAAAACTACTTAGTTTATTTATGTCCCTCTGACATACCTAACAAGAGTAAAACAATTTCTGACCTTTGCAGAATTCATTATCATAAGATTTGCTTTATTCCATTGAGTCTTACTCTTTACGTTCATTGAGATATCTTTCGTGTTTCTAGTAAATTTCCACTCCGCCCACTTGTATAACGTAGAGACTTGTGTATTTAGCTATTTTCAGTATAAAACGATAGTTCTCACGAGAAATATTTTCGATATTATGTCTATATATTGTTAAAATGAGACTACGTTGAGAAAAGTGGGAGATATGTATGTAGATAAAGTAAGTAAAGAGTTATCCAGTGTCTTGGAGTGAACAGGCGTTCGGTCACGTTTGGAAACGCTAGGGCAACAGACGTCGAGGTATCTACGTCACTATTATGAACTTGATCATACTGTCTTATGGTATTTCCATTATAATATCTGCTATCTTTATTAAAGACGAACGAACTTACATGAGAACGACTAGATTTCCTTCGGTAAAGTATTGAGACGTAGACCGTAAAGTATTAAAAATGGGTTGGACGCAAGATTGGCACTTGAATAATAAGGGCATGTTTAGGCTTAAAACAATGCGTGTCGAATGCGACAGCGAATCCCGTGCTCCTAGCCACAGGCAGACGAGGACACCCCAGTGGTTTTAGCCGGTAAGAGTCCGACACACCCCCGCACGAACCCCCGACGGCGGATAGTTCATGAGGATTTGCACTGGGTTACAAAAAAGGCTTAAAAATAAAACTAAAGTCTTATTTAAAATATTGGGAAATGTTTATAAGAAAATCGTAGGCTTACCGTATAACATAACATTGGTATCGATGAATATTGCTCTTGAGGAGTTTTTTTTTTCTGAGGGTATGCTCGCCGCCTTAGTAACGCACGTATACATTGTATACGAAAGTTAATCGCTGAATAACAATACTCTTCGAAATGTGTTTTTTTTGTTTTTTTAAACAACAAAACACATTACAAAAAGAAGGTCAATTAATGTGCACCACAATCATATTATTTAACAAAACCTACAAAACAATAAAATGTAAAACAATCTACTACACAAATGAATATTTAACATCAATTTCTCGTACACCTAACCGTGGTTACGAAACATTGGGCGACATAAACAATCTAGTTAGAGGTTTTATTGAAATAGTTACAAAAAGTACTTCTATTGAAAGGAATAGTAGAAATGTGTAAGTACACGTGATCGGTATGATCTGCTCACTCTTTTCCACAAAACGTGGCCAGACGAGCTATGGATGTCAAACTTTTTTCTATTTGATACTGCGTGTTTAGTGTAGGTGTAGAATGTTAATATACGATGTTACTTGAAACTAACAAATAACGAGCTGTAATGCTCATTTAAATTGCATAAATTGAACTAAAGCAAGTTTAATATTTGTGAATTGACAATAAGTATAATTGTGCAAGCGGTGTCATTAAGAGTTTAAAAAATATTGTAGTACAGTAGCCAGTTTTTTAACTGGATAATGATAATCATTGCCATTCAACGTGACAATGCCGCCAGCCTTTTGTTTACACTCCTGGCCGGAAATGATGCCGAATTTTATGACACTAGTTGTAAGTTTTTGTGTAGAAATATGTTTGAAAATATCTAAGTTTTAGTTTTATAGTAAGTTTTTGAAATAAAAATAACATGCACTGACTGATATATTATATTTCTTGGGAAGAAATTTGCATAAAAGCAACTAGTTTGAGCACCACTGACAACAACAAAGTGAACGTTTGCATCTCAGTCCTCGTGGATAAAAACGAGGAACAATAAGACTTTCTGCTTGGACTTGGAACAAACCGCAGGACACTGTTTATGTAATTGCAGGCTTAGAATAGAACGGCAGTGGGTGGTACGCGACGCTGCTTGTGCAAACACTGGGTATTTTGTATGTATACTACAAAGTATGAAGTGTGAAGCTATGAGTATTTCGTGGTAGCACTGATATTTGGACTGACCATTTCTATCAAATCTTAATAATGTTAACCATATAGGAAAGGTTTAAGCATTCATCACGCTAGCTCACTGCGGGTTCACGATTTTAAACTTCAATATTTGGAATCCAGGTTCCCTCACAATATTTTTTTCACGAGTGTTAGTCAAGAGTGTCTCAGAATAATTAAGAAAATACATATAAATTATATGTATTTTTATTGAAATAGTCACATTGCCTGCGCTTGGGGCTCGAATCCTCGTACATACATTATACATAGAACCGCTAGGCCACCATGAGTGTGTTCAATTATATTTTATAGAATAGGGCTTTCTTCAAGAGTCTTTTTACTCACAGTGTTTAATTATAAGGATCGGGAGCTAATTACATTTACAGCTGAGTTGGATTACAATATATGAAGCAAGGTCAGGGACCTGCATTTCTAGTCACTGCCTGACTGATAATGCCCTGATAAATACTGGCCAAGTACATCATAATACCGATCTTGTTTTGTTTTTCCCTGCGATGGTATTACAAGACGGTATAGAGTGTCTATGAGCTGTACTTTTGCGTATAAATCCATTAAGAGTATTTAGTAGGACTAACTTGTTGATTTTTATTTTCAATTTAGGTACAGTAAGAGCCTAAACAAGCATATCTATATAAACTCATCAAATTGAATGAAAATTCACATCAACAAATATTGTCAACTTATGAAAATTATGATTATTGATTAATATTAGATAGAACAACAATTACTGTCTTTTTTGGTATCCTATTAATAGCTTAGTTGATTTTAATTTGATACAGTAATGACGTCATTGAGTAAGCCAGACGGCTGGATATTTTGTTGTTGGGCCCAATTATATTGTTTGTGTTATTTTGTATACTGAACATAGAGCCATAAAAGTAATAGTAATCTTTTTATTTCTTGTTGATGATAAATATATGCCTAGTAGTTTATTAGAGTATTGGGCTATTGTGTATATACAATAACAATAGTAAAATCGATAATTTGTAGTTGTCTGATTACATGGTTTTTACAGCGATTAAACATTAGATAATTAATAATATGTTAAAGGTTTGCTCACGCGTATATATCAGGATAGCACTAAGCACGACTAGTTTCGGACACAACCGGAGTCCTTAATCATGAACTGACGCAGCGGGGTCGCGACTCTATCTGCTAATATATTCCTACTTATTGGTTGTAATTCGTAAGACTTGAGGCACCGTATCTTACTAGGTTATTGTTAAAATATCTGAATTTATAATTAAAAGTTTCAGTACTGTCTAAACTTTTTTTATTTTAATATAAAACTTGTTGCATATAAACGTAGGTCCCACACAGGTTCCACTATGACGTACTTACATAGACAAAAGTTTCCTGTATTTGTATTTTGTAACATCACAAAACACATTAAGTACTGCGTAATAAAATTAATGTGACTTTTACAATCCCACACGAAAGTTTCAACAAGCGTGCACGTGGTTTTCGTAGCTCGTAGAACGCCGACGCTTACTACGCCGTAGTCGTTTGCTACGTCGCTTGTTTATGCCGGACATCTGAGTAATAAACAAAGTCTCTATTATTTTTGTATAACTTATATTAATTACGTCCTTCAAGGTTTTGGTTATCGAAGGATGAAGTTGGTTTTGGTCATGAGGAAGTTTGGAATGAATCAACCTACTTTTACTTTTTCGATTAGTATCTTTAGTAACTGTGTAACTGGGATGTTGGGAAAACTAATAACTGGAACGCAGTATTATGTACCTATGTCTTTCAGATAATAAATCCTTATAATGTTGGCTTCGTAGTAAAAATATAATTTAATCTGGAAAACATTTTTTTTTTTCAGCTTCAGCTTTTCAATGAACCCATTCTTTTTCTTTTTCTCAGCTGATTTATATTTGTTACAATGGAGTCGTACCTGAGAGTCATAATTGTCTATAATATGTATTTTTCGGAAAAACATATTATGAGTATCTTTATCAATTGTCTAGTACTCATAACACAACGTGACAACTTACTCTCGTATACTTTATTTGAGACTAGATGGCGTTATGGGAATGTTGAGGAATATTTGTCATTTATTTATTTATATTGATATGTACTAAAATAAAAAGTACTGCTTGACAACAACCAAAACCAATCATACTTGACTGTCTACATCCTTTCATTCAAACCAATTAATTTCAATAAATCTGATATCAACTAATTCGACGTTGTGTAGGTCACGGACACAGCACGACGCCTCATCATCCCCTCGTTACTATTCAAATCCAAATAAATTACTGTATTCATTCCCTTTTAATGACTAACAAACAACTTCTCAGAAAATATAACGGTTTATCGAATGATTAGAATATTTTTCTTAGAACGAAAGTGTTGTTTACAGAGTTGACGAAAACATTTATTTTTCGGCGTAATTTGTTGTATCGTGACTCATAGTCGTATCACGTTTTATTTTTTTAAGAATTATATTTGCAAGCAAGAAAGGACACCTTAGTTACCTACTTCAAATAAGTTTTCGTTAAGTTTAAAAATCTAATTCACTATACAGTGTTAACTAATTCCAAATACATTTTTTTAAGCCAATATATTTCAAAAGACTCCATGCTAAAGAAAATAATGCTGGAATTATAGTAGTTTTTAATTGTAATGAAGAATTGTTTACTTTAACTTATGAAAATAACCCAGTCACGTCACCTCGCGGCTCACAGGTTCAAAGTAAACTTACTAACATCTGTGCGTTTATAGCAGTAGGCTATCCGTGCAGTATTCAAAACGTTATATGTTCTTTATTTTACAGATTATTGAATAAAATATATCTATTTATTTATAAGACCATTTACTGTCGACAAAACAATCTTATCTTAAACAAGCTTCCCTTGTTATATTTTTATCAAGATTAGACGTCCATTCGCCATAAAATATATTCTGTCACATATCCGCATAATATACTCAGGTCAATGACCCTTATTGATAAAACAGGGCTTGATTTAAATTCTGGTTCATTTGTTCCCTAAGGACTGATCACAATTCATTTTGCAAGTTAGAATGAAAGAGGTATTTAACACTCATACAATCTGAAATCAAGAGGCAGTTGTCTTCGGTCAACGACCCTTCTTAACTTATAGTCAGCCTAAGTAAGTAGCATATGAATACTATGTCCTACGTCAGAAAAAGAAAAGCCAATGAGGTTCTTTGTCGCGTGCATATATTGTCGGATAAATGCTAGAGGGATGTACAATAATGAACAATTTACATTTTGTTCACATAACATTATTTTCAAAATATGCAATTGATAGTGGTATAAAAAAATAATTTAAGAAAAAGTTACATAAGTAAAAAATACATTTCCAAAATGTCTAAAGATGCTGTTGTTTCGTCAAAAGCTACAAAAAGGTTCTGTTACATATTCCAGTTTAAATTTACACAATCATTCAAAATGACTAATCTAGGCAGCTTTATCAGCTATTTTCGCTGCCGTGCTAATTTTGTAACGTTAAAAAAGTGACTCAAGGAACTTTTAAATGTCGTTTCGAAAATAAATTGGTTACGGTGGCTGTGCGTCAGAGGGAAGCCTTCCTTGGCTTTGTGCAACCGGAGGCTGCGTGACTCCGCGATCACGAGCCGCAGCTCGCGTGCTCCGCCGTACCTCGCTTTGTTTCAAATATATTACACAAGACATTTCGTCACTACAAGGTTCTTGATGAAGGGTGTGACTACAGTCAATTAGGCAATTTAAGTTCGTTCAAAGATTCTCATCAGTTTATAACCTTACAAGTTAATCATTTGCTCGTTTATTAGGTGTAATATTCTAGGCAAAAGCAAAGGCTGGCTTGGTAAAAGCCTTAAGTTATACAAAAAAATCTAGGTCTGTAGTCACCATAGCTCAAATGCCGATATAGCCGATGATACTAACTAGTAAAATAAAGGTGATAAGAGCAAACTTTGCAGGGGGGACCAAATTTTAATTTTATTTATTGTTTCTCAATAACAACATGCAAAATATGTTTTTTAAATTTCCCAATTTAACATCCGGTTTATATTTGTTATTAATCAAAAGCCTTTTATTAAATGTCAGCTAAAAGCAGGCATCGGTGTCACACAAACACGTATTACTTTATAAACGTGCTATTTTTGTAATAAATATCCAATGCACAAATGGAATTAACATAATATTATTCATAATGTAATCCTTATTGATCGCTTTAAATCGCGTAGGCTTACTCGATATTCGTAAACATATCGTTGAAAAAGGTTTTTCTCCGTGACATTCACTCACATCACTGGGCCATTTAATGCTAGAACAGAGTCTTTGATCCTGTTTATTTATAGCTTTACGGATTAACATGTTAGATCAGCTGACGCTACAAGCTTGTAAAAAATATTTTCATAATTTCATGAAGATTTTTGTGCTTCGATTTGTGTGGGAAATTTTAAGGCATCACAATAAAGTAGGCATTTGTTCAGATTATCTATTCATGATATACTCGTATGTAGGAGTAGACTAAAGGTTAGAATATATAGAGCTGCTAAACGATAGTTCATGAAAATACAATAAATTCAAGTGTAGTTAAGGCTCATTTTAATACGTAGACAACCAAGACTTGATGAAAATGAAACTTTATTTAGGTGCTGATACAATTGCGGTCTTGCTTGAACATCTAGGTGGTCAAAGGAGATAAGGATATAGTAGCTAGGCATTAGGCAGTTATATAATACGTTGCCATTGCACTGTAGCCCTGTTACGACTTGGTTGCCTTGAATAATGCGAGAGAAACCAGGTCACGGCAGGCGCTCAGATTTGCGCATTTTACTGACGCAATCCTCAGACCAATAGCCCAAAGCTGAAAGTTTCGAAGTTTGGAACTTTTAACATTTAATTCATTAGTAAGGATAGTTCTGATAATAATATAGATCAGATTAGCAATCACTCGATGTAAAACTGGTATTTAGCTGCTTCTAGTTGAATCGGAAGATCTCAATATAGTAAGGAAAAAGCTAGGCAGATGAGATACTCGTGAGATTTGAAAATAATATAATACTGTTGACTGTTATTATTCCCTTTTTTACCTGTCACTATTCGATTAGCAGAAATTCAGTACTCAGAAGTTTGGGCTTCGTGTATACCTGAATTTTCCTGGAAGTTAAATACAGTATAAAAGGTAGCCTTCAAAATTGTAAGCTAAGAGAGATGATAAGTTATGACTGTCACCTGAAAGTCTACATGTTTAGTGTTGGATGGAAATGATGACTAATTTTAAAGCCTAAAATGAGTTAAGTTGCAGTTTACCTCAGGTCACACTTAAAAACGTTGGATCAATCTTTTTGCTTCAATTGATAATAAGTACAAAAGTTTTCTTATTCTTAAGATAAAAGGGTAACAAAATATGGATACCTATACCAATAAACTTTTGTTTTAAGAAATAAAAAATTAAAAGTTTTTGTTAACATTTTAACTTTTCATTTCAAGGACACGTCCGTTACTTTGAGGTCCTATTAATAATTATTTTTGGGGCGGCTTTTACGTCATACTGGTGCTGCACCTCCCCAAGTGATCCAAATGTGTTATGACCTAGTTAGCGTTACTTAACACCAATCGACCTATTCATTCATCATTCACGCGGGGCGGTACGGGAGGGGTCCAAGGCTCGCAATATGACGTCACGTTGTTGGGTTTAAAAATTATACCCCCCCTCCACTTCGCACAGCTGCAGTCCTTTCACGTGACCTAGTGACCCAAAATGGGTCCAAGTGACGTAGGCAGTACAGTCCCGGCAACATGTTCAGGGGCTCTTCCCGGGGGTTGTATCGAATGGATGGCAAAACCTGTTGGAGGAGTAAAAACTGCGCTTTCAATGGAAGGTTCTACGCTGGCTGTGTTTGATGGAGGTACTGCGTGTGTGTGCGTGAGTGTTGGTGATGTGCGAGTACAAGCGGCCGTGGGTACCCAGCCTCCCTTCCTGCTAACCTCGGCAGGTTTCATATACAGATATGGCCGCTACCTAACGGAAGGCCGTTGTTTAAAGCTAAAATTAGACATGTCATAACGTCAAGCGCTGATGTGTTAAACGTTTGTTAGTGATTAATGATATGGGTCAGTCGGCTGGGCGTACAAATTTAGTAAATATTTGCCCTAAATCAGATATTAATAGATTTGTCGTGTGAGTAGTTTAGTACCTGTCAATACATTAAAGTCCTCTTACTTAAGTATTAGTACACGTGGCGTCCTTTAACTTTCATACGTATTTTTACAATGAATTGAGTGACTGTCAAGTCAATTTTAAAACCTTAATCTAAACAGCATAAACATTTTTATAAACGTTGACTGCGTAGGTGCGGGCGGACAGTCTCCCAGGAGTTTTTAAATTCCATTGAGAAGGAAGACTTCCTTGAGATTATTTTTGTTCGTACCTTTTCCAGCGCTTGAATGAAGACTAATAGTTTTAATCAAGGCTTCACTTTAAATAGACTTCCTTCTCTACAAAAATAAACATTGGGTCAAGTTACAAATTGATAAATGTGGTTCATGCTATTTCTGATTCTTTTAAAAGTGAATCGGGTCTTGAGGTGAACTAGTTTCAAATGTCTGTCTATTGTGGTGCAGGTTAGAAAACTCGATGATAAAATGAAATTTAATCAAGGGATATAACTATCACTTACAATTAAGATTATTTTATTGAAAATCTAAAATATTTTACTCGCAATAAGAAAACATGCCAATCAGTCAAATTTCATCTGTTTAATAATCATGTGATACTTTACTATTTCACTTTAAAAGTTCTGAGCGGGAATTATTTATACCTAATGAAATATGTGGTAGTCATTGCCTATTTCAGGCTAGGTAGGATGATTGTATAGGGTTGCATACAGTTTTTCGAACTTAAAATGCTTCAAGCACCTACTTACGTAAGAGGGTAAAAGACAAAAGAAAACCGATATTTATGACAATTAATTTCACTTCTACAAAAGATTTTCATCGTTAAGTCACATAAACCTGTGGATACAGCAATTACGATCGTTATAGTGTCTGTTTATCAACGGTGTGACACGCATACATTATGATAATTTATCACACCGCGTCACCAGGTTCCGCGTGTTCCGATCAGAATAGGTGAAGAGGGTTGCTGCTCTAACACACGACTCCATTACACACAGTTTTAACTTACATTTTGACACGTGTACCTTTTTTTATTTAATTACAACAGGACAGAAAAACGTGGAAGGATTTGGGGGAGGCCTTTGCTCAGCAATGGGACACAATAGGCTAGGTAAAATAGAAAAAGTAGCAAAATACATTAAGTGTATTTACAATTTGATTAAAATCGATAGGACATTTGGAGGGCTCCTTTATCTATGATAGGCAAGGCAATTGGGTCTTGCACGAAGAGCGTTTTAAAAGTTTTTCTAGATGATATATGTGTGCATTGTGTGTTGATATTATTTACTCATAACACAGATGAAAGAAGAGACAGTGGAGATAGCTCATTTAATAAAATAAAATATATTTTTTGTATAAATTTCCTCTTTCTTGAGATATTCAACCCACAACAACCAACCACCATCAAATTCATGAGAACGAGGCGATTTCAACGTCAAAGACAATTATCGTCAACAAATATAAAAAAATGATCTTACGTAATGGAAAAGGAAAATACTTAATTAATGTATTTTTTATCAGGGTAAAAGTCGTGACATAATGAAAACAGACACTGGTATCCTTGTTCGGGCGATGAACTTATCCAATAATCCCCTTTCTTCCACATAAAGTAATTTACAGCGCTGTCGATGTTCAACACATAACTCCGGTGTTGAAATAAGTGTTTGCATTATCGAACTCATATTATGGAGATATTCCGAAGCGATTCGTAATCTTTTGTTCTATAACTTTAGCAGTCACATACACACACCGGATATTAGATCTTCGATAATATTTAAATAAGCGGCTTTTGTTTTACGAATGTCATTGACCTGTTGTTTCAGATATTCTTTTATTTTAAATATTTCATTTGTTTTACTCGTGTAACATTTAATCAACATTTTGTTTTCTTTTTAGGCTCAAGTAGTGTCTACTTACAGTACCTTCTTACAAATTGGTTTCAATTAATATCATTGCCGATATTTATATCAAGCTTAATTAAAATTTCGTTTTGCTTATATTTTAATATAAGTTCTATAAATATAATTTATACATAATTTTGATATTGAGCACATATAAATTTAGAAAAGTAATTCGTGAAATGAAAAATTTGAAGACTTATGCTCATGAAATCACAATAGGACAATGAACTTGATGTGAGCCAATATTAAGAGTCGTGTAACGCCGCCATGCTAAATATAAATCGAAGATTCTGAACCAATATAAAAAACCTTCCAGAAACTTTCATTGACATAATAGAAGCTGGCTTAACATTTGATACTACTTATCAGAAAAGGGGTGGGAAACCAGGAAAAGAAATCATTATGACATCGCAGATTAACAAAGAAGAAAAACACAATTTTGCAGTAAATAGTCTATCATATTTTAATGGTGTGAGGTCATAATAAAAACTCTTGAAATTAAGTGTATGTTTTAACAATCAGTCGATTTATTAATTTTCTGAAGGTATACTTGTAAATTATAGGACAATAAGGACAAGAAGGAATACTTGTAAATTATATTGGTAGCTGTATTTTTTTTGACAAGCTTCAGCCTAAGTAAACTTAGGCACCTCCAATATTATTAACAGTACATTTCATTATTACTATTTGAGTACCTACACAAGTGAGCTATTCCACAAATTTTCTCATAACAAAGTTTGAAGCCTAAATTATTTCCAGCAGAATTTAAGTCAACTGAATAAATTGACACAGTTGCAGCTCAGAATAATAGGCGTTAGATAACATGCAGGGGAAGGTGGAGGCTGTGGGTCGATAGGTGCATCAGGTCATTGACCCGCTCTCGCTGAGCTTTAAATAGACCTTCTGCTTCCACCCCGCTGCCCTATAAATATGTAATGGCATCTTTCACTGCAATGCGGTTACCGTATCGTTAATGAACATGCATGACAGATTTTGTCTATAGCTACCTATAACTATAATATTTTAAGTTTAACGCACGTTTTGTCTGTGTATCTATTTGGCTGAAACTTTGAATTTCTTGACAAGTGCCTATCTATTTGCATCATATATTTCTTCCTTAAATACATTGCTGAGAGATTTTCTAAAGGTACCTCACACATAAAAACAGATATGACATGAATGTTTCAATACATTCGTAGTCTCGCATTTAAGTAGGTGCATTTGTTACTAACTTTTTTAATTACCTCTCTAGAAAGTAACCAGTAGAATGTTTCAAGAATTTTTAGCTTTCGTTTTTTTATTTGTGAGAGAAAAAAGCGACTTCAGTTGTAACATCCGTTGAGTTTTTTCTTAATTAATATTTGCATAAAGTTAAATGAATTCTATTCTCAGCACTTACAACGGAAACTCGTGCCAAACTGTAGAAATGCAGCGGTTTATGCTGTAATAATTCAAAAGGGTAAACGTGGCACGTGCCAAACTAAACCACATTTTGGTTGTAAAATAATTAAATCTGAGTTCATAATCTAATTGTTCTGATATTTCGTTTATTTAGTGCACGACTTTAACATGTTAGTTTCTGTGTAGAACGAGGCCTCTTTACACATTCTTATTTAAAATGAGGTTTAGATATTTTAGACGACAAACGGGTCTTATTCGTTATATTATTCGATATATCTTTTCTCCCTGATTAAGACCCGTTTGTTGTCTAAAATATGTGTACAAGTCGCGAAAGTTTGAAAACATAAAGAAGGCTAAACTGTTTTTGTTATAATATTTCTTTAGGTACAAAAACAGAATTAACTAATATTTCTTTTCGGAGTATTGATAGGATATTTGTATCCATCCTAAGTATTTACCGATTCTAGATACTGTTTTATTGTCATTTAATTAAATAGACAAGTAAACTATATTTTTTTGGCGAAGGTTTTCGCGGTTGATTGGTTTGGTCACGTGCGCATGGCCCGTAGGCGTCGCTCATGTGCCGCGCTGCAGGCGACCGACGTGTGTATACCGCCAATGTTTTTATGTGTAGGCGAAGAACTATGAAAACCAATATTAGTTCGATTAATAAATAAAACCATAATAATGCGAGGCTCACATGTTTTACCGCACGTGACTGGCAATTGCAGGAACTATCCTGGAATTCTTAAAAAAAAATCTACCTCTTTACATTAAGCCTTAATGGTCTTAATGTATGAAGGCGTCTCCGGCAGCAGATTCGGTGGTCCTAGACAGGTCCGTAACAATGGAATTAAGAACTCATTGCCGCTTAAGTACTTACCTGCGGGCAATATTTTCAACCTGTACCCATACCATTAGGTAGGAAAATTTTACTATACCTAGTAATTTGTACTATACCTAATACCTGTTTGTGTACTGTTTCTGTGTACAATTAATACTCATGAATTGTGTTTATTTTGCTTTCAGTGTGATGCAAAATTAAGCCTTGTATTTTAACTTCCAAATATTATGACTGTCTAGGGTTAAGAAGTGATAAATTTAGTCAAGATTCCCTAAAAACCTAGATTTTCGAAAGTATCTCAAATATAGTTTATTTAACGTAGTTCTCATACATTTACTGTCTGATATAGAAATGCTGGACCGAAAGAAAAGAAAACTACTATTTTCTCTTCAAGACTGCTGTCTGTCTCAAAGCAGTGTGACATAATAATTTGCTTTATGATAACTGAATTTATTAGCTGTTTGATTTCAACAACTCTTTGAATTGGAGATGAAGTGTTTATTTGCCTGTGGTTTGTCCAAGAGTCTGTGGTAATTAATAACTTAAGGATCAAATAATTAATTGATTAAGGGTTAAATATTTGATCATCCATTTTGTAATAGATATCGTTTTGAGCGTGTTATTTATAAGGTGTTTCAAATTTAGTTTGAATGTGATAATCATCTCTTTGTTATTTAGGTAAATAATGTGAATTGGTGTATGTGTGCTGGGTAAAGGGTTATAGGATTAAAAATCAGAAATATTTCTCATAGGTTTTTATTAAATACGAAAACTCATGTTAGTTGACAATAAAAATTACTTACATCTAATTGATTTAATATTTTAACTAACTATTTGGTGTACAGCAATATCAACTGATTAGTTTACTGATCAATGTTAATTCATAGACAAATAGTCTTACTACTTATGTATATGTATAGGTACAAATTCGAAACATTTTCAAGTGATGAATAAGTAAATTTACATACGCTATGAAGTGTGGTGTGGCGTGCTGTAAGGTCTGACACTAGGCCATCCCTTAAGGCACACCATACCTTGATAGTATTAAGGTACACAGTTCTTACAGTAATAGTATACATTATACTAGGACTACTTAGTTTCCAAAGGTGGAAAGGCACTATGCTTGATTAAACAAAAATTACAAGAATTTACATTACAATACTTCATTAGACCACTCCGGTACAAATATTACTTACTGAAACTAGAACATTATTATTTAAATGATTTATAAATGCATGCAGTTTTATGGCGATTAAATAAGTACAGAATAAATTGTGATTCGATCAAATTTTTATCTAACAGAATTCAAGATTTGTTATCTAGGGTGCACTTGCATATAAATCATGATAATATCCAGTGTAGATATTAGAAAAAGTGTCAACTAGTAATGTTCAGACCGACAACTAGCTGCAATTCAGTACACAGTCTTATATATTGTCCCTTAACTAGAACTAAACGAGTCACAGCTCAACGTGCATTTAGGGCCGCGGAGGAAGCCTCGGAGTGAGCGCGAGACGCCGCTCCCGCTCGCCCTGTCTTGGTCCTCTATGAAGACATCGTTACATCGGCTGCTCGCCCTGGTTGTAGCAATTATCTACTGATATGATAAGAACTTGTCTCTCTAGCGCTTTTATTCTACTCGTAAAACTTAACCAGTCTTGATCTCCACCCGTGTCCGGTCCGAATGTTTACTTTGCTTATCGGTTGAGGCCTAAGGATGCGCAGCACACTGTGTGCCGCGGCACTCGCTGAGTCGGTAGGCCGGAGAGTCCTCGCACATATGTGTATGTCACTGGTTGACGAAGGATCCTTTTCGGTTGCGTTTGCTTTTTCGGCTGTCGCGAGCGATCGGTTGGTGAGCACGATTGAGAGCGTGATGTCAGGTTTAGGCTTTGGAACACTCGTCGAAGAGACACAGTAGATCGGTGCCGGCGCTGACGCTCAGAGCCGTCGCTGCCAGATTCGCTGACCGAACACGAAGACCGGTCATCAGCACGTCCATTTTCACCACCAGATACACTGTCGTTGCTGCTTGAGCTGCCCACAGAGTCGGAGTCGGTGGCCCGGCGAGACAGCCGGCTGCTGATAGCTTTCAGCAGCCGTCCTCCGCGCGGAGCTGAGATAGTTTCCGACATCTCTTCAATTGGTGGGCAAACCACAATCTTCGGAGTCACGGACTCGCGGCGAGATTTGCTCTTCGGAGTCTTCTGCTGCTCAGCTTCGTTCACCGGCAGATCGCCGACGAACTTCTCACTCGTCAAAAAGTTGATTCCCAGCTTATTTTTCATAGGGTCGACGAAATCACTTCCGTTAGTATTAAAACACAAGGATACTTTATCCAAATTGTTGTAATAGCGAATTATAACAGTTGTTATTATTTGAAACTTTTCCGTATTTCGAGCTTGGTTGTTGGTTAGGCGCGTATAGGTCGCTTCACGAAGGTGAGTGGCGAACTGTTGGCGATTGAGAGGGTGGCAGGGCTTTTATGGAATTTGGCGCGCATGCGTAGTGATGTTCCCATTTGTTCTTGCACTGGCACAGTAGATGCATGCCTACCGGGGGCTCACAGGAGGGATGTTGCTATGGATACCTTTTCTATAGAGGGATAGGGTTACAATGCGTAATCTTTACAGACACGTTTCATTTGTTTTGGTTCGAAAGATCCTCGTGTTTGGTTTTAAGTACGTAAATGGAATTCAATCATAATAGAGTATGACCTCCATATGTTATGAACTGTATTTATTTGCGATATATTGTTAATTTGGAAAGGGCAGTGCTACGTATGGTGTGATAAAAGCGCCTTTTTCTTTTATTATAGCAAAAACTGTTAGTAAACAATAGGAATAAAAATAATGTAGGCGTCCGCTGTAAGACTGACTTATGAGAGTCAACATCTACGGTTTATAGCATCATATAATGATACATTCTCAAAATGTATTTAAATTGGAATGTAGGGCATCAGAAATAAGATCTTTTTAGATTTTTAAGTTACTAATTGCATTGTCAATATTATCAACTATATCTATCAATTTACTCAAATTTTATGTTATTACTGATAGATTTTAACTGGTTATGCTATAATTATTTATTTCATCAAAACGTTTGTATAAAAGGTGAATTTATAAGAAAATCGAATAAATAAGAAGATTGTTTTTCGTTCTCATGACACAGCTTTAATGAATGTTGTAAGTCAATTAGTATTACTCCTGAGGTTTTGTAATATTGTAGGAGTAAGTAATTATATAAGCAATCAGAATTATATTAGATTATATCAAGGACCTATATTAATGTTTGTTTATTACTAATTTAGTATCAATATGTACCAAACGGGTGACTGTGCTTTCGTTTATTAATGGCTAATATTTATATACAAGGTTAGCAGAAAAATACTTCTTTATGCTCTTTGATATAATAATTAATAGAGAGAACAAGTGCAGTTATATTTAAGTGATATCATCTTTGAGGCTGTTTAAAATTGTGTTGAGTTGAGAGATCTGCCCAAGTTTTTATTCAATTTAACGTTAAAATATGACATTCTATCATTACAAACGAAGTAGGTAACTCAATTCACAACAATAGGTTTATGTGGGTTGCACTGAAACAAAGTTGACAAAGGAGCTTTTATATACGAGTATTACCAGCTTTTCTTAATCAAATAACATCAACACAAAGGCTTTCGTTACAAAAAAATGAACACGGGAATTAAATAATACGACTTCTTACTTCAGACATTTTAATGTAGATTTGTGTGTACGTACCTTTGACTAAAGTGGTTTCATATACATTGGGTACAAGGAGGTTTTAATACAACTTAAGTTTGTAATAGTGATTTTCACACGTTTGCAGTTTGAAAATCGTGTTGCATTGAGGTCATAGCGAGATCAAGTGGTTGTAGTATCACGTGGTTACTCAGTCAAGTCAAGTGTTGTCGCTTGGCACGTGACAGAGCCCCCGTAGCCCGCGTCTAGCACGAGATCGACTTAATTAATTTATAATTGAAGTTATTTGTCTCGATTCCCGATTGCGACGTTCGTTAGTACGCTGTTGTAACTTTAACAGGTGCGCCGGTTTGTCACGAGTTTTGCTTGACGTAGGTTGATGAGCGTCAGGGAATTCCCATCTTATGATGTGTGCATAAACCGAAAATGAACAATGACTTTTAAAACTAAATTCAAAAACATAATTTCTTTATTGAAATAAAAATGGAGCAGAATTCAACGCAGTTTTGTAATCGAAAGGGCGAAAATATAAAAATGCATATTTATGTATTTGAATGATATAGATAAGGTCAGTAAAAGTATTTTTGAAATGCTTGAGAATAAACTGGTCAATTCATAATGATACTTATCATAGTATAAGTAGTATATCGTGTCTCATAGTTTTGCAGGTTCCAAGACAAAAAGTCGGGCCCTTATAAAATAACAGTGTAGGACGATACAACATTATACATAACCAATCACGGACATGTAGTATGCAAGTACCCGATCAATACTCGTTCCCTGAATGATAGAGTCCTTTGTCCAACAAATTACGCATTGTTGTATCATGAGTATTATTTCAATTGTTTACATATTGTACTTTATATAAACATAAAACATATTCGTATTGTTGTCTCCGGCTTAAAGCTTTATTGGATTAGTAGAGATTAAGTTGCGCAATGATTGAATGTTTGGGTACTAAATCATGAGCGGCTTCGACGAACTAATTTTAACTGGAATCGATACATGTGCTAATAATAACTAATATCAATTTGTGGTAAGTCAGACGCAGATATTCGTATAGCCGTCGTTTACAATTTGATAGTCATATAAGCCAACGGAATATTTCGCTTGTTTGTTTTATTTGGTTTGCATTTTTTTTTGTTTTGTGCATGTTTTTGTAGTATGGGTGAAGGGTAAGCAGATATCAATGCGGCGAGCGACTTTTTTTTATAAAACAAAGTCGCTTCCTGCGTCTGACCGGCCATGTATACTTAGATATTTAAAACTACGCAATGGAGTTTGTTGCGGTCTTAAATAGATATAATGTTTCAAGAGGAAGTTTTGTATGTATAATATATCGGTATGGCACCCGTGCGAAGCTGTGGCGTGTCTCTAGTTTGTCATAACAAAATCGTTATTATTGTGCCTTGGCATCAGTGTGTTAGTATAAGAAGCTTATATTTGATATTTACTGTCTTTAAATAGCGATGATAAAGCTTTTCCTATTTCACCGGACTTAAAAGTTTATGAATACATAATATATACATACTATAACATACGTTCATACTATAACAGATTACATTTGACTTTTCTTTCTGTCTCTGAAAACTGTCCGCTTTCATGGCAATAAACCGCATTCGCCATAAACTTACAAAGTAACAGAGGTTTTATAACGCTACTGCCTGGTTTTCTAAAATGGTAAAGACCAAAGTTTATTATGCTCATTTAGATGTAACTATCATCTATTACAACATATTACCAACAAGCTTCAACATGAGCTACCATACTTCAAATCCAAAACAACTGACAATCAACAAATATTCACATCATTACGCTGTAACAGATTTCCAGAACTTAGTCAGAACAAAAGAGATTATTACTCATTATCCCGTATCATATAAGCTAATGGCGGGCGAGTAACTGTACGTCAGATATTCATCGAATTATAGGTATTGTGCATTGCATAATAACGAGAATACCAAGCTTAGATTAGGCCTGACAAGCGGATTGTCCGACTAAATATAGAACCGACATATCTGGTTAGCATTATACAGATATATAATACACCTTTTGTGTATAATGCGTTGAAGTGATCGAATGTGTTTCATTATGACATTGCATATGACATAATATTGTTCGCATTTCAATTGCCAGATTATATCTATTTCGGCAATTGCCGTAACTTTGTGTAATATTGAAAACTCTACCCCTGTCAATGCAATTGAGGATTAATTGTTTATTTTAGATCGCAGTATTGTTCTTATTGTGTCTGTTTTTAGCTATTGCAATAGTTACAGCATATGTTCATAAGAACGCATTATATGTTCCGTGACAAGATAAATAAGATGGTAAACGTGGTATTACAATCATAACTTTAAAAGGCAGTGGCCGTTACTGTGTCAATATAAAGTTGGTAACAAGTATATGAACGAACGCATGGAACTTTTTCTTCTTTGAAAATACATTTTCCTTCAACAAAAGCGTAGATATCTCTCCACGTGTATTGTTTGAATTTTAAATAAATATCATTCTTCAGCTTGTGGATTTATAACGGACATATGAATTCCAATTTGATGAATTTCATATTCCTTTTAAAACATTTTTAAGGATTCGCTGTACGCAAATACCTGTTTTTCGAAGAATCTTTTGTTTTCTGTGTTTGAAATATTTTTGTTTCTGCAGAACAAGTCGATTCGTATGGGATATAAAAGAAGTTGTTGCATAAAATGATTTGAGCATAGATATAGGCTAGTTATTACTAGCCTATATCTATGCACTAGCTATTGCTAGTGTTAAAGATTATACTCATCATTCTATTGTGGAGTTTTGTAACAATGAATTGATTTTTCTAATACCAATTGTCTACTAATCCTTATAAAAGTTTTTCTTAGTTTGAGACTAGAAAGCCGTGGAAAATTAAAAATAGTCTGATTCCTTGTTGTGTGATAAGTTTTCCATTTTTCGAAAGTAAGGCTAGAAAAATCTAAGTAGTGTTCAGAACAGCTAGTTAATATTGTAGTTTATGTTTATTTAAATAAGCTTTATCGTCGTAATTTCTGTTTAAGAACTGGCGCAAAACGATACACAGCACTATAATTTATACCTTTTGTATTATTCATTCAAGGTCCACACTAGTTACAAATATTTTGACCATTTATCTAGAAATATGCGTTACGTGTGCGCATTCCTCAGTCATTTTGTAAGAATGATAATATGTCCAGTGTGTCCGCGTACTGCATCAGTATTCGAAACATGGCCGCCGTGTCGAGGGATTGGGCTATTTTAGTAAACATGCATTGTTCGGTGTTGGCCCACAGACCGACGCGACGCGGACCGGCCAACACACGCTGCGACTTACATATTGATACGATATTGCTAAATTAACGTATTTTGACATGTTCGAGAGAGAATTTAGCAATAAATCGTTATCTTGAACGAGTTCCTATATTGGTTAATGAGAAAATTGATATTAGATACTTGTATCGGACTACCTTTACCAAGTAATTTACCTTTCTTAGTAAAGACCAGCTTCTCGGAATTTTCATGCTTGTTGAGTTGCATGAGTTTAATATAACGTAGAATATCGTTCATAAGCTAGAAGATAGTAAAATATCTACGCCTTTAGATCTCTATTTAAACTTTTAAGACCGTCTTTGTAGCTATGTGTAAGATGGTTATTTAATTGCATTCTATTCAAATAACCAGGATAAGTAATATCTGTTCAGGATGTAAGACTGAGCTATAAATCTATTTGACAGTCCGTATAACATACCAGTGCGTCTCAAAGTCTATTAAAATTCAAGCAGTTTATAGATAATGCTTATAGATATACTACTGCAAGTCTCTTGCGTAATGTATTACATATTTTCCTCTCCTGTCAGAATCCGGTTCACAATCTAACTTAGAACAAAAGAAAAAACCTACTTCCAGGGTTCCGCGTCCAAACAATAAAACGGGACCTTCACAATTATAAGACTCAGCTATCTGTCCGTCTGTCTCCAGGCTAGGCTGTCTATTTAACAGATAGATAATTGAAATTTTCACAGATAATGAAATGTATTTTTGTTGTTGCTATAACAAAAGTAAACTGAAACAAAGTAGAATAAATATTGAAGTATTTAATCTTATACAACAAACATATATTATTATTTTTATCGTTCCTATAATAAGTGGTATTGGGACCCGTTGTATGCGAATCCGAATCGCACTTCCTCGATTTTTTAGTCGCCATTGGTTCGACCCCGTTCTAATTTTGGTGCCTGCATTTTTTGTTTCTGTGCTGGAGAATATACTTGTTGGTAATGTGATATAAGTCATCGAATATCGAATTTGACGACAATATTTTTATAACTCACTAGCTGACACGGCAGACTTCGTACTGCCCCAACGATAAATAAAAAAAAAAATCTCACCTTTTAAACCTTCCCTAGGCCTCCACGAACAATTCAAGACCAAGATGAGATAAATCCGTTAAGCCGTTCTCGAGTTTTAGCGAGACTAACACGAACAGCAATTGATTTTTATATATAAGAAGATAATGTATTTCGTTAATTAAGACGAAGTAAAAATCTTTTATAGGGCTAGTATTTGGGAAGTAGATGACATTAACACGAGGGCATTGGTATGCAACTATGCATATTCGCAACAAGAATGAACTAGTCTGTCAAAACTGAAAGATTTTCATATATATCGGTATTGGTTCCAATTTCGATATCACCAAAAGATCCTTGCAGCAGTATATTTCATAAAATATTCACCAAAATCTCTATGATAATTATCCGAAAACTGTTTACTAGCATCCAAATATTAAACTGTCGATGGTCACTCACTAGCCAGATTATCCATTCGTAATAATCCTATCAACCCGTTACTCACAAATAATTAACTAAACTAAACCAATTAACAACGCGGTAATACGACAGTGGCCCCTTTAGATAACGAGGTAACAAGCTCTGGTCAATCAGAATGGGCCCTTTGCAAACAATGATTGAAGCTCGTTAAGATACCGTCACTAAACTATTAACAGATTGAAGTGATAGCTGTTTATAAGCTTAAGTTTCAGTTTGAAATTTGGATTATGGAAAGTCGATTTATAAGTTCAACCGTTAATTTACTTACGCCGATACGAATAACTTCATCAACGTAAGTATAGAAGAAGTATGACACAATTTTGTATGACAAATATGAAAGTTTACTTAACAAAAAATATCTACTTTTAAAACTAAACTTATAATTAGTAGTTAAAAATAATAATTAGGCTAAGGGCAGGGGAATGATGCCAAAAGAAAATTAAAAAAAAAACGCATTGCCGTTATAGAACAGTCGAAAATATTATAATTGTTAATACATTTCTTCACGAAAAATCGAGATTTTCTCGAATTACGAGCTAATCTGAAAACGAGAGCGCCAAAGGGCGAGAAAAACTGTAACATCTGCGAGGCATCGTGACTAGAGTTTCTCATTTCTCGACCATTTTTATTTCTCGGAGCACGAGAATTCCCGACAACTATTTCCCGGGAATTCTCGGGTTGTCGAGAAATATGGATATTTTTTAATGTGTGGGATTTAACAATAAAACTACGCTTTTTACGCAATATTAAACACAACATTTTTTGATCAAAAACATTAACTATAGAAAACTTTAATCTAGCGAACAAAATAAACTCTAGTGAGATCTAAATAATAATAATAAATGATAAATAGTCTTTTTCTTTGGAAAAAACAAATAAAATATCTTTTAAAAACAATGTCATCCATTATGACACCATAACAAAACTTAGTTAGTACCTAACATTACTAAATAATACACAACAGTACTAAATAATTTACTTTAGTCTCTGTCTGTACATACTACAAACTTTTCTTTTCAATTAGGTATAAAAAATAACTAGACTTGTTAGGAAATAATCTATTGTACAATTCTTCTGTAAATCGTATCAAAGCTGTTTTGTTGCAAATGCGTGTACCTACTACTTTCATTATGATTCTGAAATATTGTTGGGTTGTGAAGGTATTTAATTGATGTAATCAAGTTGATATTGCGTCTATCTTCAATTTTGCTCATCAGATGGTCCATGTGGATAAATTATTTTCCATAGACTTTAATTTATTTATCAAAACATCTATTATTGCCTCCAATGTCAAAATAGTGGCATCTTTCCGCGATAACGCTTCAACAGACAACTTAACCGGGTGTAATTGAATTTCTCGATTTCTCGACTTCTCGACCACTGTTTTCTCGTCTCGAATAAGGCAAAATTTCCCGGGAATTCTCGGTTCGAGAATTCTCGCTGAGAAACCCTAATCGTGACCAAAATTGGCACAACAGTTTTAAACTTGATCTTCACTTAGATGTACAAGATATTAGTACTTACACGTGTATGACATCAGTCCCTATGTGGGTGACTGTGACAGTAATGACTACGCAGCTGTTAATGGCGGGCAGTGCTTGGACACTTCCATTGTATTTAAAGTTCAAGGATGTATTTTGGTAACTTCCTAATGTCATATGATTTGCGCGTGTTATTTATAGTAGCGAAACTCATTGTCAAGCTGTCATGTATTGGATGATTATAATAAATCTTTGCAGGATATTTTATGTTCGAGGTAGGCTCATACCTACTTATAAAGATGCACCCTTGCCGAGCCTCACAGATTCCAACTCATTCTTTCAATTGTCAAAAGATATGCCCACCAAATTGTTTTATTTTTATTTCCACAGATATTTTTTTCCTTAATTCTCTAAATAGTTCATAATTAGTTCCAAATTCTTCTTAGATTATAATAAATCCTAAGTAATATCATAAATGAGAACGTGAGTCTGTTCATTACGCTTTCACGTTATGACAACTAAACATTAAAAAATCGCCAATGGTAATCAACATTATCTGTGAGTCACATTAGCTATATTTCATCCATGTATTTGCTCGGAAACGGGAACTACACCGTGGGGCGTCGTTACTAATTAATATTTTGTGAACTAAAATTAAAGTTACAATAAAATTTTATAAAACGTTTAACATTCAAGGGGATACTTATCCAGGATAAAACTATTTGATAATTGGCTTGAAAAAATAAGGACACTAAAATAATATTAGATTTTCAAGTAGCAACTAAGTTTTGTCACAAATATAATGAACAAAAACCTGAAACGTGGAAATCGTTTTAATTTAAAAGAATACTCTTATTGTTATGGCTTTGTTGTTTATCCAATTAAAAGTTAAAGATATCGTTTAGAAAGAATGCAATTTGTCTTTGTTAACACTGCGTAGTAGGAAACGTTGTACTATTAAAATTAATTGCTCAGTACATAACTGGTTCAGTATATATGTTAATCAATTTGTTACCTAGTGCAGATTATCATTGTAAAATATTTGAATAACTACATAATGCATGTTCATTAACACCAGTTTCGTAATATGGTACAAGTTGATACGGAATACGGTGATAAAGGCAGATCATGTTTGTATCGAGGCAGTGATTGAAGAACGCAATTATTCTTGGTGTCGGATTGCGGCTAGCAGAGGCAGGCTATGACAGGCACACGTTAGTCTAGTGTCCAATTGACTTGCCTACGACGCTGATCACATTTTCGGTGACGATATGCCGAAGTCTCTAGTAGATGAATAGGTACAGCCAGCGGCGGTTCCAGCTAGATGTTGAAAGTTTAACGAACAGCAGTATTGAAAAATGGATTTCGGATTAGAGAGTTGGACAAATTATGTACCAAAACATAGGAATGGTGCCAATTTTACTGCTCGGCTAAGTTGTGTTATATGTTGTTTGTTTTGAAATTCAAGAATACTTGCGAATATAGAATCTTTAGTTAAAAGTTTGTATTTAACTAACTTGCGTATTGCGTCTGAGAACACATTGACACTAAATCCTAAGGGAAAGTGTGTGTACATTAATATTCGAAGCCTACTCGTGCGTAACAGATGACTTCCTTACGGGGAGTCGACTTACACATGGTGTATTCGCTAAGGAGTTATGAAGTCAAACTAACTTGTTGTGTTGACATTTATTTGCTCAAGATAACAGGGAATTCATCTGCATACAATTTAGCGTACTAAAATTAATATGCAGGTCCGTTTTGTGGTGTTTTCTGGGTATAGTTGGTTTGTATCATGATGTTATCACCGCACGAAGACTTGGGCGGTGTAAGCAGGGTAGCCGGAGTAGGCGACGGGCGCGTTGTATGCGGAGTACACGGATGGGCCGTAACCAGCTGCTGGGTACACGTAGTCTACTCCACTGGAGTAGGTGAGGACCTGAGGGTTGGGGTTCGGCGCAGCAAACGCCACCGCCAACAGAGCGAAGAGGGCAAACTGAAAACATAAAGAAAAGTTAGGTTTGTTCAACAAGTAGGGAAAATTTTCGGGAGGCTAATTCTTAGAACGTTTTTTTATGGAGCAATAATACTGTCCTGATTCTACTGGTTAAAAACTAGCATTAATTTGTTAGTGTTGCGTAATATTTAGTAATTACAAAACTCTTTGTGTGTAGCAAATGTTTAAAACAAAATAATGACGTATGGAATATTGGTATATTTAAATAATAGAAACACATGTACTTAACAACTGAAATTAAAATAATTGAGTATAGTAATTTTGTAGTTTCACTAGATAGTTTTTCGGAAGTTTGAAAATGGGTAGGTTTATTAATATTAATTAGATACCTTCTTAGAATCTATAATAATACCCATTTTTTAAACTTCCGTAAACTTTTCAGGCAACCTGGTTTTTGTCCAAATGCCTGGACTACTTAGTTTGTAAATAAAACTAATAAATTAGAAATGATACCAAATAATAAAATTAAAAAGATACTCACGATTTTAGCGAACATCTTGTTTGTTTGATACAGTTGACTGAATCGTGCTGAGCTTAAGATGTCCTAAGCTTATATAACAAAATATTAACCTTGATCTTTATTAAACATGATTTATTTTGCTGGGATGACAATCTGTCAAAGCGAGGGCGCTCACAGAGGTCGATGATCCGAGATCAATAGAATAACATCCTGACTCGCCTTGTAGGGACGGTATTGTTAATTCGTACATTGCGAATAGCAACTTTAGCTTTCAAAGCAATGTCACATTGTTCCTTCTAAACCTTTATGTTGGTACGTTTGAGGAAGACCTAAGTTCTACCTTTATGGCGACTTAAATTGCGTTTACCAAGTATGCTACAAAGGTAATAAAATAAAACTATGCATAATTTATTCTTTTTAGTTTGCGTGTGGTAGCTTTTTGTATAAACAAAGACGGCCTACTTGGTCATGTAGAGCGCGTCCCAGTACGTTTGTCTGTGTTCATAATTTACATTGATTCCCAACTGAGATCCATTTGTAAGTATAGGTTTTCCGTTATTGTTTTAGTGTCCAAGGACATGAGCCACCTATAAATATTGAGGGAGTAGTAAAAATGGATACAGTACGCATCGGGAGTCAACAGGACTAGTTCAATCATACATATAAATAAAAGGATAATATCTTCAAAATGTTCGCTAAGTTGGTGAGTACCTACTTTTAAGTTTTTGAGACATTGTTATTTGTTACTAGTAACCTTATTTTAGTAAGAAATGTTTTTTTAACAATTTTATAATTTTTCCCCTCTCCTCTTCTCTCTTATAATACATTCCGGTGTAGCAGTCAAAACCTGCTGTCAGGCTTCATAGATTTGTTAAAAATCAAATGCTCATAAATTCTAAAACGCACATACGAATATACTTTAAATTTATCGTTTTTATGATTCCCTCATCAAAAAATTTAATTCAGACATCACTCCTAACCAGACCGTTTGCTTTACCTAATACTTAGAGAAATAGAACTTAGTGGAAATGTTATCAAACCTCCATCAACCCAGACTTGTTTGTTTGTAAACATATTATGAAGCAATAGATCACACGCTAACATTGATTTTACGATCTTCGTGTTTACCAAGTGTACAATATTTACTGTTATATAATAATATTGAAGAAGAACGAGTACACAATGCTTTAGAAGCAATTTTGGTTACTAATGTTCTAATAAACTTAATTTTGTTTTTTTTCTATATTTGTCTTTGTATTATTGTCTTGCAGTAAAGATAATTTATTGTTTCATCGGATTATAACCGTTGCTGCTTAGGTTAGGTTATCTCCAAAGTTGCAAATAATTGATCAAAATATTAAGTAATACTTGCACATTATGAAAATAAAATTTGTTTTGGGCCCTTGGTGTCGAACCTTAGGCTTTTATTTGATTGGTGATTACGTGATTACACATTTAAGCATGGCAGTTAGCTCATTTTGATTCCTTTATTTAATATTACCTACTTGTCAAATATTTAGTATTTACCAGTAGACTAGGAAATTTTAAACCATCGTCATTTTTATGCCCTTCTTTCCATTTTCCAGTTGATCTTGTTCGCTGTGCTGGCGGTGGCTCTGGCGAGGCCCCAGCTGTACTCCGGCTACGGGTATGGCAGCTACGCCGGCGGCTACCCCGGCTACTACGGCTACTCTGGCTACTCCAACCCCGTCGGCTACGGCTCGTACGGCGCCTACGGAGCCTCCCCTTACAACTACGGCTACGGCTACTACTAAGTACCGACCTCAACCCCTTCTGCCCTGATCTTTATGCCTACCATGTGATGTACCTATGTTAAGTCCAAGCAATATATATTACGTTATATCAAAAATAGCTCCATGGTTTTATTGTTCTCAAGATTTAAAAAAAAAGTGCTAGCTTGTATCTTAATTTATGAACATTATTAATAATTCTAGAAAGAAGGTAGTGACATTAAAGCCATCATAAATTTCAACCCAATTAATTAATCAATTCACGCAATTACATCGTGCCCAATTATATGCATCACAAAAACCAATCAAAGTCTAGAGAACGTTAAAAGTCAAATATTATTAGCAAACTTATACGAGACACAATGACTAAACAATCGTGTGATATAAATAACTTGCCAATTATGTAATGAATGCTTAGGGAGCGATAGAGATGGATGTCGCCTCGCGGATGTTGATTACATGATGTATATGGATCAGGTACATTCATCTATTACTGAAGATCAAGGACACTTTTTATCTTTGTACGACTACATACAGGGCGTGGTCGTTCTGCCTGTATATAAGCTAAGATCGATCAGCAAGGAGTATCACTTGTGACACAAATCTCAAGTTACTTACAACCATGTTCTTCAGACTGGTAAGTCAACACTTTTATATTATAATCTATTTGTTAAGAATCTTGCAGTTAATTGTCATAATTGAATATTTATAGGCATTGTACAAATTACCTTTTTCAAGAAAATTTATGAAATCAAACAGCATAACTGAGCATTTTTTTTTAATATCTAAAAGATTTATATGCACACCAATTAGTATGTCAAGTAAAAAAAATGAATTGATGATTGACACTTCTGATAAAGGATTATTCCAAAAATATTATATGGAAGTTGCTATTTATCTAAGAGCATTTGACTACAAATTTCCTTAGATTCATGATGCTTTCCTCCAATTTGTAAATTTATGAGGACAAAACAGTGGATCTACCACCACCTCATAAAACAAATAAATAGCAGCTGTTAGAGAGGGATCTGCTCTACATTTTGTAATGTGCTATTTCTCTTCTACAACAGCAACAGTCTTTCTTAAAAGTCCAGTAGTATATCCTCAGTAGTATTAACAAATAAATATTTTTCAATATTCCCACAACAGACTAGTCTCAAATTAAGTTGTACACGAGAGTAGCATGTGAATATGAATGCTAGACAAGTTATCTAAATACACACCTATATTTAATTATTTATTAATTAACTAATTATTTAATTATTATAAATAAATTACATCCAGACAGAACAAATGATCATGTTCATCACACAGACATTTGTCCTGGGTGGGAATCGAACCTAGTCCTGACTACTGTCGGAGCCACTAACCACTAGACCAACAGGCCCGTCAAACGGTTGTATCATTAGGTGTTTGTTTGGGTAAATGTTTTAGTACCGCTTATCTTGTTAGCCGGTCATATGAAGCCTCTTTCATAACAAGGGTCGAGACATTTGTGTAAATGTCGTCCTATTTTAGAACTTGCCTCACAATATTTTTGCTACTTTTTTTTTGTATATTGACGAGACTAAATGAGGGTGCAAAATGTTTATTGTTTGGTCAGTTTATGTACTGTTGTACATGTTTTCACGTAAATACTCAATGCAAGACTGTTGGCATACGTAGTAAAAAAGTAGAAAGAAAATTATTTAAAATGTTTTATAGGAACTGATAAGGTTTTGTATAAAAATAATAAAAAAAAAACCGATTTATGATAGACATTGTATTTTGGGTCGATTAAGTTCTTTGTGCAGTGTTTATTATTTAGTTCATAATATAAATTGTCATTGTATCGCGGCTAATAAACTTTACCGCTAGCGTAAAAACAATTAGTCTCACTCAAGTTAGTGGTAATATGTACAATTATACAAGATTTAATCAGTGAAAAAGTAATATAAATGAGTGATAAAAAGTTGATAGCATATAACAGTCATTATTTCCAGTTATTGTGTACCTATCAGAAGTTATATTTAATTGACTGACTATGACAATTCCTTGAAATTATTTACTTGAATAATATGTTTCAACACCAACATCAATTTTAATGTCTACTTAATGTTTGTGCGATTGCGATAATTTCTATACTATTTATTAAAAAAAACGTATTATTATAACATAACAAACATATTTTCAAACAAGACTGTGCATGTGTATAAATTATACAATTGTAGAAGTATTCATTTTGTTTTGTAACTTTTCTGCAGTATTAAAATATTTTTTATTGTTTCCAGTTCGCCCTCTTCGCCGTGTTGGCCGTGGCTTTCGCCAGCCCCAAGCCCGAGCCCCAGGTGCTGGCCTACTCCGCCCCAGCTGTCGGCTACGGCTACCCCGGCTACGCTCCCGTAGCGTACTCCGCCCCCTACGCCGCCGCCGCCTACCCCTACGGCTACTCAGCGTACTACGTCCGTTAAAACCATAACCACTAAGCCCAAATGACTCCGACCAAATGTTTGAACACGTTTTAATATAAGTTTTATTGCAAACGTCTTTTGTTTTATTGTCGCATGTGTATGCGTCCCACGTATTAATATTCGCAAGCGCGGAAGTTTGTGAATTTGACAGCGGGTTTTTTTAAACTGTCAGCACGAAGACATGACAAATTGTTTTTTTGTGAACCTATTGTTGGGTATATACTATATCTATTGGCATATTAATGTCGATACCTACGTTTTTACTACTTCATAGTAGGCATACATCGATATATTTTTTGTGGCCCGACATATAGTGTCAAACAACATGCTCGTAGAATATTAGCTTAAATTCAATATAACCAGTATTCGCAATGTTTTTTGTGGCAACAAACTCATAACCGCAGATTAGAACTATATAAAAAACTGTAATGATATGTATGGAATTGTTATGGAAATACATACTTGCTTTTATACTCTAGTATTAGCCCGTCAGCAAAAACTTGGCAATACTGACATAATTTTGCACTAGCTTTTATTTAATTAAGATAAGCCTAGTGCGAGACGGTAACTCATGATAGGTTCCGTAGCCAAGTATGTGTTTACACAGTGATAAACACTGAAAAAAAAAAATGAGTACCACCACATCTCAAATAAGTCTCGAACTGTATTGGAAAAAATACGCAAAAAAAAGGAAGAGAATAAGTAAGTACCGAATCGTTTTACTGTCTTAACTACAATAGACTAAGAGAAAACAAGAACAACCACGCACCGAAAAACAAATGACAGTAGAACAAACAACAGTTATTGAAATATTGTAATATGTAACACTGTTTCACATTGTAGGGGTTACGTGTACTCAGTGTCACTCGCAGATATTTGTGTTTGGCATCATTCTCCCCTCGAACCGACCAACCCTCGATGCGACCGAATTGCCAAAAAGAAGATAATTGTTATGTTCTTACATAATATTTGACATTACACTAAACTCTGAAGTTATTTCTATTCAAAAAGGCTTAATTGCTAAAGGATACTGTTTTTACATCAGTTTTATAATGGATAAAGTATTTTATTGATTTGTAAACAAAAATCTTTTTTTTTATGTTGTTTTTGTCGCTTGCTTGTTTTAGGAGCATAAGGAGAACTAGGAATGATTAATAAGGATAACAATTTTGCGACCTCTTTTCTTAAATACGAAGGTGTTAAAACAACAACAAATTAAACAACTGAGTGTAGGCGGAACGGTAATTTAATTTTACATCAAAATTGAGTTCCAAACGAAGTGCCAATATTTCAAAAACATTTGAAGTCTAGGTTCAAACCTTCAGTTCAGTAAACTTTCAGTAGATCCTGCCGTAGGGAATCTGTGCTGGGTACGCCGCGTAGTAAGGCGCGTTGTACTGTATTGCGGGGGCCCCGGGCAGGGCCGCGTATGCTATCGCGGGGCCGTATTGGAGTGGGGTCTTGTATAATGCAGGGCCCGCGATCGGTGCGATCACACCGGGCTCGGGGGCGGGCGCAGCGAAGGCAACCGCCAAGATTACAAGGAATGACAGCTGAAAAAAACGAAGTCAGTTAGTGAGAAGTTGAAGGAATAACAAAAACACTCACACAAATCTTTCTACTGGCTTTACCAAAGGCAGCTTTCAAATCTTATCAGCTCAATTGAATGTACAATTGAGATAGTTTATGGTCATTTTATTATTTCTAAGCATTAGTTATCAGAAACATTGATGGTTTAAGTAACTTTAAATTATGTAAATACTGTACCTGTTTATAACAAGATGAAAATAGCATAATACATTTGATATTACTGCAAAGTTTGATCAACCTAATAACGTGATAAGTGTATGCTATACAATATAAACCAACATACCCTTCAACTAGGAGCTATCCTAATTCACAGATATTCAATACACGCAAAACAGCTCGGGGCAAAACAACGTCATATAAATAACACTCTAGTTTCAATTTCAATTAATTACTATAAATTATGTGAAAAATACAGTACACTCATAAAATTGGAAAACATCTATTCCAATACTCGAAATAACTCCATCCACACGTAAATAAATACCGTACGCCGCAACAGAGGTGCAGAGAGAGAGAGATGCCGCTCTTCACCCTGTACTGCGTTGTCTCGCTTCTACACTTGCAACAGTCTTACTTTATGAAGTGATGGTAGGCGGTCGAGATGTCTCTCTAATTACTCGTGAGAGTCGGCGCGTAATTGAGTTTTAATATAACGAAACCGATAGTTATACATAATCATATTAATAATATTTGCACTTGTTTGAGGAAATAGACAGGTATTTTCTATGATAGTTTGTCATTGCGTCATTTTAATTTCTTTATTATTTAGTAAATTCATTTTTTTATTAATAGCATCAATGCTCAAACCTTTTTTATATATAAGCTGCTGTAGGATATTTACAGCCAAGTGTTAATTTGTTACTTAACATCAATTGAATCAAATATGAATGCCTGTACTCTAAGCATGTAGCAAAACTGTTGCCATTGTAGAAGCGAGACTGCTTACTACACATCATATTAATATAATACATCTCTCTCTCTTCCACTCTTTCCATATCTCACTTCCACTTTGAGAACAATCCTGTTTAAAAAAATGATGGAAAGTCTCGAATTAACAAAATATTATAACACAAATTAGCTAAGTGGGTAAACTATTACTATTATACTTCTAAATTCATTAATTTAAATGACAAGTTAAATTATAAATTAATTCCAAATCTTACCAGCTTGTACATGTTGCTAGGAGTAGGTAAGTCTCGTTCACAGGGATGAATGATGCCCTCCGAAGGGCCGATCCTATTTTTATACTCCCGCACTAAGCATCCCGCAATTGCAATAGCATTGACCTACCCGAAGGACGCCGGTATGCGAAGGCGTTAATTTTAGAACGAATAAAGAAATAAAGGAATATTTTTTAAGCCTCATTGTATCTTATCCCTGCATTTTTTCTTAAAGGTCAATAGAATTGCAACTAGTTTGTAGGCTCAGTAATTGGGTTCGGAAGCTTGCCCGATCTATTTAAGCGTCTTTTTTGAATTGCAATTAATAAAGTAGTGGAAAGTTTATATTGAATACAGCAGCACAGGAACTGATATATTAAGTATCATTGTTGTTATGAATACATGTCATGTGTATGTTGCTTTTAGCGAGATCAATTGTGTTATATTTGTAAAAACAAGTTCGGGAATGATAGTGTTATCTACTTGTATCATGTGTTGCTAGAATAAGAATATTAAAAAAAAATATCTTAATATTCTTTATAGTTTGTTTTATTAAAAATCTAGTTTTCCAAACTAAATGTGATGATAACATTCTATTTTAAAAATATAGAGCGAAACTAGTCTCACAATTTTCTATTTTGTTTACGGAACATTGTTTAAAAGTTGTTATTAAAATAACAGCCTCACTTAACAGTATCCATAAAATAGAACAATATTTACTATATCCACTTCATTAATATGGATATATACGTATCATAACGATTTAATGCAGTTATCAAGGCTGTCAATTATTACAATACATAATACCTGTTAACACCTTTATACTAGCTTTCCTTACGCATTGGAATCATGGTCTTAAGAACAAAGAACGAATCATGATTTTTAATCCTTAAAAGTCTATTCCTATGTATGCTTAGATCTTTAAAACTACGTAATGGATTTTAATGCAGTTTTTTGAATACATAGAATGTTTCAAGAAAAAGTTTTATATGTTTATACATATAAACCTTTTTCTCACCATACAACCTTTTCAACAGTATTGCACCCGTGAGAAGCAGGGGCAGGTCGCTAGTTTATTATACACTGCGTATCATATTTTATTGTGTGACTAGTATACCTTTAGGTACCTATACAAGAGGATGTTAGAAAATGGTACGTACATTAGCTAATAGATTAAGATTTAATGTTTAAATGATGTCCAGTATTTAAAATATTCTTATTATATTAAAACAAACGGAAACAAAAAAGGACAGCTGTTAATGACGACTTCAAAAACAAACTAGAATAATGTCAGCTTTAATCATTCTTGTCGTAAACATTGACATTAACAAGTAAAATAATAACAATTTATAACAGGACTGTTCCCAAAATAACTGCTTTGTATTCAAAATAAATATGTAAATAGTGATTAATTGCTTTATACTGCATCGTAATTAAATATTATGATATTATTATTACGTGAATGTGTATATTGAGTAGGTGGGAGTGCATAGCACCGTCCACTTGCTTGGCCTTGGCGTATGGGAGTTATCTCCACGCCGCAACTGATCGACAAACTCACTAGACCAGTTGTTGCCATTACCTTGCTATATGCATAGAGCTGTGCATTCGATATTTTTTATTCCAGAAATGTATATAATACTAGTAGTTTGCCTGCGACATCGTTCGAGAAAAATAATAGGGTGAATATTTCGATTCTCAGACCTACGTATTCACGCATATAAAATTTGGTAAAAGTCAGTAAAGCCGTTTCGGAGGAGTACTATAACTAACATTGTGGCACGGGAGATTTATATATGAGATATGGTATATAGTATTTTATTTACATTTACGAAATAAATATATTTTGGGTAGTTACTTAGATGTCATCAGAGTCGTGCAATGATTTTGGTCTCGTTTTATTATAGACAAACTTCTAGTAGTTAAAAAAAATATGTTTATTTTTAACTATTGGTCAGCTTAAAACATAAAGTTAATTAGATAAATGGTAAATATTATGGTTTGTTTCTTAGTGTATAAGTTTAGTTTTAAATGTAGATATACTATTACCGTTTTGTGTAATTTTTAATATTATAGATTTTGTAAAAAATGTTTGTATTTCCGTTTGGGTGTAGTATTATCAACTCTATATGTAACTGAGTTATTATTCTTGTTATATGCGTCAGATAATAACGTACATTTAAATTAAGTTATGGGACTCTGCAGTAGTATCGGTTGGCTTGTTACGATTATTGCTGACGACTTTATTTCAATCAATTTATAAATTATTTCTATTCATACGAGCACTTTAATGGAAATATAATTGAATTCCATCATAATTTTATATATGAGGCTTTCATACAATGCAGACGTGCTTTATTGTATGCATTTATGTCATTGCACCATATTTGGAATAGCGTTTTAATGGGTGTGATTACGTTCGTAATTTATTACTACAGCACGGTTATATTGATATGACTATGTATTAATAGTCGTTTTATCTATTCCTCCTTTCGCTGTAAGCGTTCACTAAATGTCCTCGTGTGTAAGAACAAGTTCTACTTTGTTGTTGTATTATAATAGTGCAAATAGACATGTGGTAATTGGCATGCATCTTAAAAATGTCTGAGGCCCATATAAGTTCAATTATAGGAAGTTCAAAAATGATAGCTTGTATCTGAAATATTCCACAGTATTTAAATGTAGTCAATTTAAATACTATCCGAATTAAATAAAGGCACTGGACAATTTAATCGGTTCTTTCTTGTTTGGTAAGGTAAAATAAACAGCATTCAAATAAACAAGCAGACTTATAATATAATAACAAAAATCATAGCACAGGTAAAATCGTTCTTAAATTAACAGTCAATAATCACGGTCGTGTATATCTTATCGTCCGTACACGTAGCTGGCGAGGGGAGAGTAAGGGGGTGCGTAGACTAGAGGGGCAGACGGCGAGTTGACCAGAGGGGCCAGTTCCTCAACACTGTAGGAAGACCCGTAGGCAGAGAGTGCAGGGACTGGTAATCCTGCTGAGTATGGAGCAGGGTACGCTGCAGTGTACGCGGCCGGCAGTCCTGCGGCATACGTAGCCGGGAGTCCTGCAGTGTATGCGGTCGGAAGGCCTGCAGTGTACGCCGGGAGTGCGGAGTACGCTGCGGAGTACCCGGGGTACGCCGCGGGGATCGTTGCCGGGTACGTCGCTGGAAGCGCAGGCGCAGGGTACGCAGCGGACGTGTAGGCAGCTGACGGCGCATAGATTGGAGCACCATATATGTAGGGCTCAGCAGTTACTGATGCTATGAGGGCCATAACCGTTACCTGAAACGAATATCATGCTATATAAGTATCTCTAAGGTTATTTCAAGTATTAAACTTTGCAAAATCCAACGCCTAAAGTCCAAACAATACACAAAAGAATACATACATCCTAAAGTAGCAGTAACTTAACGTATACTTACCAAAGTTGTCTTCGACATTTTGAAATTTAAGTAGTGAATATTTATTTTACTTGTTCGGTTTGACACTCTTCAATTTGCACTGACTGACATGAAAAATGTCCTACCTTATATATTTGGCCGAGTTTGGAAACAAATATAGAAACAACTGAATATTTGTATAGAAGAAATTACTCTTTCAATAGTACTGCCAAGGCCTTGTTGAATGGATGTTACAGAAACAAAAGAATATGTAATCGTAGCTAAGAAGCAAGGCACAGCCACACGTTCCAAAATTGTTATCTATTGTTTAGGTGAGCGTGGCGAGTTAGGCGCGAGTCACAATACCTGATGAATTCATTACAGCCCCTGTACACACAACTTACAAGGAAGTATTTTAATTAGCCATGAAATTCGCCTATTGTTCTTTATTTTTAAGAGTTTTATGGGGATTCCAAAATAATACCCATATTTTAATTAGGAGGATAGTATTTTAACTGTTTTCTTTTAGCAAGAAGAACATTATCTGCATTTGCATCATAGGCTAATAAGGCGGAAATCTTTTTGCTGGAATTATCGTAAAAAAAAAACAAACGCATATCATACAAAGAATTTAGACTCAGATTGCACTCAAACTTTAAAAAGATGCATCTGATAATTTATGTACCACAAAATCATTGAAAAATATTTTTAAACTCTATTCTTGTACCATGGTAAAGTAATGAAATTATTTTTTGCTTATCCTCTTGTAATTAAATAATAACAAAACCATTTTAAAACCTGTTCCGAAGTTGTAACATAAAAACTAGTTATACTATTAAAAAAAAACAAAAGCCGAACAGTTAAAAAAACTTTAATCACAATAAATACAATTATCATTAACCGAATCGCTGAGGCAGACCCTCGGGGTACACCGATGCTACAAACGTTTGTGACGTGTGACTGGAGTAGGTGGGCCCATGACCTTGAGAGAACGGGTCAGAGTAAGGAGGAGACACGGACTGTGAGCGGGACACCGGAGACACGTAGGTGTCTAATTTCAGTGGTGGCGAGTATACTTTAGGTGGTGGCGGCTGGTGATGAGGTCTTGGGTGTTTCTCCGGCCTGTTATAAGCGTTTTGTGGTGGTTTTGGTCCCGGGTAAGGTGGTTGACCATAACTGCCTGACGGCGCCTGTGGCGGGTTAAGCGGCCCAGGTGATGGGTACACAGGTTCTGGACGAGAAGGTTTTGCTAGTCCTGGTGCAGGATAATCTGATACAACGGGAGAAGCTGGATATGCTGGCTGGTTTCCATAGCCTCTATCTTTAGCCGCAGCGGCTACAATCACAGCACCAATCGTGTACTGAAACAATGACATACAAATATGAATGACAACTTTATTAATAATAATATCTGTTTATATTTTAAAGGTAATACAGTTTTAAAAGGTAACAAGCAATAAAAGTGTCCTTGAGAGTTTGACATTTTAAGCCCGCAGAGTTTAAGGATAAATGTGATTAAAACTAGTAAAATATTCACTTATAAAAACTACGTTTACCGAATCTTTAATTTGGTTCGAGATTTTTTAAAGAAACCAGTACACCCTACGTAGTAAGACACAAGATGAAGGGATGGAAGAAATATATAGGTCTAATCTGTATGTACAAGAATTTTAAAATGACATTAATCTCAAAAAATATGCACTGCTATCATATCACACAGAAGTTTGCAGTTTACAAATTGATTGAGTTTTGCTTCGAAACACACGTTATCGTTTTAGTTCGTTAGTAGACACATATTGAAGTATTATCAAGCTTGTATGAAAATAACTTGGACGACAACATTCAGCCAGGCTTGTGGTTTGCATTTGTTTATTTAGACACCAGAAACCTTGTCACTTAGGTTACACACGCATAACGTCTAGGTTCACTTTGAAGGCTTTAGACACAAAAAGAATCACTTTTAGGTTAATATTAAGAATTATAATAAAGTTTCTCACCAATATTAACATGTTTGTTAGTTTTCCTTGTTCTCCGAGGAATGAGGTTGCGAAGCTTTACCATTGATTTTATATGACTATTAATTTCAAAACCGGACTCTATCCAAAAATATAAACAAACTAGTATTTGTGAATCATTTTGTTTGAAACATGTTTGTATGTATATTTTTTTGCACGTGGCTCAAATGTAGACCATTTTTTTGGAGTAACAAGATATAGTGATAAACTGGTTTTTGGAATGTTTGTTTTAGTGTTTTTGAAGCCGTTTTGGGCTTTTTTTTCGTGTATTGTGGCCGAAATTGCTGCTATTTGGTTCGCCAATGTGAAATCCAGAAGTTCTCCGGTAGTTTTTAGGAGTCTGACGTATCCCAAGGAGTCTGACGGATCCCCCCCTATCTAAGGTGGAGGAAGTTTATGAGGATTTCTATTTCATAAAAATTACAACTGCTACATTACATCAAAGTAACATTCTTCTATTGGCATAGTAGGCATCTGTAGCTGAATTCTAAATACCTATAACACATTTGGGAATTTCTATTTTCAGGGAATATTATTTTTGGGACGTAAATAATTCCTGATCATTTATTTCAACAGTACAATCCATTTTCTTGCATTATGTCGCAATAGTATTTAACATAGAACCTTCTCCATTTGAAGTTGGACTAGTGCCAACCTCAACAGGTTGCCATAAATAAACAATTAGGATGTAGGTAATAAAAAACATTTTGAGTTGTAGATGACTGTTTACTTTCTCACTTTATATAAAGAATCATAATTAATATAAACTCAATAAAATAAATAAATCGTTAATCCGGTTCGTTGTCGTTTAGATGTAGTAAGAGTAGGGGGAGGCGTATGTGTACGCGGAGTACGCGACGGGGGAGTACGCGCTGTACGCGGAGTACGCGACGGGCGCCGTGTATGCCGCAGCGAGGGGCGCGGTGTACGCGGCCGCTACAGGAGCACTGTAGCTCACCACCAGAGGCTTCGCAGCGGCGAAAGCCAGGAGAGCGACGAAGATCAGCTGTAGAAAAAATGAGTATTAAAAAGCTGAAGATAAGATCAGATTTTTATGAAGATTTCGAAATCTGGACATAGCAGAAGGATAGGTGTATAAATTAAACAAGATGGCGTTTAATACACGATTTTAAAGAAAAAACTTTACTTTGGTAACTATTCCCAATAAGATAGTCAAATAATCAATTAATTTCGATGGCAGCAAAGGAATCTTATCGGATAAAAGTGCAAGTATCCAAAACTTCGAACGAAAGTGCAAGCAAATGCAATTGTTTCTCAAAAGGTCTTATATAAATGTTATAAAATCCGTAACACTTACGAATTTGAACATGTTGATTGTTGTGCTAGGTCCGACAAACACTGACTGATGATGCGACATCCCGGCTAATTTATAAGGAGACAATGATGACCTCTATTGTGTTGGCATCAGTTCGGCGCCCGCGCACCTTGACGCGACGTGCGATCGGGACCCCTACGTGACGCGAATATTTTTGGCTGCACTGCACATTAGAATTTGGTTACAGGGTGTTTTATTAAAGCTGAATTAGATTACGGGAATCGGGCTAGCTCTGTGAGTTAGTTGGTAAGTTTATTTTTATAGTTCTGGAGTTACAGATGCCATTATAACAGTAGAGCAGGGTAAATATTGACTGAAATGTTATAAATTTCATAGTAAATATGTTAGATAAAAATTGATAAAATTCTCTGCCATCCTACTCGTACGCTTTTCAATTTAATTTGGCAATTTAAGATGGCAAGACCTCAAGCCTTTCTCAAATACGTTGCCGAAAACGTGTACTTAGTTTTAGAATTACAATGGCCAGATTTTAGTGGCTTAAGGAAAATGGATAAAACTAGTTTAACGAGAATGGTCGTTTCTTAAATACATGCAAATTCAATTCGTACTATACAACTGACGAAACTTTTCAAAAATGCGTCTTAACTATTACCTCAAAATCAATAAAAAACATAATGTGTTAAATAAAAACATGCTGTATATTGGCAGAAGCAGTATCAAGCTACTAATCAAGCCGCAAGGATCTCGCGTCATGAGCGTAGAACATTCTACTCGTACGTATGTACATATATTACGTACAAGCGACGCATTAGAACGGGCAGTGGCTAGTGGCTACTAAATCAGGTGCTCGCGATCAAGGCCGCAATAAATATCTGCCTAACTTGGGTCGCCCTTGAACTTGATAGTACTGCTATATTTTAAGTGCTACGTTTGTTTGGTAGGATTGAAAAATGTAAGGAAATGCGTCTGTCTTGGTATGGACATGTGATGAGGAGGGATGAGACTCATGTGACTAAGAGTGATGAGTATGAATGTTGATGGGTGGAGAGGAAGAGGAAGGCCAAAGAAAACATGGATGGATTGTGTTAGGAACGGTACGAATGAAAAAGGAGTAAATGATGCTGTGATGTCTGATAGGGAAGAATGAAAGAAAAAAAAGTGTTGCGCCGACCCCAAGTATGATGATGTTTGTTTGGTGGGATTAGGTCGTGTACCAAGGATTTGTATCTATTCTAATTTCACATTATATATAGGAAAAACTGACTATATTTGTTTTGCTCTGTTTTGACACCGAACCAGAGACTTTTAGCTCTGTTTTCGTCTTCGAACAAAAAAAAGAGGATGTTGTTATTATTTTTCAGCTGTTGTTGCAGCGGTAATTGTTTTTACTTTATTGGACAGTTGATAAAGTAAGTTTGGTGATATAAGAATACTTCTATATGGAGGATATTGTTGCATTCTATAAACGACGTATTTTTAATTTCGTTGGACTAAGGCTGTTCTGGGAAATTGTTATAAAATATTTGCTTTTTGTAGTTACGTAATATGATTATTTTTTAAGAAAATAGAGAATGTTACATCGCAGCAGCTTACTCGTGAATAGAAAACAGATGTATGGGAATTACATTTTTCGACAAGTAATGTGACTTTGAATTGTCAGTTCAAGACAGTAAAGTAGTTCGACAAGTGTTAGCGTCAGGAAAGATGTAATACAATACTTTGTAACTTGTTATACATTTTTAATAATAACTAGTCTGTAACAATCTAAGTAGTAAGTAGTAAAGCAGATTATCAAATAAATTAAAAACACACATTATTTAGACCAAACAATGTTTAAGGAAAATGGTAAAGTTAATACTGTGTGAACATTGTCGTTATCCTTATACTAAACATTTAAGTGCGTGTCCCTACAAAATACAAATTAGTTGCGCCATCTGTGACACTGAGCGTGAACTATGGACGTAACTCTGTCCTATGTTCTCCATTGAGGCTATTGAAACTAACCTCTTTGGAGTTAACAAAACATCAATGTACTTAAATCTAAAACAATGGACTCGCGTTGTCTTATCTATTCAGGCACAAATGCTTTCTTTCAAGTAAAATGAAAGCAAAAAACTTGACGAATCAGTTGTTTTTTCGATTTGAATCGTTTTGTAGAGACGTTTATTTTCCTTTCTTTAAAGGCCACCAGGTCAGATGCTATGTAATTTCCTGAACCATAATTCTTAGGATTTCTCTTTGAAACCAAATGTACAGATAAATCTCTAATCAATTATCAAACCAATTATAGATAAAGGATATTTGTACCACCTTGCTTGCAGCTCGCCCTTTAAAAGGCAATACACAGAACAATTGCGAACCATAAAATTCACTATTAATATAGAACAGTTACGAAACTGTTCCTTCAAAAACCAATCATGCGTGCATGTTTTCTTCAATCAATGCCATTAAACCTATTAATTTTACGACTTCAGACTTGTTTTACGGTAAATTAGAGTCTGTAAATGAAATTAAAGTCATTATTAGTTTAAAAATCGTCGTAAAAAAACTTCAAATAACGTCTTAATCGTTGAAAGGTTTTGCGTCATTTTAGGCAACGTCTCTTAGACATCAATGGTCTATTCATTTTAAAAATGATATATTAGAACGTTAACATGATGTTTTCATGAATCACCAGGTTTTCCCGAACTGAGTATTTGAACGTAATTTGCATGCCAAATAGACGATGCTTAGACAAATTTCTATACAATCATAAAAATAGATGCTTATGTGGACAGCACGACATGAGTATATTTAAAGTACTCATGACGTGACATTGACTAAGTCAAAGTCGATGACTGATTTCTAGAACAATTGACTTAGATTGACTTAACTGATCTAACTAAAATGTTGGTTCCTTACTTGTAACTTTTGTATTTAATAGACAAAATTTTAGTGTTTTAATATCGGCTATAGCAGCATAAGCATTATCCCCTCTAATGCTGCCGGTTAAAAGTAACCCATGTGTTAATCCATGTTGTCAACTAACCCCATAATAAATTTCATTGAAATAGATCCAGTGGTTTGAGCGTGAATTACGTAAAACATCCTTACATCTATGCATCCATACTTATAAATTTATGCGTTTATAATTTGTATGATTTAAGGAACAAAAATAAAAGAAGTGCGTTTAAAACAACCTAAATACGCCTGCCAGAAACCTCATTCTATATTACAATACGCGCGTCATATTGGAGAATGAGCTCGTTTTTTTGGTCTTCAACCCTACCTTGTCAATACTGAAAACACCTTCACGTATGCTAAATACGTCACATTAAATTGCTTAATTATTTGAGTGCGAGCAATTGTGACGTCATTGTAAGGCCCGTATATAATGAACACCCTCTAAACAACCCCATGTGATGTAACACTCAATATATTGATGTCACACAATAAGCTGATTGTTTCAGTCCGCTCTGTATTTCGCAACACGTCCGAAATATTGGTTATTTCATTCAATACTGTTGTTAATGTTGCTAGGTTATGTGGTTATGTTATGAACTACCTGTTTTTAGGTATTGTATTTTATAAGAATACCTTAGCTAACAAGCGAAGGTTATATTTGTACACTTAACCTGCTAGTTTGCTCTGAAATTAATATTTCCAGGTAGATCAATCTTTCCAGATTATTGGAAACAAGTAAATAAAACAACAAAGTAAACTTTAAAATTTGTTCATTTGGCTATATACAAAGATGGGTTGCAGTCGTTAGGTTTTCACTTCAAGAGAACTGGAGCCTTGTAAGCGGCGGCAACCAACGGAGCAGAGTAGGCGTTGTAAGCGGCCACAGATGAAGAGTAAGCAGCGGCGTAGGGAGAGGCGTAGGCAACTGGTGCTGTGTACGCGGCGGCAACCGGGGCAGTATACGCGGCAGCAACCGGGGCGGTATACGCAGCAGCGATCGGTGCGGTGTAAGCAGCAGCAACCGGCGCTGTGTATGCAGCGGCAACCGGCGCGGTGTAAGCAGCGGCAACCGGCGCGGTGTAAGCCGCAGCGACGGGTGCTACCACGGGAGCGGTGTATGCCACGGAGTGGATTCCGGGCTTAGCGACAGCGACGGCGAAGAGGGCAGCGAGGATAACCTGTTAAAACAAGACACGTGATTAATATTAAATTGTCTAATTTTAGTTTGGTTTTCAATCGATTTACTAAATCATTTTTAAAAACAAATGAACGACATCAAAATCGAGATAAATGCGATGGCCCATTATAAATTATTCAAAACAATTGACGATCTTGATTGATAAACAAAATATTGCTATTTACCAGTTTGCACATTTTGAATGGTTTGTTTGTTTGTTACTTGTGGTAGACAAGAGAAGTGAATGATACTGTCGAATCAAGCCTACCACTTTAAATACTGTTGAGGGCGAGACCTCGCAAATGTGTGCTAACGCATCAATTGCAACGTTGCTCTGAATTCAAGAAAAATGCGAAGGATGATGTCATGCTATAGTGAACCAACGTCGAATTAAACTATACCGTTCTTAGATATTTTATTTAATCAAAAGCATAATTAAACGCTGTTGATAAATATTTTATGGAAAATACGAATAATACTACAAAAAAGCGAAGGTTCAATGTGTATTTTCAATAAAAATATAAAATGCTTGATCAGCATTCAAAATCAAAATCAAAATCAAAAGTCATTTATTCAAAATAGGCTACAAAGTAGCACTTTCCGAACGTCAAGATCATATTAGACAGCACCCCATCGCCCACCCTTCACCGCTTCCTGTGCTTTCGCTACGGGAGAAGAAACGGCGCAACAAACTCCCCAGCAGCACGCTGTCTTTCTTTTACATTGTAATAATATTATAGTAAGGTAGGAACCGTGCCAGATAAATCAATGTTTTAGGTCGATAAAAACTACGAAAAAAAAAGAAAAAACTTTTAATTACTGAGCCCAAGGTCAGCAGACCGACCAGCCACCGCAAGCAGCACCCGTTCACGAGTATGACGCAGGGGTCAGCCATCACCTCCCTCGCCATATTTGAGGGAAGGAGGTGACCCGACCCGAGACGCCACCGCAAGCAGTGGCGACTAAGGGAGCATGACGAATCTGCTGCCGGCTTAATAAATGAATACAAAGTAAAACTATACCCAAGCACTGATTCATGGCACAATTCCTGACCATTATGGTCCAGGTACATAATTAAATTTTATAATTAATATAATTATACATTTCAAAATAATAATGATGTCAAGTAATACGTATAATCGTATTAAAAATAAAACAAAATAGGTAACACAATGTTACATACACAGAGTATGCCTATTATACATTAAAATTAAACCAAATAATGAATGTCAGGTAATCCATACAGAGCCGTCTTGTGCATGTCACAGTGGCCAACTATTTTTATCATTAAAATAATCGTTTATTGTATAATATGCCTTTTCACAAAGATTATTTTTTATTGTAGATTTAAATGAGTTAAAAGGTAACTCTATTAATCTGAGAGGCAGTTTATTGTAAAAACGAATACCGAGTCCTACAAATGAGTTGTGAACTCTGTGTAATCGGTGTGAAGAGGCACATAATACATTCAGAACTTCATAGAATTTGAGAAATAATGAGAACAAATAAAAAAAAATGTTATTTGTTAAAGATTGACAATCGAAGTACCAACTTAAAAAGTTATTTTAAACTACCTTTCTTCAGGAGCAATTACTAATTTAATAAGTAAATTTGAACTCTCTGTTCTCTAATTTGAAAGTACTTAAATTGTATTAAAAATATATCCTACATATCCTAGTTCCATCTTGCATACAACATTTTTATCAGTATTCAGGATGCGCGACTTTCGTTGCGTCAGAGGTCAGCGCGCGCGTGTCCGCTTTACAATACTTACATCTAGTTGCGACAATGTGGAGGTCAATGTGCCTATCTAAACTGGAAGACTAAAAGCCGATTACAAAAAGCAAGTTGCAATACACTGCTGAGACGCCAAGCTCTGGTAACAAAGCGATGAACCATCGCCGGTAATGTATTACAACTTGCACGATGGTTCTCGCGTCGTTTGAAATTGAAGACTAATGCTTCTTACTCATTATTCAGTCTCGTTTTACTATTGTGTGTTTTTAAGTATGTTCAAGTCATTTGTTTTATTGGTTTCCAGCAACTACAACTTTTTTGACGGATATTTAAAACAGATTTATTTAAATGTTGTTAACTATTAGAATGCTCATGTTACAAGTTGAATAAGGTGTTGGCGTATTTTTTGCACCAAGACGTCTTTTAGAAAAACACTAAACATCTACTTAGTAATATTACAATATAGTTTACCTAACACATTCATTACGTTCAGAGTTTAATTGGTTGTTCAGGAAAAGTCATGTTATTTGTGTAAATAAGAAAGGTATGTAGAATTGAAAAGTCTCAGTAGTTTTGTGTTATCGTTGAGTATTTATACTCCTTACAGAAGCATGTATTGCGAAACAGACTTATTATTTACCTAGTTGAATTGTAAAAAGTGTTTAGTAGGGAAACACTTTTTACAATTTAGATAAATAATTATGTTGGTTGTTGTTGCCAAGGCAAGTAAAATTGACGCTAAGCTGATTTCAATCTCGAGTCTTTTTAGTGTAGTAAAAAGTTACATCTGAACGTCTCGTGCTTTTTAAAAAAACTTTAAAGTACGAATAAAAATGATTTAGGGAATAAAGATTTTATTGAAAAATCATTATATCTCCGTTGCGCTCCGGTGGAAGTTGGCCCCAACATAGTCATATATAAAATTCTTGTGGTAACAGACAGAAGGCAAACTACTTAAAATTATTGCTGCTATAACTCCATTGCATGGATAGCCCAGTGGTATAAGGCCACGCCAATGATAATAGAGTAAAAGGACAAACATAAATAAATCAGATCTAAGAATGGGTGTTTTGTGTATGTTATATAAATGTATATAAAACCGCTTCGAGATATGTGAAATTACGAAATAATGCGACAGAGCAAAGAAAGAATTCTTAAAAAAATGGTAGCACTTAGAGCAAAGAAAGAATCCAAAAAGTTTTTATTCGTTATACACTTTATTATTAGTTGCGTTGCATGTTGCATTGCATACGGCTTAATGCTCAACTAAAATAAGAATTAATTTAGATTGCGCAAGCGAGTTAATGAACTCACTCGGTAATTTTACCGTTTGGTCCTTCGAATATTAGGGCTTCATAGTCCCACACAGTAGCTTAATTGAGTTTAGTTGCCAGTTGCTATCCTGTATATTTTATTTTAATGATGGTTAGACCTTTCTTTATAGCATTTTTGTAGCGCTCATAGTCAAGTGCCGTAGGTCACCATGCCAATTATTACTAATGTGCCAATAATTACTACGATGTGTCGCAGTTTTGATCCCCACGTTGGAGAAATTTTTGTGTTTGTACATATATTCAATGTCTGTCAGCTTTTGTATAATATTTCTAACAGTAACTTTCCGTTACCATCAAACGATCTAGCTGCAAACTAGAAAAAAATAAAAAATAGTCTGTTTTATAACCTCCTAGCAACAATTTCATTTTTGTGGTTTATTCAGGTTTCTACAGCTACTTTGCCTATGTACCAACTTATTTTCAAACTTCAAGGGCTTGCTTAAGTTTATTAAGCTGTTATGAGATCTCAGATTAAGTCTAATTAGAATACTAGGTAATTAGGTTAGTGATAGTTCTATCAAACATTTGGGTAAAAATAAATTACAGTAAAATATGTATAGATATTTATATTATTGGTTTTTGATAATGTAGTTGATTTGTCCAGATCACTTGCGCAGGTAGTATGCGGCGTAGGGCGAGGCGTAGGGGTAGGCGGAGTAGGCGGCGAGCGGCGCGCTGTACGCGGAGTAGGCGAGCGGCGCGGTGTAGGCGGCCGCCACGGGCGCGGTGTACGCCGCCGCCACGGGCGCCGTGTACGCCGCGCTGTACAGCACGCCCGGCTTGGGCTCTGGGGAGGCCACGGCCACTGCGGCGATGCAAGCGAGTACCAACTGCAAATAAATAAGAGATTTAATATTTATTACAAAATCTACTCCATTGTTGACCTAAAAAGAGAAAGGGGTTAATATAACGAGAGTTTCGGGTCGAACGTGCTTGAAATTGGAGAGCTAAAATTACCTAGGGCTGCGAATTATGCAAAACCGTTTTTTTACATTCACTAAAAAACTGACAAATAAAGAAGATTAAAAACATTAATAAAAATTAAAATCAGTTTGAAATGTTATAGTACTCGGCAAGTACAATGATACTTACGAATTTGAACATGATTGTTGTTGTCACTTAGATGCTGATGCACTGAATGATATCAAAGCTGCAACGGCGTCCAACTTTATAGTAAACCACGAAGGACAGCACGCGTAGTATGGCAACGGCTACTATTTTGGGTGCACGAGGTGGGCAGAATAACAATGAGTTAGTGTAATAAAGAATGTAATCTTTTATGGTGCAGCAGAGTTTCAGGAATGAAGTGTTCAACACAATTTTTACTATATTTAAAATAAATAGATCATTATGTAAAATATCTATTGTCGAACTAGCTGAAAAATGTAGAGTTCAGAGATGATGAAGCTGGATTGAAGAGTTTTTGCTCTGCGGTAAAAAATAATTCTATCGTACTACTAATAAATGCGAAAGTTAGTGAATAGGGATGGAATAAGCTACTTTTTTCCGGACTGCAAAAAAAGTTGATTTCTTTACTGCTATACCCGACATCTTCGCGGATGAAGCGCTTCGAAAAACCAAGTAAGGTATAATTTTGCGCATTTGGTACATTTTTCATTACCATCTTAGGATTAGTTCAATTATAAACTCACAATTGCAGATAAGTTTGGTCAGTGTTTGGCTACTGCCATACATGTAATTGGCACTGGTGAAGTATAGATTACCGTAATTGATACGTGGTTTTGCTAGCTTTTCCATGCAGTTCATCCGCGTGAAAATCAGTTATAGCTGAAAAAACTTTGACCATCTTTTACGCTGTAGGTTAAAAAGTAGCCTGTGTCGATCTAGGGTAGCAACATCAAAATTGGTCTATCCCGTTTAAGAATGAAAAGGTAACAAACATACGCTCATACTCACTCTAAAGCCTCTTATGCGGTTATAAGAATGATATGACATGCTCAGTTTGAAGTACAGGCGTTTACTTTCTGGTAATTATATGCTATGTAACAATAGATTTGACTGCGGTGACTTATGTCATGAATGTATTAAATTAATGTACTATAGAGGGCCTCGAAGAGTTATCAACCGTGAGATATACGTACTTAGTCTATTCCACACATAATTTTGTAGCAATAACGCCGGAATGCGCATATCTCTACGTCGTTTAGTTGAAAAATATAACTCCAATTTTAAGAACTTTGACATATTCTCTCTTTCCGAATCTCAGTTTAAACGTAAAGCCATCAAGTTGTTACTAGAGAGAGAATAAGTTATTAGTAACAAAAATGGTTTTTAGTTTTGTTGATTTGTTAACAGTGTATTGTTTATATATATATATATATATATATATATATATATATATTTCTTGTATTTTTTAATTGCTGTAAGCTTCCTAGATCTCATTAAAGACTTGTGGATATAGGTGTGGGTTGCACGTTTGCAAGAATGTTTATTTGCCTTAGAAAAATATTACTGTGGTTTTTTGCCTTCCCTGGAGCCCACTTGCTTTAGCATCAATACAATTAAGTTAAATATTAATCAATTATGCTGATTTTATTTAATAAATACCTAACACTTAGTTTATATACACATACTATACACGTATACCTAACGCCTACTTATATTTAGAAACCAAATAACTCCTTTTTTGTGTCGTATGTTTGCATCTGACACTTATTGCGTAGCATTACATTAAACAAACCCTGCCAAAATTCTCTTTGGTCGGTGTTATCACCAAAGATCATTTTGGAGATTTGAGACTTCTTACCTTTCGACTTCTATTGGGTAATGAATACCGTTGAGGTGAAATCAAAATCAAAAGTCATTTATAGGATATAAAATTTCCATAACGGTCTAATTGACATCTAAATCTAGGTCCAGCCAATGATTTCCATATGTGGTACCTTACTTTTTTATTAACCAATATTGTCCTAATGTTAGACAACGGTCTTCCCAACAGACTATTTAAAAAATATTGTGAAGAGTTTGCGTTAACATGTTCGTATTAGCACGTCTGCATAAGGTTGCAGGTTCGATACCAAGGCAGGCAACGACATATGTACCTACTTTTTCAAAGTCGTATGGACTCGTTTTTTTACTTTTTTAGACACCACTGACCAGCGGTAAGGAAAACTTCCTGAGGATAATAAAATTTCAAATATTAAAATCAGAAATCTTCAATCGTCTAAAGGAAGCTAGTGTAGTGAACAACCTCTATATAACCTCAATAATAATCATCAATAACTTCGGAGCTACAAAGGAAGAGCATACCTCTCTACTAAAGAAAATTTACATTTTATATTGACAAATCTAAAACCACAATCTATCATTTTTATACATTTGCCGTTGAATTCGGTCAAATACTGTCAACATTTTGAACTCTTGTAAAAATGACACGCGGGAGTCACGACTTTAATCGTCAAACTTTTTGCTAGCATAAATTCCAATTAGGTACGTTCCTTTTACATTACGTGCCTTTTGTAAGAAAATGAGACTTGGGAAAATGAGGAGTGGGGATGAAAATGAGGTATTCAATTGAAACTATTAGATATACTGATAAATATATTATTCATTTGCTTGCATTAGTGTTGTCGACTTGTCCAGATCACTTGCGCAGGTAGTATGCGGCGTAAGGCGAGGCGTAGGGGTAGGCGGAGTAGGCGGCGAGCGGCGCGCTGTACGCGGAGTAGGCGAGCGGCGCGGTGTAGGCGGCCGCCACGGGCGCGGTGTACGCCGCCGCCACGGGCGCCGTGTACGCCGCGCTGTACAGCACGCCCGGCTTGGGCTCCGGGGAGGCCACGGCCACCGCCGCGATGCAAGCGAGTACCAACTGAAAATAAATAAGCGTATTATTATTTTGACTTTAATTGCATCCACTTTCCAAAATTTTCTTTCTAGATTTTTCTTTGTGGAGTTATCCCATCAATACTTACAATAGACTTGAACATTTTGATTGTTTCACTGAGCTGTTGCTGCACTGAATGGTACAATACGTATGATACTGGCCACTTTATAGTAATTTGAGAAGGACAAATGCGTGCCACGTGAGGTTAATGGTACTCCGCATTGTGCAAAGAATAATAATGATCGCACTATCAGAACTGTCAATGAATTCATACTTTCAATTACTGTGACGGGATTATTTACTATTTTCCTGATTGTTCTTAAGATAGTAGAGTTTAAATGTTTCTTGTTTTAAGGCCGTTGAGTTCATTTTTGCATCAGAAGAATTTTTCAAGCAATTTCTGTATTTCGAAGCAAGTTTGGACAGAACCAAATTCAGTCTTTTAACAAACTCTTTATCAACTATAGAAATATAGTCGTGAAAAGTAAGCTGTGGTTTTGTTTTACGTCCCCAGTCATGACGTTTAGAAAAGCGATACAATCCGACACGGTATCAATAGCACTAGATAGTAGGTTATTTACTACGACAGGAAAAATATGGGTACAAATATTTATACTTACATACGCCAAACTGTGTGTGATAAGGACTAGATTCACAAATATTCAGTCTTACAAATCGCGGACTGTCATGGAGATCGCTAAAAGTAGGTGTAAGTCCGTGCAGACACGAATCAAAAGCGAGATATCATTAAGCTCGTTTTTTTTTTGGCAGGGCAGAGGAATCCTTATGGACACTAATCTTCTTAAGAGAGGGTAGTGTCAGATTCCTGGTGATTATACCTAAACCGTAGTGCAAGATCTCCCCCGTTTGGTCGTCAATGCGTAGCAATTCATTGAGCAACGTTCTTAAAGTTGTCAAAAATTTACAAAAAAAAATATTACAGCACACCTTCCTATCACTCCATGTTAAATTGTTTTGTATATATACTCTACATTGTCAACAGGCTGGAATTGACAGAAATCTAGCATCTTCATCAACTCGCCTTAAGGGAAGCCAGTTGACACCAAGCTGGTCTAAGTTGGTGCTCTATCAGATGTACCGCCTTTCAGCGGTAAAAACAGCAAATAATGTGGAACTGTGCTGGTTGTTACTTACATTTTTGAACTTGCGAGAGTATAAGTTTATAAACATCCAAATTGAGAACCTTCTTGTTATTAGAAGTTGGTTAATTGAGATGAAAAATTGACAAAACCATATTTGACACCACCAAGTGTATTTATGAATTTACTTTAAGAACTAGCTGACTTTACATATGCGACGTTCAACATAAACATAAACATGCTTGTTGCTGCAGTGCTGTTTAGGTTTTTTGCATCATCTGTCTGACTGAAAGGATATTGATTTTTTGGTTCAAAATCATGTTAACCCCACATGATTTTTTTACTATTACCTGAACCTGCACAATGTGCATTTACATACATATTTCTTATCCTTACATTAATAGTCTCTATTCCATGCGGCCGTCGAAAAATGAAGATATCTGTAGCGCTCGCGCATGAAGACTATTAAAAACTGAAGAAAAGACTGAAGACTGAAGCTTCTCCACTCATCGAGTGAAGAGTATGACGGATCCGCAACACTTGTTTCTCTAATCTCTAATGGAGACATCAAAAACGTTTGCGGTATAGTTCTTACCCGGACCGTCTGCTATATTTTATGTTCTTTAGTGAAGAAATACTAACCCGATGAACATGGAAATTGACAAATTTTGCTTTTACTTTTACATAGAATTGGTCAGGAACTTAGGATTGTGGTCGTTTTTGTCTGTTTGCGCTGATGCGAACGGTATAAACATATTTTTTCTAAATGAAATACGTTATTTTTTAATTATAATTTACTTGTTTCCTCTCTTAATAAAATCATTTGGTTTTTGTTAATGAAAAAAAATATTTGGATATTCATAATCATTTTAATCGTTTATATTTTTCAGTCAATTTGTCCAGTTCACTTGCGCAGGTAGTATGCAGCGTAGGGCGAGGCGTAGGGGTAGGCGGAGTAGGCGGCGAGCGGCGCGCTGTACGCGGAGTAGGCGAGCGGCGCGGTGTAGGCGGCCGCCACGGGCGCGGTGTACGCCGCCGCCACGGGCGCCGTGTACGCCGCGCTGTACAGCACGCCCGGCTTGGGCTCCGGGGAGGCCACGGCCATTGCCGCGATGCAAGCGAGTACCAACTGCAAATAAATAAGAGTATTAATTTCACTTTCACATTATCACGTTACCACGCTTTTTTCATTCCAGATTTTTCTCAGTAGTGAAAACCCATGGGTACTTACCATTGACTTGAACATTTTGATTGTTTTCACTGAGCTGTTGCTGCACTGAATGATACGAATGACAAGAAAACAGTCAACTATATAGTACTTCACGAAGGACGAGTGCAAGTAAGGTGCCGTTGTTCAAGCTTCGTAACGCACACGGAATATCAACGACTTTGTCTCAACAAATTTCAATGAATCATTAATTATCTTATACTTTCCATTTCTTTGTTTGTAAACATATTTTTATATTGAAAAGTTTAACGATTGAGTATGAGATGACCTCCAGGCTTTATTTTTCCAACGACTTCCTATCGACTGTACCGGATTCCCATAAAGTATTTTATTGGGTTACAAAGTATTTCATTACTTGCTGTCAAAATTGTTATGAAGTAACGAGTGATCGACTGCTTACGGAGCTATCAGATATGGTGAAATTTTGCCACATGTCCATATTCCGACTTTTGGTTTACCGAAAAGAAAATATTTGGCCTGATATAAACATAATACTTGCGACCACTAGACCAACGACGCAATTTCTAAGACTAATAAGGTTTTATCATTATCTACAGGCTTCTCATTTTAGATAAAGTTCAATAACGATATAGACTTTATGCTTGAAGGTGAAACATTGTATTCTTACGTAATGTGTTCTTACTAGCTCATAACTGAAACAAGTATAAAAAATACAAACTCGAAACAGGTATTTTGAGTACTATTATAATTATGTCTTAATGTCCATTTGACATAGTACATTGCGTGGACATAAATTAATGGCAGCGTCTATCTTTAAGGTGGATGGGTTCCGTTTGGATACTTGGCAATCAATGCTCATTGTTTAAAACATGCCTTGACACAAGTATAGAACCGAACGGTCTCAATCATCATTCCCCTGCCCTTATCCAAATTATTATTATTTGGGGTCGGCGCAGCATGTCTTATCCATGCTGCTGAGGTTTTGGCTGTATATTTTTACAGCCGGCCGCCTGCCGCCAACCCTCCTTGGGAATGCTGTTGCTGGTGGTTTACTCCCCACCAGGAGGTTGACCCGAGGTGCTAGGTGGTATGCACTGGGTCGTAGTATACCTTAGTCGCTTTTTACGACACCCATTGGTGGATATGGGTCAGCCCTAATCACACCGGGAACCGAACAGTCTCAATGTCACACTTTTATAGTAATATATATTGATGTTATCTTTAATATTGTACAATGGTTGGGAATTACTATGTTTGCATTCTGAGCTCCTGCAACTACTCTGATGGATATAGTGCAGATATCTCCATAAAAACATGCTGCACATTCGTCCTATGAACAATGAGCGAACATGTCGTTTCATTGCATTGCACTTAAGCAAACTAAAAAAAGTATAGTTATACAAATGCTCCAGTATCGAGAAAATCAGTTAATTTAATTGGTGTTGATGTCCTTATTATGACTGTATACGAGATGTTGTATGCCAGACAATCTAATGATTTAAACGTACGTAAATAAAAAGGCCTAAGCGGAGATAGAGGAATAACTCAGATTTATTTTAAAGGAACGAATTACTAGGGATTTTAAAGAATTGTTATGCATTGCCACACACCGATACCAAACGCAGACGATGTTGTGGGGCGTTTAGGTTTAGTCTGTAAAAGTTAGACTCTACCCATTCACACTCCCAAGGTTTTGGTGTAGGATCTTGCCAAAACGAAAGCTTGTATGAGGGAGGGAAATTTGCGTATAGTACAAAGAATGAAAGTAAAAGTATTAAAAAATAGCTAAAGCAAGTTAATAAATATTAACCATTCGTTTGGTAAAGATTAAATAAAAAAGTATTACATCACAAGTTTACAATCACAGAAATTGAAAGCAATTAACGATACATTGACATTACGAGTATAAAAAGCAAACTCATAAATTATTATTCCACTCGCGGAAACACGCTCGATTAACATCACGTCGCGTGCGTTTGTCCTTCTCAAGTTACTATAAAGTAGGTAGCTAGGACATCTTTCGTATCATTCAGTGCAGAAGCAACTCAGTGAAAACAATCAAAATGTTCAAGTCAATGGTAAGCATGAAAACATCGCCAGTGCAAAGAAATGTAAAAAAATAAAAACGGAGAATTTAAAAGAGTGGATGAAGTGAAGGTGAAATTAATACTCTTATGTTATTTTCAGTTGGTACTCGCTTGCATCGCGGCGGTGGCCGTGGCCTCCCCGGAGCCCAAGCCGGGCGTGCTGTACAGCGCGGCGTACACGGCGCCCGTGGCGGCGGCGTACACCGCGCCCGTGGCGGCCGCCTACACCGCACCGCTCGCCTACTCCGCGTACAGCGCGCCGCTCGCCGCCTACTCCGCCTACCCCTACGCCTCGCCCTACGCCGCCTACTACCTGCGCAAGTGATCTGGACAAGTCGACTGAAAAATATAAACGATTAAAATGATTATGATTACCCAAACATTTTTTTTCATTGACAAAAATCTACCAATATGTTATAACTAGTAAGTTAAGCCAGTGCAGCAGTAGTCCGGAGTTAGGAACTGAATAAGTTTAAACACTCTTTAGGGATTCTCCAGTGTTCCCTCATGAAGTTGAAAGTTAGAAAATTAAATACGACAAATCTCAATAACCTAAAACCGGATCTTGATCCTAATTTGATTAAGGCGAAAACACAAGGAACAATATTTATTACGACATTTGTAAGATGTAGTACTTCCACCCTAATTTTGGTCTACACTATAGAAAATATCATAAGGAAACTGTCACAATATTATCAAACTTCTATCGTTCTTTTTTTGCATACTAAGAAGGTTTAACAACCTAACAAAGCAATTTAAGAGCCCTGCCCTGCTTTGTTAGTACGATGGAAACATCAGGAACGGTGCTACTACTAGCATGGTCCTGGCTACTACTAGCATCCGAAGATTGGCCAAGACCTTTCAACAGGTATAACTTAAAGTAAAAATACTACTATGATCCAAGGTAACTAAGTGAGGGAACAGCTATTGATACGCGTGAGCAAAGGGAGTTTAAACTCGTGGCCACGCTTCCAATTTGGCGACTTTGCCAAACCGTTTGTTTCGAAAAATATCTATAAAATCCATTATCATTAAAACTAAATTCAGTTAGTAACTGAAATACGGAGTAAAATTTATAGTGACGGGCTTGTTGGTCTAGTGGTTAGTGGCCCTGACTGCTGTACACAGGTCGTGGGTTCGACTCCCACTCAGGACAAATGTTTGTGTGATGAGCACGATCATTTGTTTTGTGTTTTAGTGTAACTTATCTATAATATATTATATTATGTATTTAAAAATATTAAAAACGACCAAGTGCGAGTCGGACTCGCGCACGAAGGGTTCCGTAGTATCATTTATACATAGCGAAAATTTGAAACGTGTACCTGTTACCGTTTTTAATATTGAGCAAAAAAAATATGAAAAAACACGTTTATTATTTTTAGACCCCCCCTTAATATTTGTTTTTTTTTTTTAATTTTAGTAAATACATCATTGGTGAAAGTTTCAGCTTTCTAGCTATCACAGTTTATGACAGCCTAGAGACAGACAGACAGACATCGGAGGCATAGTAATTAGGTTCCGTTTTACCCTTTGGGTACGAAACCCTAATAAGTATGTTTGTCAGTTGTCTAGTATTCATAACGCAACTTACTCTCGTATACTTAATTTGAGACTAGATAGCGTTGTGAACTCATTGGAAATCAGCTAATTTGGAAAAAAAAAAACACAATTTCATTTAGTTTATTTGGGTAAAAGCTATTTAGATTTCTATTCAAACCGCTTTTCTCTTAAGAAATTCTCAGTGCAGTTAGTCGGTCAGAAAATGTGGCGGAGTTGTGATCGATGTGTTTCTGAAACAAGTACTGCCCTTAGTTGCCATATAACAGTCATTACCATTCTAATAAACAGTCCTGCGATGGGATATTGTGTAATCCATAAAGGTCAGTGATTGTCGCTTTCATCTCCACAATCCTTTTTAACCACGTAAAATAAAGTATTATACGTAACCCAGTAAAACTAAAAGTCAACCCGCCTTGGCTTTGGAAAATACACACTTTTTATCAATTTGCATACTTTCAGCATATACTTTGTTGTGTAATAGAGACAAATTTTACATCGGCGGTGATAATAACGAAAACCCAAATGGAATTTTGGAACTCTCCAAATATAGACTCAGTTTAGACATTTTTTTCCAGAAGTGTGAATGTATCTACTTTGAAAGTAGTTGCGCGTAGTGTAAGTTGTATGCCAACACAAATATTGTTGTAAGATGAAACAAATAAACACAAAACTCAATACTGATTCCAAAATATATTATTCTTTTGCTTTCGATATTGTTGTCGATTGGTCCAGATCACTTGCGCAGGTAGTACGCGGCGTAGGGCGAGGCGTAGGGGTAGGCGGAGTAGGCGGCGAGCGGCGCGCTGTACGCGGAGTAGGCGAGCGGCGCGGTGTAGGCGGCCGCCACGGGCGCGGTGTACGCCGCCGCCACGGGCGCCGTGTACGCCGCGCTGTACAGCACGCCCGGCTTGGGCTCCGGGGAGGCCACGGCCACTGCGGCGATGCAAGCGAGTACCAACTGCAAATTAAATATACCAATTATTTGATGCACTTTTTAGGGTTCCGTATGTACGAAGGGAAAACACTTGAACGATCTCTTTATTGTCCGTCCGTCCCTCTGTCTGTCTAGACCATTTTTCTTAAGAACGCGTGGAGGTATCACGCTGGAAGTTATATCAAATACTCAGATCTACTGTTCCTTAAAGCTGTGAGAAAATCTGATCAGATTTAATTTTCCTTTGCTTATTTGTACGGTAGCCTGTGTCGAAAGTCAGTCTAATACCTCCTTGAAAATTTGTTTTTTTTTTATATAATAAAATTAGTTTCTATAAACATATATACTCCAACTACACTGGTCTTCTTTTTCAATTACTCTATTTAAAAAAAAAACTTACGAATTTGAACATGTTGTTGTCAATAAGCTAGTGTTAAGCTGAATGATATCAAATGTCTGTCGGTGACCATCTTTATAGTAAAACAAGAAGGACAGTGGACGCAATGTGTGGTAGAAGCGTGGCTCGCAGCGGCGCGAGCATCGTGGACGGAATACATATCAACCGACCTCAACCACGTGTGGTAATGAAATGGAACCTTTACTTTATGTTTTCCGTTTCATTAAAAGCAATCTCTATTTTAAATTTAATTTTAATATTGTTTGAATGATAATGTCCGAGGAGGATATCAAGATTGTCTAGACTGGGCGCTGGCTTTGACTGCTTCACCGGACTTAGGTCAAGACAAAACCTATTTGGATGAATGCAATGGGCAAGAGACGGAGTAGTATGGGAAAAACAGAGGGAGGCCTATGCCCAGCAGTGGGTGATTCAAGCAAGGCTGATGATGATAATTAGTATTGTAAAAAAAAACTTTTGAGAACACTCTAAAAATGATTTATAAGGTTTACTCTTATTTTTAAAAAGAGTTAGCAGATATATTTACTTTTCGTAAAGTTAGTTTAGAATTCAATTGTTAAGATAGGTATTATCATGACTACCAATACGTGGCATGAGGGCAATAACCCTATCTATCAGTTTAACAACAGATGTCTCTTACAAGAAAGCAATATTTCCAATGCGGAACTGCGGGTCTTTCCCTATTACTTGGTTCCGCTTATGCTCTCACTTTGTAAGAATAAATTGTTTGATACATGACATGTAAATGGAATGATTTATGACTTGATCCTTTGTGAGTATAAAGTTAAAGATGTATGTCATATTATCAAATAAGTCTCTATAGATATTTCTACCGTTAGCGTTGGATAAATCTGCACATATAAATAAAATTAGAGTGTATATTTGTAACATTAAAATAATTATTTTTACTAGATGCTTATGCATGTACTAAAATACAAAAAATAACAGTTTTACACTATTTTTTTGTTTGACTGTTTGTTCCCACAAATCTCTGAATAGCTGGACCGATTTTGACGGGGCATTTATAGGCAAGCCGATGTGATAAGGATTAGCTTAAGCTAATTGTTATTAGAAAAAAAACTTTTATTTTAGAATAATATAAACTATCTTTTTTAGTAAATTCTATGCGGACGAAGTCGCGGGAATAGCTAGTACCTATGACATAAACTTTTAATATTGAAAAAAGTAACAAGCCTCGACACCAGTCAATTTCATCATAAAGTAGCAATAAATTTAAATTGTTCATAGCGTTAGATAACTAGATATTATAAGTAGTAACTATATTACATTATGTACCTAAAATAATGTGGTACCTCGTATTTAAATATTGTTTAATTCCAATCGATAGAGTATGTTAAATTGAGACAGTGGTATTTGTGTAATTATGTGATAAGTCAATCACAACTCATTGACACTTTTGCCTCAAACAAACTAGTTATTAATTCTGTGCACGACAGCAAGTCGATCGAACCCAGGTTGCATACCGGTAGCCTTCTCAATTACTATAAAATTGGTAGCGATTGTATTCAACGTATCATTCAGTGCAGTAGCATCTCAGTGAAAACAATCAAAATGTTTAAGTCTATGGTGAGTTGAGAGCATTAATATAATAGGGTATTTTGTTTCAGTATTAACTCCAAAAAATGGGGTTAATTCAAAATTGACAGTAGAGTAAGTGTGAATATTAATTATTTTTATTACCTATTTGCAGTTGGTACTCGCTTGCATCGCCGCAGTGGCCGTGGCCTCCCCGGAGCCCAAGCCGGGCGTGCTGTACAGCGCGGCGTACACGGCGCCCGTGGCGGCGGCGTACACCGCGCCCGTGGCGGCCGCCTACACCGCGCCGCTCGCCTACTCCGCGTACAGCGCGCCGCTCGCCGCCTACTCCGCCTACCCCTACGCCTCGCCCTACGCCGCCTACTACCTGCGCAAGTGATCTGGACAAGTCGACAACAATAATGAAAAGGAATAAACAGCAAATATAAATTATCATTAAAATGAACTTACTGTATTTTTATTCCGATATTTCCCCTGTTCCACACATAAATTCAGTGTAAAAAACAAAACGATTCGTTTTGCATATGCACCTATATTTGTTATTATTATTTACTACACTAAAGAAAGATTAGATAGCAGACTGTGTTGTATGTTCAGCGAATAATCATGTTTTTTTCATTTGATGTGTTACAAATTGATAATTCAATGCTATAAATTTTTAACAGATCATTTTTTAACAGGAAGGTTTATAATTATGTATTACACCCATGCAATTACTAGGGATGGGCGCTACTAAGAAATAAAACATAGTTACGATTATAATAATTTATTTGTTCGCTAGATATTGAAAACGAAATATAAAAGCTTAAGGTACAATGTAAGCCGCTGTGTAGGGTGAGGTCAGGCTGTAGCTGTAAGCAGAGTACGCGGCGTACGGAGCATACGCGGTATACGCGATCGGCGCAGCGTAGGTAGTAGCTAGCGGCTGCGCGGTGTACGCGGCTAGTGGGTCGGTGTACACTGGGTACACGGCACTCGGAGTGTAGTACACCGCTGGTTTCGGTGCCGCCATTGCTACTACCAGCAAGATAGCCACTGTTACCTGTTGACAATAAATTATAGTGTTAGGTTATTGATGTCTGTGGACAAAGACCATATTCGAAAATATCAGATTTTTTTTTTGTTTGATCATCTACATTACAAGTTTGAAAGTAATTTTATCTGTTTGTGACGTTTTCATGGCGATACCGCTTGAACAATATTGATGAATCTACCACGAGTACAGATTAATCTTCAACAAATAACAAACTATTAAATGCCACATAGTATTTTCGCGGTACTGAAATACCGGGTAAAAAGTAGTTTATTCTTGTAGCAGATTTCTGTTTCGAACCCGCGGTATAGCGCAGTAACGTGGTTACCTATACCACTTTGCTAACCGTGCAGTCATAAACAACGTACAGAAAAAAATAAAAATAGTGCCTATTTTCAAATCTAACTGATGAACTAATGAAAAATGCAGTTATTGGTTAGCATACTAACTATAAATATTTAAGGAACAAGTACTACTTTAACGTGCTAAAATAACCTACAACCTAATTCTGTTACAGACCACTAAACTGTCTCATTTCCATACTGTGTTTACTTAAAACTGTATTTTTTAATGTAACTGTATGTTACTACTAATTTATTTAAATGTGAAATAATATGCTTGTCCATTATATTAAGCATGACTGAGCAATTATGTCCACGGCGAACATATACAGACCACTCGTGAAACGTCATTCAACCTTGTACTCAACAAAACTTAGCGTTTAGTATCTTCCTGAAATTGTAAATAGTTAACCTCTAATTGATTGTAAAAGGCATTGCATCTCTTGCTGTATATTCGCAACGATTTTATGAAATGCCGCGGCTGGTTTAAACTTATGAAAACGCATGATAGGTGTATTCTAGTGCTTGATATCAACATGTATAAAAAAGTATTCTAAATTAAAATCAAAAGGTTTTTATTTCAAGTGGGCCTTCTCAAGCACTTTCAAACGTTACTGGCCCTAGTTGCGCAAAAGCATTTCATCTTTTGCTCTATTTAATGAAAATAACACATTTGTTTATTTTTCCTTATTGCTATTAGATCATCAAATCTAGATCACATAATATACATCGCACACAGTAACATCAAAAGTTACAAGAAAAATTGCTTTCCACTAGCACTCATATTACCACAAACTGTTTTCTTTAAAATCTTTTCTTAAATCACTTGGCGCCAGAGTAATTATAACGAACTCACCAATTGCCTGAACATTTTGGAGGTTGTTGTCACTTACTTAGTACTGAACTAAATGGTGAATATTTACAGTCCGAACCGATCTTTATAGAAGTCACGAAGGACAAAATATATAACTAAAGATGCCCAAAATATGAATATGCGATGAGTAATTAGTCTGTGCAGCGTTCATTATGTATTTAAAACATAACTGCATCTTATTTATCAATGCCCGATTTCGTAATGGAAATCATATTTAACTTAAGGAATGCTTTTGTTTAGAAAGATATGCCTATCAAAATACATTATCAGAGTTACGAATTCAACCTTAATTGTCAATGGCATCATCAGGACTGAAATGTTTCCCTAAATCTTTAATTTTGAGTCCGGATAAAGTAAATTTTGCTTACTTTTTCAATTTTCAGTCGTAATAACAATTGCATTATTTTATTCCGTGTCACTTGTATGTGTAACAACAGGATTTGTGTAAGTAACAACAGACTCAAGGGACCGTCATAAGGCAGGTGATATTATTCATACAAATATTGGTGTACACAAGCGTTGGTTCGGCTCGTGGCCACGACACGTGCAGACTTCAATTTGATTGATTGTTACGTCCTGGAATTGAGATTTTGTAACAAGAGTGACTGTATTGTGGATTGGAGGTACCCCTTAGCGACCCTCACAGTTGTATCTATGTTATTTTGTTCTAGGAAGCATATAAAGTAAATGATTATTACTTTAACATTTGCAACAAGATCGAATGTTGTGATCTCTGTGTGAAAAAAATGTGAATTTTCATATTATGTTTTATGAACTTTATGCACCTAAAAATGTTGTTTATAGTATGACGCAGAACCTACTTCTATGCAATCACTTGCGAACAATCTTAATGATAAGTTACTATTCGTTCTTCTATTTTTTTTTCTCAAATGCCTCTCAAGTGTTCGCGAAATGTTGCTTTAGTTTAGTTGCTTCCTTCTTTCTCTATGCCTAAAGTACGTATGAGTATATTGTGAAAGCTATGATAAAATAAATTGTTTTGAAGCAATATTAATTTTATTGTTTTCCTAAATGATTTGAAAGTATTCAACTAATCAATTCTTATCAATTGTAAATTAATTATTAATATATTGTTATGAATACCGTGACAAATGGTGTAATAGTTAAAACGTAAGTTTTTTAAGGAAATCATTCAGTGCTATTCGGACTAGGCGTTATAATGACTCGAATTAGAATAAAAGTTTATATTTTGGTAAGTAAAAAATATTTTTATTTAAATTAGTTTTAATTTAAATTATTTCGTTTAATTTAATATTTTGTATTGATTTTTTACAGTGGTATCTGGTGATATTGGTTAAGAATTACAAAGCTGTGGAAGTGCGGCAGTTTGACGGGAATTACTTCGATCACAGAGTGCCGTCGTCGAATGTTGGCAGACCGGACAGTCCTGATGGGGCAGTACCAAGATATTTCATTCCTCCTGGACCGTACGACGTAGGTATGGTAGCATCACCAAGCCCCTTAGGAAATGCAGAACTTCCGGTGGGCGTGATATATAAAGAATATGACGAGAGACTTAGAAATTTTGACAGGATAACTGGTAAAGATTTAAGCGGTTCACCAAGTTCACCTGCTTATCTCATTAAGAAACAGCGGCATCGTCCAAGACCAAATTCGTACCAGGCTGACGGTCCTTTACTAGATAATGATAGATTTAATGATAGACCGCCAAACTATATACAAGCAAATCAAAATATGATGGAAACTAGATACAATTATGCCGAGGGACCTTCTGCACAGTCGCCGTACCCCAAAAATAAGCAGAACATTCAGAATAAATCTTATCTCGATGATATACCTTTGGATGAACCAATTTTTGGTCAATGTTTGAACATACTTAGTGAGAAAGAAAAGTCTCTCGCAGCAGCTGCGGGGCCCGGGGATTTGTATGAGTTGAGACCTGATTTAAATCAATACCTTTTTCCACGAGTGATTGCACAATTAGCAAGAAATAATGACTTTGCAGATCTTACGGTTTATAGACGCCAAAAGAACGATCGTTCGCATAATCAGGAGAGCAATGTCCTTGCTAATTCACCAGATGATAATGCAAATGACATAGATAGCGTCTAAATGTGTTTTATCAGGTTATGAATACAGTATTTTTGACAATGCAATATATAGAGTAGAAAAAAAACAAATAAAGGGTGTAAAAAAAAGATTTTTTATTTTTTGCCTTTGGATACCTCTGTAAATTACCCAAACTTTGGCTGTGACAAAGGTATGTATTTTGTTTATTATTTAATCAAGCAAGAGCAATTTTCCTTTTTTCGAAAATTTTCGTCGTTTTTATGAACTCTCATAACTCGGGCTTAGATTTCTGTTTCTGAAAATTTTATAAGCATTTGTTTATTATAAGAAACAATGGGCCATGTCATAAGTTTTCACTAAAATCTAGAATTTGTAAAGATAAAATGTACGGTAGAGTTTGGGCGTATAAATCAAAAATCTTGGATCTACATGAGATCGGACCACTTTTTTACATTATCCTGTGAAAAAGTGGTCCGACTTACGTAGACTTGTCTTGGCCACATTTTCACATGAAAATGTTTTTGGTGAACTTTATTTATTCTATGTAAGTACGCGACTTTAGGTCATACTTCTGAATTGATATTCATTCATTGATTTCATATTTATTTTTAATAACAAAATAATCTGACTTGTATACAAACAGTACCAGATTTCTAACGTTAGTTCTGCAAGTAAACACTTTTACTCAAGCGTATAAATCATTGTGCTTAAATATCAATAACACCAGCGGCTAGCGCCTTATCCACAATGTAAGACAAAGCGGCGTCGTTGTCAATAAATTATTTGTAGTGTTGTCCATAACATAAAGGCCATAGGGAGTTAATTTGGCTAGGGGGCTAAAATGATAAAATACAGTTGGTAGGTAAGTATCGCTTTAGATAAGATATATTGTCGATTGGTTTATCATCATCGAATGTCCAGATCACTTGCGCAGGTAGTATGCGGCGTAGGGCGAGGTGTAGGGGTAGGCGGAGTAGGCGGCGAGCGGCGCGCTGTACGCGGAGTAGGCGAGCGGCGCGGTGTAGGCGGCCGCCACGGGCGCGGTGTACGCCGCCGCCACGGGCGCCGTGTACGCCGAGCTGTACAGCACGCCCGGCTTGGGCTCCGGGGAGGCCACGGCCACTGTGGCGATGCAAGCGAGTACCAACTGCAAAATTAAATGCATCGATTAGCTTTTGTTTTCAAAGGCAAGAAAACAATCATTTTTAAAAATATCTTATATCAATAAAAAAAATTGGTTTTGGCCCGAAATTTAAATAACTGAACGAAATGAAAATACAGAATTGACAAAAGTTGTTCATTACAAGCTTTTAACTGTATTTTTATAATTGCATCTACAAATGCCAAGAAGAACAATGAACTAATCATTAATGAAAAAGTCCTACCTAACAGACTTAAAAGTTATCCTGACACAAGTCTAATGATTCTAATTATCTGTCAATAAGATTGTTGGTTAGCAGCAAACTTACCAGTTTGAACATGTTTGTATTAATCACTGGGCTGGTCAGCTGAATGATGCCAGCACATCGAACGAAACCATCTTTATAGTACTCATGAAGGACAATCGCGTAATATGAGGATGCTCGAAACAGTTCGTACCTACTGAGAATTACGATTAGTTTCTTTTACTTCGCCAACGATGCTTTTTTATATGTAAGTATTCATCCATCCATGGACCACCTGCTTGCATTAGGAAATTTAAAATTATCACTACCTACATATTATAAAATTAAGTCCTCTGCCGTATCTGTATCTCTGTTCACGATAACCTCAAAATTTACTATACCAATTTTCTTGCTGTTGTCACCAAAGTATAGAGTGGTGGTATTCGAGGAAGGTTTTATTATAATTTGTTAAGTTTTTGTATATATTTATTGGAAAGTTATAATAATTGCGTTCGATATAGAAGAAATGGGTAATGTTTTTACGGCTGTAACCGATATTGGCACGGGCGAAGTCGCGGGCAACAGCTACTACATAAATAGCGGCGGGTACTACATAAATAGGTAATAATTAAAATAGTGATATTCCTATGTCAACTACGACTGTGCTTCGATAAGCCGGTTTGGATCTGATACTGATAAACGATTATATTGTATTCACCACCATTTTATTTTAATGTTTGAACTTAAGTTACTTCTTAAAAAATCCAAAATAAAACCTTATTATTAAATTACATCAGGTTCAAGTCATAAAATCAATAAAAAAGTTACAGATTAAAATGGTTAAACAGACAAAGCTTTAATTAAACAATTTAATTTAAGGAAGAAACCTTAGGTTTGAGTACAATAAAATTGATCGCTAGTCTGGTACTTAGACATCAGCTGTATTGCTGAGTTGTCACTCTTACCACGCATGTATTATCATAGGTGTTGATTTCAATTTTTTAAGAGTAATGTTGAGCTGAAATTGTTCAGGTAAAAACATTTGACTAATCAGTTCTTATCACATGTACATTAAGTAATGTTTTGTTCGGGAAACCATGGCTAATGGCGATTTTGTTCTAGCGTTGAAATCTACTATAACTCTGCCTTAATAAGTCAGCCAGTCCTATTCAGCCACTCCACAATAAATTTTGAGGCATTGAAGCTCGCGACGGTATCGGGACAATATAATGAAATTACATAGTCTGGTAAGTGCGGCGAGGATATAATGATATTTAAAGAATAATTGGTGTTGTGATAAAGATAATGAAAACAATATTTACTGGCCTTAGTCTTTCTAGTTGAGAAATGAGATTTGAATTTATATTATCAACAAGCAACCCGCCCCGGATTCGGACGGGTAGCCACCACCACCTCTTAAAGTAATATTCTTGCGGCTATGGAAGCGTCACAGTGCAATAAACGACGTAAAGTGACGTCTCTCTTCCACAAATGCAATAATAATGCTTTGAGAGGTGGTAGGCCGCAGTGGTATCGATGTTTACCACATGGCACATTTTATTTACCTTTTATTTAAAGAAATGCTTAAGCTCAGGTATTTAATTTAATAAACATTCTTTGATGTTTTTTTTAACTAACAATTTGTTGAAAATAGACCAGTTAATAAATCTTGATATGTTACGGAAAATCCTAACTTATTGTGTAAGCTGGCTGTCGCCATCTTGATTTGTGTTTACACATTTATAGGCTCTTAAATATTAAACAGCAATTACAATTCATTAAAAATCTAAATTCGATTAAAATCGGTTCAGCTATTTAAAAGATGTATCTAAAACAGAGATGTATTCACAAACGATTCAATATTTAAAATACTCCGATCGGACAACATATCGACCATACTATACCTATTCCTGCATTATGAGAATAGGTAGATCTTTCTAACAATTGTATATTATTTACATGTATACCGGGTCCAGGACCATAATTCATACATTTGTAGTATTATCCATATCTAAACTTTGCGTTGTAACTTGGAGTTTTTGTTTCAACTAATTCACAAGTGGCTTTTGGTGAGAATCTCTTTATAAAAATCTGGTTGGTCAGTTAAAAGTTTATAGCGTTTTAATAAACGAACAGAATCGTATATACAAACTTTACCTAATATATGAGTGCACTGAAATGTAAAATAAAACGTCTCGGGTCTTCGAGTAAAATAGAATAACAAAAATATAAGGAATTAATCAGATTCTCCGTCCTTTAAAATTTATTAAAAATGTACCAAATTACTATTTTCTTTCTTTTATAGTTGTTCCTGATGATGATTGTTGTTACTTGTCGAGCTTATTTCGTGCCAGCAAGAAGGCGTCAGGAAGGCCTACGTGCGTATGCCAGAAGAGGTCCCTATGTTCGCAGAGCCGATAACCTGGATGCAGAAGCACAGTTAAGTGCAGAATCTGAGGTAGGAGGAGCAGATAATTACGATTTACAACCATCTGCTGCGAGTTTTGTTTCGGGAGAAGGGGGTGGATTGGTTGATGTGGAAGATCCCGTCAACCCAGGTAGTCAAAATGGTGGGGAGGCTCCAGGGGAAATAATGTACGCAGACCCTGTTTCATCTGAAGTAGAAAAGACAAATCAAGCAAATACAGAAGCGCAAGTTGCTGACGTATCTCAAAATAGCGCGGAAAAGCAAGCTGATAAACTAATTCAACCAAATTTAGAATTACAAGAAAGTACAAAATTGAATCCAAAACCAAAACAATGGTTAGGGTGGGGTTATGAAAACTATGAAAAAGAAACCAGTCCTGCTATTGTATCTGAATGGCCAAAAGGACCTAATTCTGGATATATAAATGCACCAACAAGCGCTTCCTATTACGATGCTTATGGCAGACTAGTACAGAGCCAGTATCCAGGCTACAATACACCAAATTATTCTGCGTATCCTAGTATTTATAAAAATCCTATTGCTCATGTTTATGGACCTCATAAATACACTGGATGGGGTAAGCCGAAATACCAAGAGAATGCAGTGGAACATTATGGAGTATCGAAGCCAGGATACCAAAATGCTGTAGCTATTTATCCAGCACATGCAGTAACCCCATCAAATGGTTACCAAAATACACTACCCCGGCCGAGAGTGCCAATTGGATTAAGTTACTATAACTCAGATGCATACGAAACAGAAAATAATAATAGCAACTTACAAGTCGCCACCCAATCCGATGGAACTACAACGAATGTCGAAGGTAATGAATTGACTAATAATCAAGAACAAGCCGACTCAGAAGTGCTCGCAGATAGTGTTCAGAACGTCAGAGAAACTACGCAAACGGGCGTAGTTGATCAATTAAATGACGGTTCTCAAGCCGAAGAAGATAAGTCATTTACTAGAACACGTTACGATGATGAGGCACAAAATTTCCCATCACAAGGGGTTAGAAAATATAAATATCCGGAAGATCAACCAAGATACTCTTACGCGCCGTTAGATTCATATCGACTCGAACATAGCAATCTGCAAGAGTGGTTGGAAGCTGAAGCTAATGAAAATGTTAGCGTCGGTTCTCAAATCGATGGTAATAATGACTCAGTAGGCATTGAAACTAGATTTAAGCAAGGATATCCTCAACGTAACGGATATGACCATCGATCACCAAAGTGGCAACATGGTTAAACCAATAATTGCTTCTGAAATGTGTTAGTAATCCTCATGTGAAATTGTAAGATAGTGTAACGTTATGAAAATAGTCTTTAATGAAAATTAAATTACATTTATTTATATTATCGTAAATTTGTTTTGATTAAAAATGCGTTATTAACAATAAATATCATAACTAAACTAACTTCCTAGAACGGTTTAGGAAGATCTTTGCAGGAAGATAATATAATAGTATCTATATTATAATAGAAAGTTAAAATATCTATCATCAATACATAGAATAAGACAGTAAAAAGGGAATTTCTGTATTATTAAAATAACATTTTTCATCAATATATGTATATAATATGACAGTAAAAATGGAATTTCTGTACAATTAATATTTTTCAAAAAAAAAATGAGAGGAGGCAATTAAAGAAGAATCATATAGACTAAAAATATTTTTTTTTAATTTTTGTCTGTCTGTCTGTCTGGTACTTTATAACTACAGAACTACTGAACGGAATTGAACGCGGTTTTCACTGTTAGATTACATATAATTAGGAGCATTGTCAAAACTTTGTTTCGTCAGAATTGGTTAAGGAAAGAAAAAGTTATGGTCAATTGAAAATTTAATTCCAGCACTGCTTTAAAACTTTTAAATAATGCAACTCAACATCTATTAGTTACATTAGTTATAAAAAAATATATGTATGTATTTTAATCTTAATATTAAAACTTATGAGAGGTAAAAAAAATAACAAAAAAACGCCATGTGCGCGGACGCGGTTAAAGTAGTGAACACTGTACTCGATAGATGGCGTTGATAAAGAAAGTTATTAACCTAGATCGCGGTGTTAAGATTCTCAGTTGTGTAATGACTACCATGTGGTTCCATAGTTCATTATTATTATTATTGCGCTATTCGATACGGGGGGTGAGCAATCACGAATTTTTGTAACTGGTCTACTGGCACCATAGCTGTGTATGAGTCACCATAGCGACTCTCCTGCATAAATTTTGTTGTACGGTGTACTGTATAATCTTCACACTTAATTATTTTATTTTCTATCGTTTTGGTAGTACAGAAGTATTCAGAAGCAATGGATTTTTTTATATAAAATTCTTTTTCATAATTATTTTTATATGATATCTACTTACTCTTTAAGCTACGACAGTCTCATCCGATTTAGATGGATTTGTTGATATTTACTGAAATGGTAGACAATTAACTACCAAAATAAAAAAAAATAGTTTGGACGGTAAATGATGTACTATATTCTATCAACTAATATTCTTTAAACTAACTATTCTATTAACCATTTTCGTGTACAAGTTTGCCCCGCTTTATGTGAGCGTAACATTAACTTTCTTCAGGCTCAGTTGGCTCCGCTCAAACTACCAGAATAAGAAACTTAAAACATTGATATATGTAAAAACTAAAAAGAGATTGGACGGTGAAAAATTTGTCCGTCAAGGGGTAGACAGAAAACGAAATAGAAGTTCGGTGCACGGAATAATCTGTTGCGCTGGCATGCATCCACCAAATGGGGAGCGGCGCCTGATGTTCTCCGCACCACAGTGCACAGGGCTCAACGAAACGTGTCGTGTATACGCGCTCCTGAGAAAAAGGAATAGACCAACGGACAACAAAGTGACCCGTTCCATGTCTTCTGCTTGAGGTACGGACAATAATAACTTCCAACCGTAACGTAAAAACTTTGTCAATATCTACAAAACTAGATATATTATGGAAATGTAAAACTGGAAAAAAATAGCCTATTATTACCAGATAAGCAATCGCAAAGTAAATCGTGAGTTGAAAAAAAAGGTTTATTTCAGTTGTAGTCTTTTAGTAATAATCGTCATAAACACGAAACGGAATTTGTCATTAATAAAAGTACATTGTCGGCTTGTAGCGGGCATTATTCACGGTACAGGAGTTACTTAGATTGGTTGAGTTTATCGCAACAATTATGAGCCCGTTTTTAACAGTTGATGGTTTTTAGCAGCAAATGATTTTCTGAATATGAACTTTCGACTTTTTGTACTTAACTAAAGCATATTGAGTAAACTTGTCCTAAATACAGTGAGAACCTTAAAGGAAAGTAATAGTTGATTTCATAAAATCTATGTTTCTGGACCGACACTCAAAATATATATTGTTTGGACTGTTGATTTCATGTAAATAATTGTACTACAACTACTTTGAATAAATTTTTAACGTAAACAATCCAGTAATCAAGATGCAATAAACATAACTAACACAACAACTGTTAAGTAAACAATGTTACACGAATAAAAACTCTTAAAAGTTCCACAATAAACAAATGTTTTGGAAAATAATATACGACAGCCAATAGACCATTTTTACCTTTTATTGTTCATATATTTTCTTTAACATTTAATTGGAAGAAATTAGAAATCATTTATAATAGTAAGCTGAATAAGGAGCTGCAAAGTTGTATCCATATGAGTACGCGAGTGGGGCGGTGTATGCAGAATACGCCAGCGGTGCAGGAGCTGTGTACGCGGCTGTCAGAGGTGCGGCGAACGGGTTTGTGAATGCTGGGCTGTATACATAGCCAGGTTTCGGCGCCGCCGCCGCCACCGCCAATACGCATGCGAGAACGAGCTGAAATTAAATAATAAGAAATAAGTGTGTGCATCGCAAAAAACGGGTTAGATAAACCCTACTAAAAAATTTTTACTTTTTGTACCAGCATTTCTGATTTTAGACGTTATTTTGTAGGAAACATAATATTCGTAGAGTAAAAACTTTTTTTTTTTGTAATTAAACAATAATGTAAAAACCTACATACGTATTTGATACTTTCTTCTCCTCGTAGGCAATCAAAATAGTTAAGCACAGAATCATCAAAACATACCTACTCATTTTACTTATATTTTACGAAAGTAGACGAAGATCAATGTTTAAGACCACATCAATATAAGTGCGTAACAAGTATAAAAATGAATTAAAATAATAAAAAAGTAAGAGAGTAACTTAACAACTTAGTCAAAATACTGTGGAAAACTTACCAGCTTGTACATTTTTGGATATAATTGAGAGTACGTGTTCGACACAAGCACTGAAATGTCTATCTAATTGCGGTGCGTATCACCAATAGTTTTATACGTTCACATCTGTCAAAAATGTATGATCTAATACCCCTGTTACCTGACTTGAATAACAATTAGTACAGGACATACAAATTTGGGCATTCGGAGATACAAAACTACGTATTTCTACATTGTAGTGTGTTAATCTATTTGTTCCGTTAATAACGTATAATATGTTCCTCTGATCTTGGAATTACCAACTTGACATTTCTTTTATATTTTAAACGCCATGAAACGTCACCTACGTAAATGGACAGACGGCATACAAGTTGCCTATAAATATTTCAGGCGGCCTCAAAATGGCTTTTTGATGAGGAATTGTAATAACAAGTAACATATTTTTTGGTCTTGTTTATGTAGACTCCTCCTTAGTCGTTCACTCTTAACAAAGTGGTCGTGGTTGAAGATGATGCATGTTCTTTGATTGTTACGTAAACACTAAGTTCTATCAAAGTATGCATTTGTGGAGTATCCAAAACATAGGGATTAAAATTTAATTAAATAAAAAATAATAATTGTTTAAAGCCTGTTCGTTAAGAAAATTGTTCCAGTCGCGGATCCAGCAATCGTCATTGTAAGTAAGATTGTTAGATAAACACAAATTATATTTATAAGGTCAATGCTAAAACCTGTACCTAACGGTTAAACTGTATGGTGTCACAAAAATGGATGAAATAATTATACACAATTATGCCCTAGATCAATTTTTTATGAAATATTTTTAAAAGATTAAAAGTAGCTCATTGCACCAGAGAAGTAATGTGGAATAATGTATTATGTATTGTATCATCTTAGTAATTTAAATTCTATATTCAGTACATACGGTCAAACTGAATTACGCGAGCGCGATGTGGGCCAAACGTGTCGATTGACTTTTTTAAGGAAATCGATTTTTGGTCTACCAGTCTGGTCGATTACAAATTAGTTATCGTTCAAAATAAATCAATTTGCATGGTCTTACTCAGAAATATTATCACCTTGTAAATTACTGTAATACCGTTGTTCACTTCAGGAAAACTGAGAGAAATTTTGCTTCACAATAAAATATTTTGGTTATTGAGTACCTAGTATTTTTAAAACTTGTCCTCAAACAGTTAAGTTAACCATGACTTTACCGAAACATGCCTTCAATTAAGGCACGTCACTGGTCGATAAAATAATTAAGCCGTGTGTGATGAAAGGCTTAATTAATTAGTCATAGTAATGTAGAACACATCAGAAACCTAATCAACTTGTTGTTTATACCAGGTATATAAACCGAGTTTAGGTTCCCATACTTGAGTTTATGGCTGTGACGATGTTTCTCAAAGCAGTAAGTACCACATACTAATTTCTATAAAATACGTTTTTTGTTTCATAAAATTGCTTCTTTGTTGATTCGAAAAGTTTTAAAGATACCGTAAGGGTATTTCTTTATTTTATTAATATAGAGTTGTTATTGTTAGTGCTATTTAAACAAAAAGATTTTTATGAATGAATTTACGTTTATTTTCCTTTATACCTTCTTTGTATGTGTACCTAAGAAATAGGTACCTATTTAGGTGGTCTTTATTTACACTGTCTTTGTAAATTTTATATTTTTTTTATGAATGACAAATGTTTTACATTGCGTCAGGTCATTTGCAAGTTGTAAAATATTTGTGTTTCTCATAACTCACTTTTTAAGGGAAAATTTTATTCCGAGATGTGAGTACGGGGCTACTGAACTCTTAACTACGATTTTTTACAACCGGCACATGTGTTAAATGCAAAGCCCTTTCCATAATTATATACTTTTAGGGCCACTTACTCGGCCTAAAGTTCAAGCATGTTCGGTACTACTGTAAATGGAGAGTATTGCCGTCACGACATGTTTTTGTTAATGTTTACCTTTTGAAGATAAAACAACTAATTTTGTATCTCAGGATCAATAATAGGAAATAAGTGACAAACGGCCTCTTGTTTCCAAAGACCACCCTATTTTGCATTTACTAAGAATTTTGAAGTTTGTCAAACCTATGTGGTCGATAGACCATCCCATCGACCATATTCGCCTACTATTGAATGTATTACTTACTTTCATATTTACCAATTATTTATCAAAATAACACTGGTTTTCACGTCCAGTTTACCTATTCGCTGCCACAATTTGCCACAACTTGTTTTGCTACATTTACATAACATAAAACTAATCAATTGTACAGAAAATTCTATAAATTCTTAATGTTTTTAAACTTTCGTGACTTGTACAAACATTCTTACTTGCAATAGAATTATATCGCGAATAAGACCCGTTTGTTGTCTATAAATCCTTGTTTCCCAGTGGCTCCTATTGTTCGTGATGGTGCTGGCTGTCAGCCTGGGTGAGAGCAAGCGGCACTACCACAGGCGCGCGGGCCGGCACCCCGTGTTCCTCGTGCACGGCAACAAAATGCCGCGCGTCAAGATACCCAGGATCGTGATGTGATAGGACATATGTAAAAAGGTTCTATAGCATCCTTATAAAGCGACAAGTGAATAAAGTTTGTGGCTATTATTCTGTTTTTATTTGTGAATTTGTTCCTTTACAGAGTTTTTTCGTAAATCTCTTAACGAAAACACTCATAATAATATAGGACTTGCTTTTAGGTTCTTTGTTTTTCAAATATATTTCTTGGTACAAGAAAAACTAATGTATATTCTGTACTACGAAGTCTATAAGAAAACATACTTTTTAAAGACTTTATTTACTTAATAAAACCAACTTCTATCTACAACGATGCCAAGAATCTTATGCACTTATCTCTGCTATTATCTCAACCATATCACATTCCTTCAAATTTCCCAACATTGAGTGGACAATATTATAATTTAAACTAGAGGCAGCCATGACAGTCCTTGATCTAATAAGTTTGGCCGGCCGACAGTGACACGGTGCAAGGCTGAACGTGACCATAATCCTTAATGTTCTCTAGGTATGAGGATATTTTGGCTGTTTATCCGGTTATACTACCTAACTACGCATTGTTTTACACCTGACCGCTCATATATAAGAGGTCCTGATTGACTGATAAATCATTACACAGCGCATCTTGCATCTTATACCTCGTCCAAACGAACAAATCAAAACAACCAACATGTTCAAGTTTGTAAGTACTTTTATTATATTTTGCACTTTTAATGTTCTACAAATTTCTATTTGATAATGCTCTACATTATATTTACATGTAAACTATACAATTACATATTTGGGTTCAAACCTTGCAGCATTAGTTTTGTTTAGTAATTTATTACTGTACAATAGCAATAAAACATTGCTTTTGCTTTTAAATTCCAAGTCAGAAATGCAATGATCATTACTACACTTCATTTTTTATAAAATTATTTAAAATCACTTTCTTTCGCATGCTTTAATTTTAAATACCATGCTTCCAGGTATTATTCGCCGCTCTCTTGGCTTTCGCCGCAGCTAAGCCTTTAGTAGTGGAGTACCCCGCAGTGGCCGCGTACAGCTCGCCCTACGTCGCGGCATACACCGCACCGACCGCCTACTCCTACAGCACGTACGACTACGCTCTTCCCTACTCGGCATACACATACGCTGCCCCATACTCCTACTACGTACGCTAATTACCAACAGAATCAAGAAAACTGGCTCCACTCATAAATAATTTATAACCATTAAGTTATTATCCCAGCAATTATCTGAATAAATGACATTGGATACATACTTTTCTCCTTTCATTTTAAAATACGTATTCTTTAAATGACCGATGGCTCATTGTAATTTCACTTTCGTCTATTTAGTAGGTCAGGTTCTAAAACGAGACATTGTTAGTTCATATTATGTATTCCAAAAGGTTATGGCTTTATGATTAAATAATAGCATAATAGCCGTAATACAAGCACTATTTGTAATGTAATAATGTGGTAATTATTGACTTCTGATATTGTGACGCGATTGTTCATTCACAATTCATACAAAATTAGAGGTAATAGCGGACTTGACTGCCAAGTTATTGTGCCTAGCTTTAAGGGCATACATTAACACGTTTCCAGAATTATAGAACTTACAAAATACCATAAATTTGTATGACATCTTTACAAATGCTGAAACTATTATGCCGTTATTAAATAAACGTGCACATAACAGACCAATGTATTTCAAAGGTACCAACTGGAATTGTAATTATTATGAGTTAAAATTATGTACGTCAAACAAACTATCAAGGCTGCGCATAAGGGGGTTTATTATTTAAATATGTCGAATTAACTAACTCACGAGATTAGGTTAGGACGAAAAGTCGCAGCAGTATACAGATTATAAACACTCGATATGACTGGGTTTTGTCGTTTATTACCTTCTGAAGTACGTTTAAGTCGATTAATGTGAGAGATTAGCTGTTTATCGTTCGATATGGCAATAAGGCACCGACTATAATGAAAGTCGGTGACGCTCGAGACTTATAGTTGTGAAAACGTGAGAACGTGTCGAAAGTCACGTGATTGCGCCCCTATACAGGTAACACCTTATTATATCAAATCAACGTGCATGCTCGACTTGCGGCGAATGTTTTTGTAGGTAGGAATGTTTTAGTCTTTAACATAAACAATTTAGGTAAATTGGCTAAATTGTTCTGAAACTAGGTCTAATTTTGTGTCAAATTACCTATTTTATGTGGAAATTTTGTTAACAGCTAATTAACTAAGTTTTCTTTTTATTTCACCAAGACATCATTGCGACAAGCACATCAAAAACTTAAGATCACAACACTATTTTGATTTTGCTATAAATATCATTATAGCAAAATCAAAATAGTGTTTGTAAAAGAGTTGAAAGTCATAATATTTTAAAATGCCCAAAAACTTATGACTTTTATGTAATTACTAAATTATTAATAGTTCATACTGTTTACCCATATTAATGTACGTAACTAATTAAAAGATTCGACAATTAAATTAAACCCGAGGAATATTCCCACGATAGCGAGAAAATTGATGACGTAAGCAACACTGATTAACTACAATTTTGTTTCATTCGACACGTGACTTTCAAACTGCTTTGACTAAAGTAATAAGCAATCAGTTTTTTTCAGAAAAGAAAAATAATTTTACGTTTTCAGCGAAAAAACATGATAATAAAAAAAATCTTTTATAGTGAATATGTTGGTGGTGATAGTGATGAATAATTAAATAAATATACATTTTTGAATTCATACAATTATTATTTTTAATTAAATTGTGTTAGCTTATTGATATAGTAAATTACAAATCAACTCTCTGGCTCGTTCATCCATTCGACAAATGTTAAAAAATTTAAAGTGGATGTTTCTCTAAGAAACAATGTGGAAACGCAGTTCGCAATATGTGCCTCTTATCTCTCCTTGCAACTTCCTGGTTGGTCCCTGGTGAAGCAAAATGAGGTTTCCTTTCAAATGAGGTCGTGCACTTTACTAATGAAGCCAGCTTGATCGGTCGCTGTGCCAAGATTGCCGCATAGTCCTACACGTGGAATCTTGGCAGATACCGAACAAAGAGGCCGGGAAAATTAATTAAAAATAAATCCCTTTCTGATTAGGCGGTCACCACGTGATTAATTTTCGGCTCTAACGTTATTACAGGCACATACTTTATTGAATAATCCTACAGTTAGTCTCTGTAATATGCAGTTAGGTCACTGTAACACTCATCTGTATTACATAATCATATCATTAGACTTCAATGTCATTGTGTATCAAAAATTTGACAACACGTGCAAAATATTACGGCATACGATATTTCTTAACGAGTGACGTATTTGAACTCGCATAAAACCTCGCTGCCACATGCTTAGTATTTCATTAAAGCGCTCTACTCTGTCAAAAAAACTCATATTAGGTTCCTGACTAAAGAAAAGTGTGTGTGAAAAACTGTGCGTCAGTATCGACATACAATCCTTATGAAGACACAATGAAGTAAAAAGGATTAAACATAATGACGTAGGTCGTACGTCACGGACGGAGACGATAACACCGGACAATATGTGTCCACGCATGTATTATAAGTATTAACAATACAATACGATTATGCACACAGCGTGGGATTACAATGGCTAGCCACGATTATGGAATGTACAGTAACCATTACTGCATTCTATAAATAATATTTTATATGACTCTAGTTATTCAATTGTTTTATGTGTTACGTTTGAAGTTATCGTGATTTTAAAAGGTTATTATTTGGAAAAAGTATTTTTTGATTGTTTAATACTTTCTGTGCACATATTCAGTTTTTTTTCGCTCTTATTAATTTAATTAAAGTAATAAACATAGAACTAAAATCTAACAAAGAAATATTTTTTCAGGTCTCTGTGTTTACGCCGTATACTGAAAAAAATCACTATGAAAAGATGAAAACCTTTCATATTTGCAATAAATGCCATCGCACTAAAAATAAATTTCATTTTGTAACGATTACAATAAAATCAGCATCGCTGTGAAAACGTCATGCATAAAATTGTCAGTCATCTATGAAAACGTTTGTTGTAAAGGCTACATATGACGTAGTTGTGCCAAACATTTGTATTGCTTGAATTCAGATAGAGTTATGAACAGCCAGTGTACGTCATGTAGACTGTTGATCATTCAATAGCAAAAAATAACTTTATAATATACCTGGGCTATGCTAAAAATAAATTTAAATGAGACAATTTACTAAGAAATTTTAAATTTTTAACTTAAAAATTAGGTCCTTACTAAGAAAAATGGACATTCAAAAATAGATAAAAATTTATTTGTCTTTTATCGGCTCTTACAAACATTTACATATTCAACAATAAATGAATACCACAAACAGATTGTTTTCACCAGTCTAAGTAACTGCAGTTTTTGAAGTAGGTAATATTTTCTTGAACATTCGTAGTTGTAATATTTAGGACGTCCTAATGGAAATTTTCGCGACACTCTAAATCCTGAAAGTTCTTACACGCGTGTACTGAGTCTATTGCGTCAACATCGCCTTTTGTTCTCCTGAAATCAACACTGTTGTTTAGAACTTTCTATCGACAGAAAAGCATTTGAAGGTTGTAGAGTAGAATATGTGAAATATACAGATGTAGGTTCTAGAAAATGTCGTGATTTAAGGTTAATTATGTAAGGATAAATATAACGCTGATGACGCTCGACGGATTAAAGTTCTTGAAAAAAAGGACAATAATATTATATTGCGTAAAAATACTATATTCCAGCTCGAATTACGATTTATCTAGGTCAATGAATGCATTGTTCTAAAGATAGGATCACAATAAAACAAGGTTCAAACAACAAACAGTATAGGAAATAGTAATTGTATTACAGTATTTGTGACCAAAGTTAGAATAGTTCAACCCGGATAATAATGAAATTCCTCTATTTAAAAAGTAAATAAAGTATATTTTATGTGTAAATCTTCCATATACTGTGGATATCCAGGCATGTGAGCCTTTGTCAACACCACGTGGAGCATTCTTATACAAAACTTACCTAACTACTTAGTGTATTGAAGCCTCGTAAGCATGTCCCTGTGTCCCATTTCCGATAAAAAAACAAACAGTCATTTGTTTAGATTATAATTAGAAGACTTATTAGGCACTAGGAAACTGTAGAAGTGTATTATGGACACGAGCAACCTAATTTTTCGGTAAAGAAAAATAGGTAACAATTATCCAAAGCTTTGTTTTCTGTTATTTGTACATTGTAGTTGTGAAAAAAGGATATTGAAAGGAACCTCCTTTGTCGTTCTTTTTTATTGTTCATAAATTATGTCGTTGGGATTTTTTGGAAGCTGCCGGTATTGCTTAGATGTGATCAAAACAAGATTAAAATCAAACACTATTTGGTAGACCGTTGTTTCAATTTGGGTACGTGCAAGTATTTCGAGGTAGCGCATTGTTCTCAGACTGGCTTCAAGCCAAAATTTAGGCTTCTAATGTGCGTCTGTTGTCTTGTCGTCGTGTTCTATGCAGTGTAGTGCATTGCATACAAGGCGCGGTGATCTATTACACACAGACACAATTCGTCACGTTTGCCTGTATCTACTGGTCGTAACTAGATAAACTAATACAAAAGACTATGGTTTTGGTTCGCAATGACGTATGCGGGTAGTATTTTGTACTAAATAGAACGATGAATATCTCAACTCTTATTAAGAGACTATAATATGTAAAGGTTTTCGTAAATGCCAGTTCATTTCCTGCCAAATACTAGTACATAAATTTAAACCTTATTTATTTGCTTGTAAATTACAGAACTAGAATATTTATTAGATAGTCTTATTTAAGTAAATCTGACATTTTTTTTATTGTATTTTACACGTAGATAGAGATGTGTAGAATTTTAAAATCTGTAAAGGTATAAAGAACGTAGAAATATCTTTCAAACAAAATAAATCTCAAAAATATCACGAAAACAGTTCACGACTCGTAACAAGGAACACGAGATCCGAAGGTGATGTAAACAAAATACTTCCTCGAAACTCGGAAAACAAATTGTAAAAGTGTTGTAAGAAAAAAGATAGGTTATGTTACACAACGCGTGTGGAGTGGACGCCGGCCTCGCAGGGCAGGCGACAATTGTAGGTGTCAATTGCACACTGTGACGACAGTTCCTGCCTCGACTGTCTTCCCCGGATATCTGTTACGCAATAGCTAAATGTCCCGAATGATATACAACGATATAGGGGTATTCTAGATGTGGTGTGAAGGAAAAAGTTTACTGATGTAAAATTGGAAAGGTGTTGAAACATTTTTTAATGTAGTTGACTAGGTTATTGAAAAGGTGTATATTTTTTATGAAAAGGAAGTATTGCCGTAAATATAATACATTTTTTTAATTTCTTTTCTGTTTTACAGGAACAGAAAGTTCAAACAGAAGAGAAGCTTTTAAAACGGTTTTGAATGATTATTAAATACAATTGTTTGTAGCATGGTTTATTCAATGTCGACTGGCCTGTTGGTCTAGTGATTAGTGGCCCTGACTGTTCCAGACCAGACCAGACCAGTGACCAGAGGTTCTCCTAAAAGTATCTTTAGTACCACTAAAGCTGTAGCAGAAAGCTTCGAGTAAAAAGACGTATCTCTTCCAGTAATGATATGACATCCCTTAGCCATATGCGATAGAGCCAAACATATGTGAATATATAACCGCTTACCGAATCTTTTGTTTTGCATTCAACTGGTCCATTGTCTGTTTAGAAATGGTCGTAATTAGTTTCAAAATAACCTTTTGTTTAATATGAAAGCTATACGTAACCTGCACATATAGGACGTATCATTCAAAGCACTATTTGTATTATTGACTTGAATGAGTTATCAGTAAATCATTGAGGAAAATGTTGTTGCGTAGGTAATGTTTTAATTGATATACGGATTTGAACTTGGAAATAAAATAAGCATCAGATTTCTTAATGAGTTTTTAATGACACACAAAACATGTTGACATTTTAAGAACTGTACCAAATATAATTTTCTCAGTGAACTCAATAAATTACATGTCGTAAACAAATATAATATAAAGCAGATTTGCTTATTGCGTCTGTCCGTCCTTATGTAGGCTTAGATCTTTAAAACTACGCAATGGTTTTTGATACAGTTTTTTAAATAGATATTTTTATAATGTTTCAAGAGGATGGATTATACCTACATATCAGAAATGTTAATCAACAATAAATAGCATTTAAAGTTACTCGTCTTAAGCTTTGGTTTTTGTCTGCAATTAAACGTCAAAATTTATATTTAGAGGAACAAAACCGTCTGCGTAGTTTCTAAAAGAGTGAGAGTCCACGTGATTCAAAACTCGCTTTCCGTCGTCAATTTAGAAATGTTAAGAAAAACGGTATTTGTAAGGGTATCGCGACCCGTTCACAGTCACGTTGATTCGCACGTTGGGAACGTTTCGTGCAGAAAAAGAGAGTCAAATTTATGAGACTTTATTATCGTGATTGTGTACTTGTATGGACTGATAACTTAATTTGATTGCGTAATTTGAATGTTAAGTAGCTCGAAATTACTTTTAAGAAAATGTTAATATGTTTTTCATATGCATAAGAAAGAATGTGTATTTTAAATGCAATACGTTTAATTATATTTTGTGAGTTATTTTGTAGTTTCAATTTGATGAATACGAATGTAAGCACATAATGCTGTACACGCGTTTTAATGTTTAGCTAGTACTAGTTAACTTCAGAAATATTTGTGTGTATAATTAAAATCAAAGTTGTAACTAATTTAAAATATTGTTTTATAATACCCCTACGTCGTAAAGTTACACGAATTGTATAACATTACCAATAAAATTTTTATGTAATCGGTTAAACAACTACAAAAAATCTGATGCAATTACGATACACTAATTCATCCTTATCTTAATCGTTTCGAGAGTACTGCGAAAGATTTACAAGTGACAAGTGAATAGCAATAAAATAGATGCTTACATGAATTCCGATGACTCCCGAAGACTTGGTTTGGTGCGCAGATCACGCACCGACCAATGCCAGAAGCGACGCCGAGGATGCACGGTTGCGACATCGCCGGCGCCTGCGCCGTATAAAACGTACTCACGGACCTGCAATCAGTACGAGTCCTGTTCTAACAGTACAACACAACCAACCCAACCACCAAAATGATGAAGCTTGTGAGTACTCTACTATTCAGTAAACAAAAAAAAACAGTGTAAAGATAAAAGGAAATCTATTGTTCAGTGATAAATCAAAGTATCAAACCTGTAAAATTAGTTATCTAATCATTGCCTACGAAGAAGTGTTTTATTGTTTCAAAATTGCGCAATCATGAAAATATAGTTTTCAAATTTAAACCAGAGGTTCTCTAATGTGATTCTATGTAGCATACAACTAATTCTACTATAAATATATTTCTAGATCGTTGTCCTCGCCGCGCTTGTCGCCATCTCCGCCGCTAAGCCAGCCTTAGTCAGCGCTCCCTTAGTCGCCGCCGCCCCTGCCGCCGTAGTCACTGCCTCCAGCTCGCAGTACTACCACCGCATCAACAGTGGACTCGCCGCCTACGTAGCAGCTCCTGCCGCCTACGCCGCTGCACCCGTCGTAGCTGCCCCCTACGCCGCTCCCTACGTAGCATCACCCTATGCTGCACCCTACGTCTCTGCTCCCATCGTTGCTTTGTAAGCTGGACTACGATTTGTGACCCCTTTGTGATATTACGATAATTCTGCACTGGTTGTTGATATTTGCTGAATAAAAATGTTATGAAGAGTAATCTGGTGCATTCACTTATTTTTCCGTTTAACTTTGTATTATAAATGATGAACTGAATATCTATTTACAGCCGACATAAAATGACACGTAACTCGTGAGAACTAATTATGTTAGAAAAAATAAATTTTAGTGAATAACTGTGGTGAACATACCTGTCCACATAAAATTAGCTCCCATTCGTATAGCATAAAACAAAACAGTCCAATCAAGATTAGTTTAAGTAAACTTATTTTTGTGCAAAATTTTGTTATTGAAAATTTGTAACTACCCAAATTAATTTGGGGCTACATCAAAGGCAAGCTTCTAGAAAGAATTATTTATTATAAAGTAACTTCTCAAATCGGTTAGTACCTGCGTATGTTAAGAAAAATGCGTAAACAACACTTCAAAGAAAGCCCACTTTTGTATTGAAAATATTTGAAATATTAAGTATATTTCCGTACACAATGGTCTACTTAGAATGCTTGTTCTAATTTTTATTTGGCACACCTTTTATGAATAATAATTGTTTAAATGTAAATGCATAAAGAAAATTGTACAGTAACAAAATTACGTTCTTATTTTCATGACTCTAAAAATACTCTTTGATTGTAAGTGGAGTAGGTGCTATTGCTTACTTACCTATAGAGGAGAAACCTAGTTACACGTGTTTCAAACATCGGGCTTCTCCTGTTCCATTTGCAGTTTAAAAAAAAAGCCATTTCAAACTATGTTTACACTGCATCGTCTTTTTTCTTTTTAAGCGATGTTTATTATATTCAACCTACTTTGTATTACTTCTTCTCACAACAGTTTGGTTTAATACTAATTTTCCATATTTCTTTTTATTATTTTTCCTGATTGGGATGGCATTTGGACAAAATCTCAGATACTTTGGGCACACGCTGTGAAGCATTCTTATTTCACCTTAGAAATGAGATCGGTATTGTAAGCATCTTCCAAGGTAACTTCACTAGTCAGTACCTACCGTGTATTTCTACAAAATAATGTTAATGTTACAAGGTCTGCGCAAGGACTCTGGCTTGGGGTTGTTTTGTTACAAAAAATAGGTCTAGGTTGACCAACATGTTTACAGTAACCAATTCACCTTATTGTACCCACACACCGAGATCTAAAGAATAATGTATAGAATTAAAGAAGAGTAAAGTAAACGAACAGTTTATCTACAATTTAAGAGATAAATGTCAAGCACAAAGGTAAATAAGGTTTTTGCTCTGTAGAAATAGGGTATAAGACTATTCGGATTCAACGTTGCATGGTGGCATACATATATTAAGTTATTTTCTTTAGTACTTTTTTGTGATTAAACATTTACTTTTACTTAAAATGAATCTTTTGCCGTTAACATAAACTTACTCGAGAATATCCACAAGATTAATTCTTATTGAAATCTTGAAGAAGTCCTTTAGCTTAGTACCAAAGTAGCGCCTGTGAAAAATAACTCCGCAAGTTTTATAGCGAGTCCAAAACTAACGTAGCGCCTGCTTTGTAGGCAGATACGAAATGTAAGCCGCGCATTGGTACACAAGCCTAGCGTATTTGGCAGGCGCTACAATTCACACGATTAATTTATTTAATAACATGAGGGAATAGGAATGATAAGAAAATGAAGTTTAAAATATTATCGACTGAATCAAATGATTTTTTTTTGTATTATGATGACGTGATGTCATCATATTAGTTTGTGTTGAGGTGTAGATCCTTGGTTGTTTTAATAAATTTTAAAGGTAGATTTCAATGTATACCACGTTGTTTATTTATATCTATACCTACCACTAACTCGAATGTTTAAGTATAACCTTGAAAGTAATTAATTAGCCTTCAAAACTGTTTGGTCCACCAAAACATTTCCATCGCATTGTAAGCCAGAGCTTTTGTTCAAACAACTGATAAATCTATTATAATCGTAATTAATAAGTTAATGTTTATTCTAAGACTAGCTTTTGCCCGCGGCTTCGCACGCGTTAAGAAGTATAATTGTTTAGCAAGTTAGTGTAAAAATTAGGGCCTACAAAACTTCTTTGTACACAATATTCTTAACTAATTTGTCATTTGGCGCTAAAACTATCAAGCTACTGGGAGAACTTACTCGTGAGCAAGCAACATGAAACTGCCAATGAGAGAAGCAATGTTCTCTCAAGTTTCAGACCCGCAAATTTGAGAGTTTGCCCCTGAGACTTGTCATGGCAAGTCAAAAATCTAAGAAGATTTATATAAACTATTTCATCCCCTTATGGGTGGAATTTATCAAAATCCTTTCTTAGCGGATGCCTACGTCATAGTACCTATATGCATGTAATTTCTCAGGTCGATGGGTTTAATTTTAACAAAGTTTCATACAAAACTTCAGCTCCCTATTTTATCCCCTTGGGGGTAGAATTTATCAAAATCCTTTCTTAGCGGATACCTACGTCATAACATCTACCAGCAAAAAAATTCCTTTGCAACGAAAGTACAAAGTGAAAAATCAAGCTATTTTATTGCGGGGTATAACACCTCGGTAGTCGGTACGCGCGATCGCAAGTCCCGTCGTGGTACCTCGTCCCGCGCCCCTCACTGCAACTCGCCTCGAGAGCCGCATGCCGCGTGCAAAAATATAAAAAATATTCGTGCGTACTTTTTAATTTCACGATATATCAGAAACTATTCATCCGATTTATAAACTGTAAAAGACAAATATTATCTCCATGATATGACCTTTTTTTTAAAGTAAGTTTTAGACGTAAGAATTAGTATGGTAGTACTAAAATCATGCTCAGAAAACATGTCTTATTTTTCTTTATCTGTTTAGCCTCATCATGGATTTCCCCTAAAAGATAGATATAGGACATCGCGAACTTTTTTGTAGGTCTATTGGAGCCCTACATTTTCGTAGTACATAGTATTCATATATACTTGAGTATTTCGGCAGCGTACGCGATAAAAGTGATTTAGCGGTAACTTTTTTCCGACTTACTTGACTAATATCCTTATTTGAAGATAACCGAGAAAAGTAGGGTGATTTCATATAGCCCATGGCAATTCGGAATGATGTAGCTTTCTAACAGTGAAAGAATTTTTAAAATCGGTTCAGTAGTTTTGAAGATTAGCGCCGACAAACATACAAACTCACAAACGCTTACCTCTTTATAATATTAGTATAGATAAATAAGACTGTTTTACATCCTACGCGGGAATCCTCTTTTTGTAAAAACCTTTGCCTGAAGCAAAAGCGTCGGCGTTTCGTACAAGCCTTTTTAAATCGTGAAACTAACAGAGAGTTTTTAAATGTGATTTCATAAATGGTACATTACAATTTGATATCACGTAATACAAAAAAAAAATGTCACAAGATATCTTATTGATTCTTTGATTTCTCCATTAAATATAATTTTACAGACGCGTAGAGAGCAAATTGTTCTCCATGTTTACTCAGTAAATGGTACAAAGCTTTGTATGACTTATATAAAACAATAAAACAGTATCTTTGACCTTTATGTCTAATCCAGACAATGTATCGCGTAACGTCCGGGAGATAGAGTTTCTGGTGGACATGCAAACCGACGTGAGACCGACATACCCAACCACAAACCTGGCCTATAAATTCTGTGTTGGGTGTAGATATAGCACGCTTACGTGTACAGTCACACAGTAAATATACTTACATATTTCTAAATACATACACACAATAGATAAATTACACCCAGACACAGAACAAACAATCGTGCTCATCACACAACCATTTGTCCTGGGTGGGTATCGAACCCACGACTAACTAACTAGACCAACAGGCCCGTCATAAATGTTGTATTTAATAGAAAATTTCACGACTACAAAAGTCTAAGGAGATTAAGCAAGAAAAAAATGTTGCGTTTCGAAGTTCAACTGTCGTTCTGATCGACAACGTCTCAACTGCAAGCTGTCAACCCTTGTTAGCTAGGTATGTGTGTTGAATATGTAACCAGTTGATTGAGCTAATTGGCTTTCGCTTTCATAATCTGCAAGAATGTATCCTAATACCACTAGATGTATTCCCAAACAAAATATAAAATATTTTTTTACCGCTATCGAACATCATTAGATTTGATAACATCTCTGCTTGTGGCGCATTATCATATTTTCACGCTGCATTTTTTAGTCGAGTTGAGTCAGTCTAGAAGAATAAAAAACATCATAGCATTGTGTTTTGAAAGTTTAAAGTAACTTAATTAAAACACAAAGCTTAAGCTAACAATCTAATCCGCTGTAGATTATCTCTGAGATTTGGTAGGACAATGGTATGGCGCTTCAAATGTCATCGATCGATTACACGACGCATATGTCAATTAGGTTACCTTATGTGGGTTAGTAGGAGCTATAAATAGGCAAATACGATATTACGAGTGTTGACTGGTACACTGGTACTTTCCAAATGGCCCATCGTTATTATTCCCACGACGTTTTCAATACGATTTTTGTAGCCATCAAGGTCCGTGTCCACCTTGCCCATAGTACCATTAGGTATTCCGAGGCACCCGCCACGTTGCCTCACCACGATGCAAAATTTGTTACACCTATATAAAAGAGGGGGTCCAATATTCTAACGCCCGCATTATAATATCAAAAGCGGCCAGGAAAGGGGGCCTTCAATATGATTCGAACGGTAAATATTTTTAATAATAAATAATAATTTCTTGTGTTTACGTTAAGTACACATTTGCATAACAACTTCTATTTATTTTCCAGATTTTGGTGTTGTCAGTGTGTGGCTTGGTGAAGAGCTCAGGAGTGCATGACGGAGCTTTCGCGCAATTAGCTCCAGTGGCAGTTGCAGGCCCTGAAGCTCCAGTGATCAACGCTCCGGTGGTCACGGCTGCTAGCTCACAGTACTTCCAAAGGACCTTCAACCGTCTGGTAGTGCCGCCAGTAGTAGCTCCCGTTGCACCTCCTCCGTTGCAACCAGTGTTCCATGTGGGCCCTCCACCAACCGTTTTTGTTGAACCAACCAGAACAGTCCCAGTTGCTGTGAACCCATCACCACCTACTCAACCAGCTCCAATTCAACCAAATGTGGCTATAGCTGTAGCTACAGCTCATGCCGCTGCACCGGTCGCCACCATCTTATTACCACCGTACCCGTTCGGATTCCCTCCCAACTTTGGATTTATACCTTCGGAACAACAACCTGTTAACGTACCTGATGAGAATACCAAAGAACCAACAACTCAATCCACAACGCAAACTGAGGGTACTACTACTAGTCAAGAACCTGAACCTACCACGCCTGTACCGTCAGGCAGTGACAACAACTTTGTTCAAGCACAACCTTCCAACGATAACATTAATTTCAAGCAATATGGTGCACCAGCACCGCCTAACGGTCCACAGTTCCAGCCAAACCAACCTCGACCACAGTTTCAACCAAACCAGCGTCCACAATTTCAGCCACAGCAACCACGTCCTCAAATTCAACCAAACCAACGACCACAGTTTCAACCACAGCAACCCCGTCCGCAGATTCAGCCACTGCAACCTCGGCCGCAATTCCCATTACAGCAATCGGCAAATGAATTCTCTTCCCAAGCTCAGCCTCAGTACCCACCTCTACAACCGCATCCACAACCGCAGTTTCCACCACAGCAGCCTCGTCCTCAGTACCAGCCTCAAGCAACGCCACAGAACCAGCGCCCAGTGTACCAGGCACCACAGCAGCCATGGCCGCAGCAGAAACCCAAGCCAACGAAATTGAAAACGTCAGTGGAAGTGGTTCCTGTGCCACTAGCGTACATCACTCCGCCGCCTCTCCACAAACCGCACGCTCACCCAACTCACGCTCACGTAAAAGTCGTGAAACATATCTATTCGTTTGTTCCGGCAAGTCACGCGAAAATCATCATAAGACCAGTTAAAATTCGGCCTGCGCGATTGGTGAAGGTGAAGAAAATTCATGCACAAAATTTAAGAGCGAATGCTAGAGACATTGAAGTCACTACATTCAGCCCATTTCCTCGACCCAACACCAAGCCACCTAAAGTATAATTAGTGAAGTATTAGTCAATTGGTGCACTCGTTAATTTAATTGCACATGTAAATATTTTAAGAGAGAAATAATATAGAGATATTTATACTTTTGTACACGTGTGTTTTAATTTATTGCAATTCCTATGACATTACATCGTTAAGAGTCTCGGTCTAGGCCGACTAGGCGTATCGTACTTACGCAACTTGTGTTGGGGTTGAAGACGTGCACGCATTGTAAATGATACTGGGCCTATAAAGTAATGTAATGAAAGTGACATTTGAATGACGAGCAAGGAGTTTTACATGAATTTATTATCGTGTTTATGACGGACTCGTAATATTAATTTCTGGACCATATATTGCAACGATGCTCTAAGCATACGAAATAAAAATGTTGTAAGTTTAAATAAAAATGCTTGACCCGTTATGAAAAAAGGTGATTATGAAATATATGTATATTACAGATTTTTTAAAACAATCTTACCATGACAGCAACGCAGCCGTGGACGACCCTTGACTACATACGGCATTGTCTAAACGCTTCAATATTTTTATAAACATTCGATCTGTTGCCGTCGCGGTGTAGCGTCCGTATAACTTGAATTAATTTTACTACATGAGTTAAAAACGAATCTCAAAATTATGAACAAAGGATAAGTTGAATTATTTATTATTTATCAGTAGAAGACCTATCGATAATCTATGACATATTTAAATAATTAAGTTGCTATGTTTAAACTAATGAATAAACAACTTGATTATCAAAACTACGATCCAATTATACGATGTTGCAATTGAAACCCATTTTGAAGACAAGTGATTCTTCAGTCAAAATTAGGTACAACCCATTTTCATATTTTCTCGTCAATACTTTCTCAAAATTCCTCTTCAAACAGTTTTATAACCCAAATGTAAGTATGTTTTAATTACAACCCAAATAAAACATCCAAGAGTAAAGAGCAACCCTAAATATGTACATATTATTATATTGTATACTACCCAAATAATATGAACTAGAGTTTTCATACAATTTCTAGGATATTGCCCTAGTTTAGATCCAATATACATTTAGTGTTCGTTGTGTATTCCACGGCCGTTACAGCATCGTGCTTTGAAGTCATAAATCAGGAACACTGATATTTAATATCCTTACACAAAACCTATTTTATTTTAATATTCAGGTCGTGACACTAAACGAAGAGTTGCCTTTATATTTCGTTATAAGAACGAGAGACTGACCTACTAACTCGGGAAAAGGTTAAAAATAATAGATTTTCTTAAACAATCTAAGCAGGTTCGATCAAAAGCTTAGTTAGGTTTCTTCGGGAACTAAAGTTTTTTATAATGAGCCCTTTTGTCACAGAACCTGAGCCTGTTTGAACTGTCGGTTCTTGTATGACCTCTTTCGGAATCGGAAAAAGTTAATTATGGTAAAGAATTAGTTATGGTTACAAAACACGAGACATTGGAACGCTAGAAGACGAGTTGAAGGCAAAGTCTCGTCTCAGAATTATAATATTTGAGCCTTTTGGTTTTTTCGGAGCTATTTATTTGTGTGTTTATGCTTGTTATACAAATAATGTACAATGATGGACTTAATACCTAAGGCATTTTTTACCAGTCAACCATAGGGTGGAGCAGAGACACCAAAAAGTGAGTGCATAGTAGGAAAATACTGTGGAGAAATATTCGTCAAGGAAAGGCGATAAAAAAGGTAAAATAAAAACTTAAGATACAAGAAAACTTAAAACTACCTTAATACAAATATTAGCTATTCCCATTTCCAAGACCTTATAGGATACGAAATCGTATATAAATGAGTATCAAACAATCCAGCTTTCCATGTTTTTTGAATTTATAATATTTTAAATTAAACATAAAGAAAACATATAAAATTGAAAATGTCAAAACATGCGTGCATAGCAGTCAAAGTAAAAGTAAAAATAATTACAAGCGACGATGAGTGTGACGCATGCCGAGAAACAAATTGGTATGCGTCATGATATCGTCTTTAACGAATCGAATGCAATTTGCATACCGTTGACAAATTGACATACTTAGAGGAAAAATGATATAACGGACTGTTCATCATGGATTTGTATTCATATTAACTGAAAGATTGAAACTGAAGATTGTTATTATTAAAAACACAATCGAGTTTTCTTTACCTAATTGCTTAAATAATTCAGGAGGAATCTGAAAAAAAATACCTTACGGAAACACTGCAAAAATGCTGATGTAAGTGTTTTTCAAATCTAACCTTTTTAATGATTAAATATTTAAAAAAATGCAACAGATTAAACCTGGATTCATAACCTATAAGATTAACATTTTGTTAATTATGATTGATACATAAGAGAAGAGTTTAAATTTCACTTTAATAAATCTACCAGGACTAAAATCTAGATACCCTTAGCAACAGCAAGTGTATTAATCAAATAACACTGTAAGGCACAAAATATTAGATCTAATTTTAGTTATATTGTTAATTTTAGTTTTAAATGTAGATATTTTTTGTTTAGTCTAGTTTCTGTCACTCAATAAAACTTAAGAATCACTGCTCTACTACTCGGACACTTTTGGCAATATTATAACTTTTAAATGGTTATAATATACCCAAAAATGTTCGAGTGGCCCAATGTAAAGTTATCAGTCCGTCCAGCTTTACTGTCGTAATGGTCCGCGTCCCCGTTGCGTGCCCTGCGTCTAACGAGGCTCTGCAATCGGTGACGAAACGCAACACAAGGTGAATCTTACCGCGCTACCGTATAAAAGGTATTGTCACCAAACTTCGGACATCACACTCACATCTTCTGTTCAACAGACAAACAACAAACATTTACAAAATGTTCAAGATTGTGAGTATTCGTTTAAAGTAATCGTATTTATTGACCATTGCAAAAAACATCGTAAATTCTATTAATTAAGTTCTTATAGCGTTTTAATGGTGTGAAGGTTTATTTTGTGTTCTAATACTGTTGTGTATTCCAGGTATTCTTCGTTGCTACCCTAGCCCTGGCGGCCGCCAAGCCTAGCGCAGTAGTAGCCTCCGCCCCCCTGGTCGCGGCCCCAGCCCCCCTGGTTGCTGCCCCCTTCGTGACCGCCACCAGCTCGCAGTACGTCGCCAGGAACCACAATGGACTGTACGCTGCCGCTGCTCCCCTGGTCGCCGCTCCAGCTCCATTAGTAGCTGCCCCTGCCCCTTACGTTGCCTCTCCTTACGCTAAGATAGTGGCTCCTGCTGCAGCCCCCTTAGTCGCCGCTCCTGCCCCGGTGCTGCCCGCCTACGCCCGGTATGCCGCCGCTCCTTACTACGCGCCGTCTCCCTACTTTGCCCCATCTGCTCCCCTCATCGCCTACTAGGAAACAATGACTGATATTAGCCCATTTTTTATACCGAAGAATACATAACTACTACCTAAATAAATTTTTCTTTTTATCTTTTTGCAAAAACCCCTTGTTCCTAGTTGGATAGAAACAGCTAAGACCAAATGAAGTTTAAAAAAAATGGCCTGAAATATTTCGGAAGCATTCTATACAAGTTTTACACATCTTCCTTGAACGCTTTACACAAAAGTGTTAGATTTACACTAAATAACAATAGAATATTTTCGTTTGACTACAATCTTGTCACCACACAGCCCACACAATGAGTGAGTTGCGCATGTTATTGTGCGTGATCGAAGTCGTATGTTTAGTTTCAAGGAAGTTTCCCCATAGTCCTTGGCAAAAGTAATTTGCCTATGAACAAAATGTTTGGTTACATAAAGAAGCCCCACTACAAAGGGGGAAATTAGGCTGGCCTATTTCTGTCCACGGCCACAATGTATTGATAAACACGTATCTTAGACGTAATCACTAAAGAAAAACTTGTTTGTAGGTCTTCCTAAAACAGTGCTTTCAGCTTTCCGCAAGTGTAGGCATAACGACGTAAATACAAATACAGACTAAAATAAATTACCATACTACAGCAATATTTTACCGGAATACGCGTGAATTCTTAGGCTTTGTGTTAAGATTGAGAAATAATCTTAGAAGAAGAATAGTAACTACAGTAAGTTATGCACTTGCTCAATTCGAGATATTCGTCAAACCTAAAAACAGAGCTAACTAATTTCAAATAGGTACTTAAACTTAGAGCCCATAATAAGAAACTTACGACGTAAGTATGTGTTAGTTAGAAAGTCTACTCCATATTTATTTCGATTTACAAAACGTACTCAAAAAAGTTTTAGCAAAACGCAAACCGAATTGACGTCTGTAACCAATCCTCAGTAAACAAACGTGCCATGTCGCACACTTCTAACAAGTGCAGCTCAGGTGTTATGCACGAGAAGTAAGAGTTGTCCGCGCGTCACGCTAAGACGCCGCCTTTCGATCACGAGGACGAATCGTGGGCGATACAACACGAGACATTCTGAAAAATATAATTTAATAAAATCACTTTAAACCTGGCACAATCCTTCAAGTCACGTGCCCTGAAATGTGTTTCGTAAACTTTTCTTTTATTCTTTGCCACCTGCAAAACACGTGCTGCTTTAGAAAGGCCTTCTTAGGTTTTCCATTGTGTGTAAGTAGTAGTTAATACCTGTACGTAGTTATGTTAAGAAACTATATGACGGAGTGTGGATTAATTGATCTGACGAATTATTTGGGCTTGACTACACAAACTACTATTATTGACATAGTCTACATAGTACTTGCTCAGAATATTTAGGACGAAAGAAGGTTTGAAAAAATATGAGGATGACTAAAATTCTAAAGACACATACGGAAATCAGTTACCTATACGATTTTTTTAAAATCCTAATATTATCTGAAGGTAAGAAAAGGTATCTTGCAATCATAAAAATATTTGTTTAATTTTATGCCCTTTACATTTATGTAGAACACTGTGGGTGTGCGCAGTAATTAATGCCTATGGCCAAGACTGCCTACACAAAGAATGTAATCATGTCCTTGGAAATTCGAATGAAATTTCATGATTTCAACGACGTAAACATTACCAAGAGTTAAAAAATAATTTGTTAAAAAAAATGCAAATAAAATGGCGATGAATTTCAAGTTTTACCGATCACAAGACCATTTCCCCGTATCGTCCGCGCGGTTAGAATACAAATCAGTTGATTGTGACGCGAACGTAATTACAATTCGATTCATACGTACATACGTACATGGTGATTCTGTTCACTCCGCATAATATCGAGGGCGTCCTTCATCCGTGAACTAATTCTTCGATTGGTATTTACATAATGGGTGTTTCGGGTGATATGTTAACGCAAAACGGTAACGGTTGATATTTAGAAAAATGTGTCGATGTGTTTCTGCCTCACAAGCTTACATGTATGATACCTACTTATACCGGTAAAATATTTATGTATAATTTATAAATTATGATATTAAATGTATCTTAATTATAAAAAAAATATTTTTTGCCACGTTTTTGTGGTGTACAAGTGATGAAATATAAACAAACCTAAACATATCAATGAGGTTACATAGAAACGAGGTTTGTGTTGTTCAATCCCTTAAAAAATAGTGACGAAACTGGAAAATATTTAATTTCATTGCATTTGGAATAGAGTGGTCAATTCCATTTCCACCTGGGTAGCTGATGCATTACACACTAGTACGATTTAGATACAATAACTGTTCTAAATAAGCCATAAAATTTTGTGTAGTCCAAAATCTTTATTTCTGTACTTTTTATTTACGGAAATAATTTATTAATGTTTACAGAATCATTAATCAAGTATTGTTTTAGTTGTCTTTATGAATATCAGATGGTTATAAGATCGTCAGTACGGCTAAATGGTACATCGTTGATAGTAAATAACACATTACGAATAGTTAATTTCCGGGAAAGTTAATAGGAACTGTTCAAAATAAAATAGATTCCTGGAATCAATAAAGAACTAACGATTCTTGTATCAGTAACTTTTGTCACACGTGTGAGATAAGCTGCCTTGTTACTGACATAGATATGCCAGAGATGAGGTAAATGGAAAATAAAATATTCCTCAAAGAGAAGAGCAAAGTAAATTAGTAGTTATTGGTGCCCTTAGTTCTAACGTGTAAAAAATTCTCTGGTACACACTCCTACATAGTCCTACTTTTATACTGACTTCATTACCCCGTAAGTAGTCTTCATCTTTAAAAAAGGAAGAAAAAAAACGTGTTGCGCCGAGCCCAAGTAAAATGGGAAGAGGGCCGGAGCATGGTGATGATGAAGCAGTCTTTATGTTAGAGAAAAAGAATCTTTTAAAAAGATGAAAAATGAATAACAGTAGTAACACCATTCTATATCATGTATATTATGTGTTGGTGGTGTTTCCAAGGACTAAAAAATTTCACTTATCCTGTACAGGGATTGAACCCGCAACGAGTGCAGAGATCACTGCTGTGCTAACCAAAACCACTCGGCTATTCAGGTAATTTGATAAGAATCAAATGCAGCAAGCTTAGTGCACTGATATGTAACACGTATTTATCTCCAATTACTAACATTCACTTGGTATTATGATTTGTCATGATACCCACGTTTTATCGACCGACAGTGATATATCGAGTGCCAAACAGTTACCGAAATGATTGACACTTATTAAAGTGCACTTGTTTTGTAAGAATGTAACAGGAAATGACCTATTTAACTATGCAATATACGTATAATCCTTTAAAAGTGATTGACTCGAAAGACAATCGTTAAAATTCGTATAAACTGACATTTCGACGTTAAGTTCTTAGCGAAGCTTGACTCGCTTTAAGTGGAATTAAAATAAGTGCTTATAACTTATCGACACTTGGATAAGCACATGTATTAAAAGGTTAAGTCAGAAAAAATATTTACCTATTCGCAATATATGTCCCGCAGTTGGGCACCGGCCACTTCCAATACAGACAATGATTGAGCATTGATCTTAAGATTTCCACCGGGTCACAAAACAGACATGATGAGTGTACCTTCCATAATTTATTTAAAAAAGCTAGGATTAACTACAAACAGTATTTACAGGTGGATTTACTTTTATGTATATGTAATTGAATGTGTCAACAACGGTTGCAAATGACCAATCTGATCTAAATATATTACAATAATAATGCAATTATTGCAAGTTTAACTGAACCATTACGGTGCAAAATCTCGTAGCTATAAAATATCGGCCACTAAAGCCAGACGTTAATACTTCAGTAAATGGAAATAAACTTATTAAATGAAGTATTTTCCGTGTATGTTCAACTGCACCTGCATTTATTAAGGTCTTGTTAAACAGCTGCCGTAAGTGAACAGGGGCATTATGTTTGCTTGCATTTCGAACGACGCCGTCGCTCAGGGTAATCAATTTAATCTCTTGTCAAATCCAATGATCACGACCAAAATTTTAACAAAGAAATTGTTGTTCAATTGACATGAGGTTTGACAGGTAATTAACCCTTGCATTGTAGCCTTTAGAAATCGGAATATTGTATTTATAAAAAAAATCAACCTTAATTAATCCAAATTAATCAACTTATTTCATAAATATAATGATACGATGTGTAATAAAACAAACTGCTAGTTGACCGAAGGAGGGATCTAAATGTATAAATTAATTGTTGGAGTTATATAATATTCCTATGAATGGTCATCACTTTGACATATTCGGCAACCGATGGTGTTCGTGTGCCACCTAATTGAGCATGCAGGGGTCCTGCCTATGGAAAGTGAAACCGTTAGCTACCAACATAGACGTAATGCTTGCAACAGTATGAACTATATAACGACATGTAACACATTCATCGATACATTTCATCGTTGACACTCAACTGATAGAGTTGTGATATCATATCAAAATGTCTTTTGTAAGATTAGTAAGTATCTGAATAATCCAAGAGATTTGGGATAAATCTTAATTTGATTTGCATATTAATTAATATGTTCTTATTTTTACAGGTCATTTCCACGGTTGCCATCATAGCTAGCTGTCAAGCTAGCGGCATCGGTCACCTATTCCCTGCAAAGTCATTATCAGTAGTTCGGTATGCTCCATTCTACAATTTCCCGGGTGGAGTGAGATCTATACATGCGGTGGCTGCTCCAGTGGCAGTGCCTGCGCCAGCTCCCGTGTTCCCCGCCCCTGCGCCAGTATTCCGAGCTCCTGCACCGCTGTTACCAGCACCACCACCAGCATTCGCACCTGCTCCAGTGTTTGCTGGACCTGCACCAGCATTCCCTGCCCCAGCGCCAGTTTTTCCTGCTCCAGCCCCTGTTTTTCCTGCTCCCGCGCCTGTTTTTCCTGCTCCCGCACCCGTGTTTGCTGCGCCAGCGCCAGTGTTCCCAGCCCCAGCGCCAGTGTTCCCAGCCCCAGCGCCTGTTTTCCCTGCGCCAGCTCCCGTATTTCCCGCCCCTGCGCCAGTATTCCCTGCTCCTGTGTACCCAAGGATAGCGCCAGCTTTCCCAGCACCTGCATTTTCGCGTGCCGTGCCAGTACTACCATCAGCGCCGTTCTCTCCCATCGTTAGGCCTGTGGGAGTCCCGCAAAACGCGCCATGGTTCGGACCCGCCTTAGCTCCGGCTGCCGTACAAGTAGCTAAGGCTTTGCCATTTGGAGTATCACCCTACGGTCCAGTGCCGGTCGGCCCAGCACCCATTTTTAAACAGTTTGCGTGGAAATGATTATAGTCTTTATTTTAATTGTTGTTTAGTGTAATTGTTATTTAGTCAATGAAGTCATTTACTTTTTATACGATTTTTGTAAATAAATTATTAAATTTTATTTTTCTTTCATTTTTATCACTCATGAAACATTAAACTCTATAGATTACAATTTAATAAAAAAATCTAAGTTACATTCTAACTACAACCTCTCTATTAACACAATTTGCTTGTTTCTTTTAGTAATGATAAGAAAACGATTTTTTTTTAAATATGTAGGTACTTTCATTATAACCTTATTCATTATAACCAATTTTATCAAAATATTGCTCTATCGCGACTGCAACACTAATTGATGTTTACAGAGTACGTAACACTTCTACCATTACAGAAGAAAGTCTATAACTCACACATTTTACAAGAACTTGCTGACAAACCAAACTTCAGTTCAACAACCTACTAAAGAAAAGACCCTTTTACTTTACTAAGATTATGGGCATTACTTTGGGACAGTTATTTTGTCAAAATGACAGGGGTCTTTCAATTGCATTGATAAGGGTAGACCACAACTTCATTTCTCAATGGCTTAAAGCTGATACTAACATGAATGTAGAGCCATTACTAAGTAGTAGTAGTACTCGTGCATGAGTAGTGACTGTATTAAACATAAATTATTAACAAAAAAACGATTCTAAAAAGGCTTGAATTTAGTAAATCAATCATTTACATTTTTACAAAATGGCTTTCTATTGCAGCCAGTTATATTATTTCTTTATCATTATCACACGTGGTGACATAAAGATACACATGATATCTTATTAAAAGTGGTTTTCGCATTCAGAACTTATGATATAGTAGAAGACTCAGGAACCTACACAAATAAACCATATCAACTTGCGCTTACATTAAAACAGGCGTCAATATCAAAACTTTCAGGAATAAAATACAAATGTATATTTATATTTTCATTTATTTTATACAAAAGTATAAAAAATATTACACTAATCTTTGATTTATCTTTTCTATAGGAAGGTCAGTCGAGTATTCTTTTCTAATCTATCGTACGAAAGCTGGGGCGTAACCGTAAGGAGAGGCGGCGCGGATGAATGGAGATGCCGCGTAGGGGAAAGGAGCGGCGTATGCAGCGGGAGCTGCTAAGGCGGCTGGGGCAGCGTAAGGACCGGGGATCACAGGCCCGGGGCCAGCGAAGTAAGGTCCGGCAGCGTATGGGGCAGCGGCGTAAGCTGCAGCAGCCAGAGGAGCCGCGGCGTAAGGGGCAGCGAACGGAGCAGCGACGATAGGGTTCAGTGCTCTGTTCACCACGCTGACTTGCGCCGCGTAAGGAGGAATGTTCTGAGGCACAGCGTGAGCGTAACCAACTGCAGCTGGAGCCGCCACTAAGGGTGCTGCCAATCCACTGCACTCAGCTCCGATGGCGAAAGCCGCAGCGATCAGGACGATCTGTAATAAATATAAAAATAATGAAATTAACATATTAAGAGTTGTACAGTTACTTAAAACATTGTTAATAAGTCGTGTTACTTACAGATTTGAAAGAGAACATCTTGCTTGGTTTGGTAGTGGACCTTCCTTAACGAAAAGAGGATGAGAAGTGTGACTATCTAGAAAAAGTATTGCCTTTTTATACCGTGTATATTGTGATTCAAATATCGTTCGTCGAAATAAACATTTGACGTATTGCGGCCGGTCAATTGGGATTCGCGGAGGCGTGCGTGGAGAAATGGAGCACATTGGGAAACGATTTGGTTGTGAAACTTTTTGCCGATGCATTTTTACTGAGGTGAATTCTTTAATCGCAGATTTAAGTAGGTCCAAGAACTCACGAACTGCTAACACATCGTCGTTTAATAGCAAGACTTTAGAAAAGTTAAAGCAAATATAATCAAACTAATGACAATAATATTAAGTAAATTAAGTTTATTTTACATTTGGGGTGGAAAAACTGTAGCAGAACTTTTACAAGTTTAACACATTTTCCTACTGCAATAAAACTTTTTCAATAGTATGATTTTTTAACAATGCATTTGAATACAGGAAGGGATATCCAAAGAACAACAATAAGGCGAACAGTGTTGAATTTATCCGAAACAGAATTATGTAAATTAATTGATGTCCAGTTTTAGACTACTGCCACGTCTATTAAATTAAGTGTAAATAATGATTATAGTTCTATCAGAAGAACGATGATTCGAGCAATGTTAAACTAGAGGTGCAAATATTTACATAGAGACAGAAAAAATATTAAGTAGCATGAAAAATATTATGAGCAATTTACAAAGATATGAAAACTTCGAGGACGGAACAAAACTCTATTGCCAAGTTAAAGAGTAAAGTAACTGCTCGCTGCTATTACATAACATCAGTCTGTCATATTAAGCTATCAAGACCACAATCAAACTTACTTCGTTTTGTTTGTCAACTGGCATGTATTAAAAGAATCTGATTAAACTCGGATTTCTCTAAACCCTGGCCTACTTTTTTTGATAATAGATAAAAAATAGATTTCGCCTTACATGCAGTTATGTGTATCAACATACGAGTGGTTTTCCCTTTTGGCAGTTATATAACGAACGGTGAAATTAGTGTGCACAGGGTTCAAATTAGAATGCTCGCTGTGTTACCGAAGTCTGGGGCAAAGAGTAACGGCGAGCCAACAGCGATGTCCTGCGCATTATTTAGCTGCGCATGCGTCGTCCGTAGTATTGCTCAACGAATTCAACGGTTAGTATAAAACGTGACGATGCCCTGGAGACGACACAGTCCATCGGATTTTTCAGTGTAAACACTTGTGAGCAGTCACATTACCCAAGCAAAATGATCGCCAAATTCGTTGTAAGTTTATTAATTCTTTAAATTTTTTGATACTTTAACTTCAATATCATTTCAAATATTATTTACTCTAAGTAAGTACCTTGTACACATCCATCCAATCCATATCCAATGGCCTTGTATTTTTATTAAAATGACACCATTTAACTAGCATCTAAGCATAAAATTTCTCTTTTTATTCCAGGTTGTCTTCGCCCTGGTTCTCGCCTCCGTCAGCGCTGGTGTGGTGGCCCCCGCCGCGCTAGTCGCCCCCGCCGTCGCTCCTGCTGCCGTCGTGGCGCCTTACGCCAGCTCCTACTCAGCCCATGCCGTGAACCACGCGGTGGCTGCACCAGTAGTCACAGCCCCCTATGTCGCCGCGGCCCCCTACGTCGCTGCCCCCGCTGCCCCCTACGTCGCTGCCCCCGCTGCACCCCTCGTCGCCCCCGCTTCACCATACTTCGGCAGATACCTGTCATCCCCATACTTCCTATAAACGAATTTGGTTGAAATCATTGCCTAGTGACTTGCTCAGAATTGTATAATATGCTTCCTAGATAATTATGTTGAATATGTATATTGTTGATAAACGAATTTATACATATGTGGCACATATTTTATTTCATAATCTTAAACAACAAAAAAAAGCCTTTTCTTCTAATAGCAAACCTGTTACATGACAACCACTTGAAGACTGGACGAAAACTCCAATTTTGACACATTTTTTTTCACTTATATTTCTTAATGAATTCACTTCACAGTAAAACCTATTGGAATGTTACAATGATTAATAGAAAATGGAATGTTACAATGTTTATACATGCTTCACACGTACTTCACCGCAGCTTGTTAGTTTCCCATAATTATTTCGGAGAAACTTTATATGGGCTCGTAAAGTTTTGTAGGTAAAACTTACAAACTATTTCGCCAAGCCCAATATTCTTGTTTTCAATCTATGGCATTGAAAAACATACTTCAATGCCAAGGTTAAGTATACAAATTTAATAAACAACTATGTTTCGAAAAAAAGCATGACAATGCATAAATTTATTCTATAGAATAAAAACAAAATGGCAATTGTATTTCCTTTTAAGTTAAAAAAAGTTAAACGAGAATTCAATCGAATGATAGAAAGAGTTCAGTGGTCAGATCCTCTTTAAGCCTTTTAAATTCGGAACACGCATTTATTTTTAAACATACAATATATCAACAGACCCTTTTCGGCCAGCTGTTTCTAAAAATAAAAAGCGGACGCTATTTAACTCTAGATGAACCATAGATACGAGGACAAGAACTGAGTTCGATTCAAAAAGTTTGAATACTTGTAATTATGATTAATTAATGCATATGCGTTCAGTTGTTAAACGCATGTCACATGCAAGTAAGGCCGTGGATACGACTATTTTGATACATTCACACCTGTTACAAGAAACAAGTCCAACATATCAACATAATTATTACCACTATCAGTTAACTTGCAACCACTCACTATGCTAATCGTGTCCCTATATTTTATGCCTACTACTTTAAATATTAATAGAAGTAATTTAATAATGTTTTATCTAGATCAGGACGATATGCCTAGCCTACAGTATAGGTCATAATAAAGACCGTTTAACTCACAAGTAGCTTAATGAATAACTACACAATAGCAACTATTAGTAAAAACACCTTTCATGCGTATAACGCATTACCTGAAAAGTTATTTTTATATTAGTCCACATTTACCCTTGAAAGCTAAAAATAATACGCTGAATAAAAAATATGGCGAAACAAACCCGAACAAAGTTATTTTAAGATCGCCGAGTGTAAATAATTACTGGTGCAAACGCTGGTAGAGAACTTTCAAGTTTAAAAGAATGTTATTTTTAAGTTTATTGTTAGTCTAAATATGGATTATAAATCATCTAGAACGTTCAAACGTAATTCAACTTTTAATAATTTAAAGTTTTATTAAGCCTATCAGTCAACTTAACCATTTATAGACCTTTTACAATTTTCGCTTAACATGAACGCTATATCTAATTTTAATTTGGAAATTGGTTTACGACACATTAACTTATGAAACTCGAACATATACCTACATGTATAATATTTTCATTCAAAATCTATTTAGTTTTTTACTCGCAAATAATCATGCCTTTAGGCTAGAATTAAACGCATAAAGCGAACTGGGTAAACTTAGCCACCAAATATAATATAAACGCTATTAACTTTTCCGCTCGTTCACTTTATAGACTATAGAGGATAAAGAAATAACAGTCGAGGACCGGTTCCACTAACCTCAGGATATTGGTATCCTTTTGTACCTTCGCAGTGTCGGCTAACTCACTTATACTTACCTAAGAGATATAAATTCTACGAATTTGTTACATTGTACAACTTAAAAGATAAATCTTGTCACGACCGACGTTGATAAAAAGGAATCAGAACTATTTATAAACAAATCTAGAACATATTTTATTTATTGTGTAACACAAATATTTTAACTAATTTATAACATTTTCAGACGTTATTTATTTGAGTGGGACTAAAAAGTAAATTACTCAGTAATAACTATATTAAAAGGGCACGATAACTTCAACAAAACGATTGAAAGTAGTTGAAAATTTTCCGTTTATTTACCACTTAACTCATTACTTATTACTCTCTCTAATAACAAAAAGAAAGTCTTACAAACACAGAAACTTTAAATAAATATTTTCTATTAAGTGCTACAAGACTGAGCTACAATTTTCAAGGAGTAATAACATTATTAGAGTTAATAGTTGTTCTAGGTAATTCATAATGCATCGTAAAGAGTAATGGTGCACTATGTGTCATATGATTCAATGATAACAGGTACCTGACACAAGGCTGCAACACAGTTTTGTGGCACATAGCCGTCATTCTAGCACTAACGTATTAGATAAAAATAAACGAGAATGTACCTGTGAGCTTTGACAACAATCTACTAAAATTCCGACCGTTTATTTTTAAATTTTTGTCCAAGTTGCTTTAATTTTGAAATTTCGGAAGTATTTATTGCTTGTATTTGAACAGAGTCGACAAAAATATTCACATATAGGTAATAATAATAATTTCATTCTATAAAATACGTCACATATGTGCAAAATTCTCAACATTAAACAAAATATAAAATAGAAAGAAAAAAAAACACACATCAATTCGAATAAAAAAAAACAACATAAAAGTCTGTGTTATCTATGATTTATAGGACAATTCATTACTATTCAACATTAACTAATGGACAAAGTTACTATACAAAGAGGATCCTACCGAATTTAATTTTAATTGGTCAAAATTAAACATAATTCCGTTTCCTCATATCAAATTCAGCCTAATGAACACATGTGAAGAGAAAAACATACGAGTAGTAAATAAAATTATCATAATTAAAGATATTTAATTGTTTCAAGCCATTAATAATGAAGTAGGTCTGATAACGTAAGGTTTGACTACTTCCCTTTATACGTTCGTTAAGTAAGTCAAACAAGTTTTGATTAAATGTTGCTTCTAATTATTCGTCTGTTATCTTTATTTAATTACACGTTTTGTGATTTACTATTAACATTCGTGAGGAAGTATTTACATTATTTATTGTACTACAATTAAGTACGTTTTACGCCCTTTGAGTAAGTAAGTTATGTTTATCCAATTTAACTATTCGCAATACGTTTCTTTGTACATGTTATATCTTTATTTGTATTTCACAAAATAGTTGTAACAAAAAAGTTAAGGTATCCCTAATAAACAGCATTAACCATTTAGCAATCAATAAAGCAATTGAACCTACTTATCCACAATCTCAAATCCAGAATCGAAACAATTTATCTTTACTTAAAAGCGTCGACTAATAATGAAATTACTTTAACAGTTTAGACATCGAAGTTAATCTCGCAGTTAAAGTTATTGCCTATGTCCAAACGCCTAACGTAGGCATAATTAATTAATGTTCCATGGTGATATAAGATAACTGTGCCAGAGTCAGCTGACCACTGGAACAGTGTCATTGAGAACGCCCTGCCCTCCTTTACGCGTACAGCCGGCAATTTTCATGTATGGACAAATAAATTTTAGTCAACCTATATTAACTAAGTCTGTAGTACTCTGGGTAGGTTTTGATACTTTTGATTGTCTCGATAGAGTGAAGCTTACTACGGTCTAAAGGAAAATGTTGCAGCCGGCCAATCAATTTAATAGAACTAACAATCTATTTTCAAGTTACATGGAATAACCGTAATGATATTTTTTTCATTTAAAATGACCCCAACGGTCTATGGAAAAAGCTAGGCTGAAGTAGCTTTATAAGATGATCCGTTGGCCAATAACATGATAAAAAACGAACAGTAAACTCGCCCACATTTGAAACATGTCATTTAATTTAACAATGTTTCGAATTTAAACATTAAATAAATAAAGGATCAAGATCATTTGCTCTGTTATTAGTGTATGAACATAACGTGTGTTTAGATTAAAAAATGCATCTAACTGAACTGCCAAGTGTTCAAAGTACCGTCAGCTTAAAAGGCTTTTAAAGTGTCAATTATTTTAAAGTATGATTTTAATATCAGATTTTACTTCACTTAATGACGATTCATGGAAGACTCCTGAAAACACAAACCTACAATATATTGTAGGATGTACAAGTGACTATCTATCTATACCAACCATTTTATACGAAACACAGCAACATATGACTTAACGGCGAATTAAAATTAAGTGCCACAACACAAAAATCCTCGCTACTTTGCCAAAAAAAGATTTATTGAATTATTAATACCAATCAAATTCCTCAGAAGTTTATATTACGACATAATATTCCTAACAACATTTCTCGAAGTTCCAGAAATACCGTTTATACTCAGAACTCCATCAATAGCGGTATCTCTGCAGCCCTACAAAGGCCGGACAGACGTTGCAGGGAATCTATAGATAAACTATTGAACGCTTTTCCTCGAATCAATACTTCAGCATTGATTCCTGGAGAATACCGAAGCCTCTATTGTACAATTTCTGTGACCTATTAATAGAATTCCAGAGAATGCATTGCTATATTCGTAGAAATACTTTTAACAGCTTACATAGGAAATATTGAAGTTATTTTCGTATTCTCTCGTGGATGCATTTACACGTGCCTGATATATAGTATAAGAGTGAATAGTGTAAACTTTTCAATGGTATATTGTAAGGACGTAGTGTAGTATCGTAACTTTAATTGTTTTTTGTCTTAAGATTTTATTAATCAGATTAGTTGAGTGCCTGCATTTGATTTTATCTGTGTCTTGAAACAATAGACTAAGTGATTGTTTTGTGCAATCATATAAATAGGTAGGTAAATGAGAGAGAGATGAGAAAATTTTAGCTAACCAATCAAAGGAACAAATTCTACGAATATAATACGAATACTACGAATACACAAAATATGATACGATCGATTAATACAACAAAGAAAAATACATAGTAGACTAGACGATCCAAAAATAATCTTTTGCTCAAATTAACAAAAAAACTAGTCTACATACAGATTATAAATCAGTGCTTTACAAATAAGGATTTTACCGACAATATAATTCAGTCCAAACGAAATTAAACGCTCTGATACTTAATTGAAATTTATTAGTCTTACACAATTCGGAAATCAAAACTAAATTTTATATTACGATTGGAATTTGAAATAAGATCTTGTTAAGCTAAATCGGGCGCACATATTCGATTAGTAGTACATGGGTAAGTATTCTTAAATTATATTAAAACACACCTTTTTGCAGCTTTGTCTTCAATTTAAGATGTAGATATTTTGTCGATCTATCAAGTTTCGATGAAAGTGATATCTGCAAAGCTGTTAAAACGTCGACAACAAAAAAATCTGTAATGCTTTAAATCCCAAAAATAAAAAGGACTGTCGGGAATAATTGTAAAAAGGGAAATATGGCTATTAGTCGTATTTGTGCGCTCCACCTAAAAATAACAAACCTAACCTTTTTATTTCAAAACTCCGATCACTGAAACCTTCAGATAATATTTCATAGACACTTACTTTTAATTTTATTTCAGTATTCAAAACCGAATATTACACTAAGTATCAAATAAAAGTGATGTAATACTGGTACAATGTTAGTAATACTCCTTGGATAGCGAAACCAGATTTCAAGTTACTGCCTACAGTTTGACTTGAAAGGCCTGTTGCGAAATGCCCGGTTAACCTACATTATAATCCACTAACACTTACTTTAAAATAACAATGCTTATAATTAGAAAACAAATGTTTTTATTTGTTTTATATTTCGTCGAAAATTGTCGTTTAGATTTTGTTTTGTTTTATGCTGTCGGTACAGTTCAGTTGTATGCCGACTGACCTAGGCCCTAGCTATAGGTAGGGTTAGACAGATTTGGTTGGGCCATGTGTCTATGAGGTATAAAAGCCACACTTATCGGGTCTAAGGCACATTCGCTCCTACATCCTCCTTCTTCACAACTACGGAACACCCCCATCCCTTCACAATGTACAAGCTGGTAAGATTTAACTTAATACCTAAACAGAATTAATACATAACAACCCCTTTTCTCATTCATACATCACAAAGAAAGTTCTTAAAGTCAGAATAGATAAAAAACATAAAGAATCAACATAAATGTTTAATCAAATTGAACATAAAATTCTATTCACTATGTAAATTATTACCGGCCTCACTGCTAATAGCAATCTCTTTAATTACGATTCAGAATCAGTAAAACGACATTCGATCAAAGCGTTAACTATGAATAAATTATAGATAATACCAACATCGATACGGATATAAATAATTTATTAAAAAAGTTTCGATGCATCAATAAAGTTGATGCTGTAAAAATAAATGGACTTTGTGTTTTTCGCACTAAATCCAGTTAGTTATAAGTATATTAAAAATCAACTTCGTTTTTATTTGACTACCAAATTGCTGTCATAAAAATGTGTGCACAAAAAATTTACATTCTGGAGAATTCATTCAATAGTTCGGTTTCAGACTTCCTTACAAGTCTATTTTTTTTTTTCACTGAACGATTATCATGATTCACTTGCTATATTTGCTACTCCAGTATTTTTTCTGTAATTGACATTCTCTGCAGCGGCAACGACCCGCCGAGGTCGGCCCAGTTGCCACCCGGTACTCAACAAGTTACGCTTTTTATTAATCAAATTGTAAATCTTAACAAACAGCTCAACCAATAACATGTCAATGTTCTTTATCCTACGGCCATGACAAAATTTATTTGTGTCATAAAGACGTCTGGAGTAAATAATAATTAAACCCAAAACAGCGTGAAAATAATTAGACGAGTTCTTATGATTCATATGTATTGATTTGATTGGCTTTAATATTCGACTTAAATATGATTCTAGTTCGTTAAATCATAAAAAGAAAACATTAAAATCCAGACGAAGTAAAAAAAGTGTATACCTATAACAACTATCAAATAATTACCTAGCTACAACGTTAATCATGCGTTGTTTTGTTTTTATAGATTTTTTGACAGACGGTTTATTACCTAAAAGTAAAATAAAAGCAATCAAACGCATGCCGTGTAAATCTAAGCTTTTGTTTTTAAAAGTAACATGAAAAATAAAAATGAGTTTATAAACAAAAAGAGTTAAATCTAGGCACTACTCAACTCGGCATCTTGGCAGTCTACCAACCGACTGGAACTGGTTTACCGAACCGTGTCCCACGATATTATTACAGGACATTATACCTAGGTCCTTGCAAAATATTTCAGTTTATGATACATATTTTAAACGACCTTTTTTGCGATATACTTAACTTTTTATTATCATGTCCAGCTCAGAGATTAATATGGGCGGAACTTGAGATAAAACATGATTCCAGTTGTGATATCATTTAATTGATAGGTAGAAACAATTTATTGATATGGTTATTGTGTTTAATTTAAACAGGGTATCAAAAATTGGTAGAAATAATATTACAAAACAGGCTATGCTATAAATAAGTGGTTGGGTTAGAGACACGGAGGTTTTATTACTACAAAATAACCGACAAGTTCTTGTCGCTGTGTATTCCAAGTACAAATTTTAAAAATAAAAAAATTGATTTTGACACAAAAAAAAACTTTTAAACTACCCAAGGATTTAAGAATGTTAATAGATCCGTTTAATTTACTTGACTTTACATAGACTTCTAATAAATAAACCGATTCAATAAATTCTTAACACACATTCTCATTATTTATATCTAGTGTAAACGCAGCGATTAGCATTTTGATTACAAGCGAGAAGTCTTAAGGTGTGGATGCGTAAATATTTATTAAATGATAAACATTTTAGTAAAACCACAATCTTATCAATGAAAATGTTTATTAATTAAGATAATTGATTCCCGTAATTATAAGTAAGCTTAGACTTCGACTTGTCCTTATTCTAATTTATGTCAAGAACTGAGTGTCAATAGTAGCAATTATTATTACCGGTCTAGATTCTAGTCTAGATCTAGATTAGTTATTAATGTGTCCTCCCACTAACGCCCTTTGCGGATAAACTTAGAACAGAAATTAAATAACGAGAAACATGATTTTGTTTTGTATCAACATATTTAAGCTTGCTTTCGGAGAATCGTTTTTCTGTATATACTTTAACGGAATATTTATTCTTCTTTTTATAGAAAAATGAGATTTAATAGGTGTCTCATGTTTCTGAACTAAAATAATATTATATTTTCAAAAGCACCTAGTATTTAGGTGGGTAGATTACGTGATCTAAAAATAGAACAAATTTTTGAGATGTTATTTCTTTGCTAATTAACATCACACATCCATAGACATAATTCATAGACTACTCCCTATTTTCACCAATTAATATTCTTACGATCTTAAACGGGAAACCTTCCGTCGTTTCAGCTAAAGAAACCAATAATACCTTACATAATAGCAGTGATATTTGGTTAGTAGTCTCAGCGGCCGCGTGTTTGCCCACAAGACTCGAGCTAGCGTTAGTCCACGTGCCTTTAACAATAGGCCCTCAGTTCTGTTTGATTCTGTCAAAGGAAATTCGACTATCTGTCGCAGTGTTATGTCGCCTTTGTGTGTATTGACGCAGTTTGTATGCTTAGTAGATGTTTGATGCAGAGTTACCTAGGCCGTGGTTACGTAGGTAATCCATTAATCGGTTATATTGTAATCATTCGTGAAGTAGTTATGGGTTAGGTATAACAATGTAAAGAGGCCGAGAAACATTTATTCCGTAGTTAATGTCTTACCGTAGTACAAAATAGTATTTACGTATAATTGAGACTACGTTAGCTGTAATTATTATTTACCAAATTAGTTACACGTGGCTAATGTTCTGAGTCTGTGCGTCTCTATGCATGTGAATTAAATGTCTTTGAATCCCCAAGCGATACAAGGATTAAATTCCTCAGTTTTTGTTAAGTTTTTTTTTCACCTGCTAATTAAATTTTGGCATATTTTTCAGGTTGTCTTCACCGCTCTCCTGGCCGTAGCCGCCGCCGCCCCCGGTTACATCGGCGGGTACGCGCCGTACGCCGCCGCGCCCATCGCCGCCGGCTGGGGCCACGGCATCGTCAGCGCGCCCATCATCAGCGCCCCCGTCGTTAAGGCCGCCGTACCCGTCGCTACTTCCTACGCCAACACTGTCAAGGTATACAGACCAAATAAATACAGTTATCACGTTTTGAAACTAGGTTTGTTATCGAGGTTTATTTTTGCCACCGTTAACCTGATTAAGCGAGAAAGTAGATGTCACGAAGAAAAAAAAATACACCTATAAGAAAAAAAACACTAGATAAAATATTGCATGGGAGAGTGGCATACACCTATTACAGTTTGCAAAAAAATCGAATCGTGTTCTCCGTCTAGGAGGAGTTCGCGAACAAAGAAGTGCAAAAGTAGACTGTAAAAGCTTTACTCGCTTAAATGATTAAAATTACTCCTTTTGTGAATTATTAAAATTTAGCAGAACTGTCTCTCTATGTGTCTGTCTTTTTAACGTTGTAACCAACCCAAATAGTATATAGATCTAAGATTTATGTCAATTCTTAGTCTTCATACCAAGTTTAAAGTTTCTTCTGTATCACACAAAATGTTGAATAAATACTATCAAACGGCTACGCACGGCATGTATATTATAATTAATCAAATTATACCTAAAATTAATTTAGTAATCTAGTTCTGCCTAGGCATAATATTAATCAAATTATAAGCTAGGGGCGAACACGTTTTATTTATTTAACAACGCATAACCGGGCACCATTATCCTAACCGCAAATGTTATTGAATCACTAAGAAACTGTCTGTCAAGGTCTCACGTCAGGCATAGCTGCAAGCACTAAATTAAAAAACCTATTATATAATGTCACATGTCTTAATTTAATAATAGTCATTAAACTTTTTATAAACGTAAATAATTGTATACGCGTTGATGTCTTTTAACCTAAACGTTTTTTTAACAATTAAAATTAAGATTAGTCGCACCCCGAAGGGATAAGCTTGATATTAAATGTGATCCATAATTCTTCATGTCATATTGATTTGTTGCTACAATGAAATAGGTTACACTGATTAAAAATGGTAGAAAAAATCTTTATTACATTTAAATAGGACATCAACCGCTTTGTATCAAGGTGTGGTGAAGTGATGTCAGGGGTCTATTATAATAAAGGTTTGTTACCTATAATCAAGTCTCATAATTCTACTCAAATTGACTCATACAGACATTTGTAAGGCATTGTCAGATTTTTAGGTAAAAGGAAATTTCCTTCTATTTTTACCCCGTACAAGTCATTTCAAAAGCTTAACGGACCCCTTCAAGTCGCAGTATGTCCCTCGTGCCTTCACCCATCAAATTTTAAGTCATTTTAAAAATACTTATCCATAATTATTGTGTATTCCAGCTCGCTTCCCCCGCTGTGGTAGCTGCCCACGCCCCCATCGTCGCTGCGCACGCGCCTCTGGTCGCCGCGCCCGCCTACGCCCACGGCTGGTGATCACACCAAGCCCAGCGGCCCAGGCCCACACCACCAGGCCAACATAGTCCAAAATAGTGCAACAGTCAACATCTACTCCATATTTATATTAAAATAGTGCTAAGACAATTCGGAATGTTAGAATGGAGCAAGAATCTAGCTCAGTCGAGTTGGAAAGTTGTGCCATGTTTGGAACCGTAATAAAATGATATAAATTCATAAAGTTGTTTATTCATACTCCCCCAATTCTTTTAAATATATATTTTTAACTTCGCAAATAAACAATAAATCTCTATTAAAATGTGCTAAATTAACATAACCGTCAAATGAATTATGTTAATTTGTGATTGATAGGTTTTTTTTGACTACTGCGTAAATTTTAACGATTATTTCACTCAGACCGAATTTAATCAGTTATATTTTTTTAGTAATTGCTGGAGCCGTAATAGTCCTAGAGGCATTTCCTAGTCACGTATAATACAACGTACTTATCATGCCGGCTAGACATTCCATACGGAATCAAATTTTGTACCCAGTACTATAATGCAATTAGCTAAAAACTTATTATCCCAGGAAACACTATAGCAAAAAGTTCATAACTGAGAAATTAAAACGACCTGACTAAAAAACTGAAAATAGACCTTACCCACCTTTTCTTAAGCACTAAATTCACAAATCACAAACACAATAGCTTCACAAAGGGTTCGCTGCGGATGTGGCTCTCGTTAACCGATCATACACCAGTTGTCGGCTATTAATCTACACAAAGAAGCCGGCTCAAACAAACCGGTACAGATTGCATATGACTTCAATGTCTATAATTAGTTCCTATTGAAAATGTCACTGGTTTTTTGTCGGTACTTTAGCGGGAGCGCCAATAATGATGAATGTATTTTGCGAGTGAATCGAAAAAGCTGCTTCTTGAGAAGGGTTATAGATTTGAGGCAAAGTTGGAATCTACAAAAAATACTTTAAAACGCTATGAAATTATTTGAAATAATTATGATATTTTTTAAGAACACATTCATAGATAATTGCGATATACGCATTTACATAGAATATCATTAAGGAAAACATCGATTTGTCCCCAAACCGAATCATGACATTCCCTAATATTTTAAATACGATATCTCCTTTAAATAAACACGATATCTTTCACTACAGTGTCTTAAACTCAAATCTATATTAAACAAAAAAAACTATTGAATAACTAATTTCCAACATACATACTTTTTACCTTAACTTTAGCCGCCGCCATTAATCACTATCGAACACAAGCACGTTACCTACATATTATTTACCTACACATAACTAGTACACAGGTACTTGCGAAGTCTGGCAGTAGATATTATTATGGTCTCCATATACGGCCGACAGATTCCGCATGCCACATCAAGTGTAATGCCATGCTACCGAACAGCTTGTTACATATCTTACAAGAGTTGTTAATCACAATGAATTAAAGTATTTTAGTGTGTTTTTAAGCTCTTGAATTTTTACATTTTATAGTTTCCGTAGTGTAATGTTTAAGTTACAAATTAATGAAAATATTATTTTTTTGCTAAATTACTTATTTTTTTTTCGCGACTTAATTTTAATGTTTACTTTTACGTAATTTATTTTGTAAATATCAAAACAACACCTAAATTATCACAATAATATTTGATTGAAAAAATAAGTAAACTTTAACAGCGTCATATTTATATTTGGTACAAAATAATTGCATTCTAATTTTGTTTTTACGATCGACTATCAATTTTTTTGTAAACATGCACATATTTATATCGCAGTGCGTTTCAACAGCTCTATAAACATACAAGTAGAGCCTACGCCCTGGTCAGAATGAGCATGAAAGCGCGTCCAAGGCCGATCAAACCTTAACATTTAGACCGGCCGCCGCAAAAAATAAACTCCAAGTGTTTACGAGACACACCGATACGAATAACAATATCTCATTCCAGGTTAACATTTACTGCTCTCGTTTTGAATATATACTTAGTTTTTACTTTTTTTCGTACAAACCCTGCTGACGGAAGAATGAATATGTGTATTGTGTAGAGAATAAATGTGTATGAATGAAATTACGGAATAATTTGCATTGCGAATCTAAGGATACTGACAGTAATTGTAATAATGGAAGTAAATTGGGTGGAGGAAAATATAGTCCAGCCAAATTTGACAAGCAGGTTTAAGATACCTTAGTTTGCATGACCTTAAAAGTGGTTCAGATAGACACGATAGTTTATATGAAAATGATACATGCCTCGGTTTTTGTATTTACTAAAATAAGGTAAAGGGGAAAAGCGGCAGTTGAATAAATTAGATATTCAGTTACTAAAATGACAAATAGATATAAAGAACTATTGTTATCAATCTATTATTTTTTCATTATTTTGCAATGCCCAAATATTTCCACAATGTTACCTGTCGTTAGGGTTTTAATTATTTTTTTTTCAGTGTTCAATTTGATTTCATTTCGGTAACTACAAAAATGTTACAAACTTATACATCTTAAAAACAGTACAGAACTGTTTTTTGTGTCTCGTTTTTATTAACTGGTGTCTCTTTTTTTAATTATGCGTGTGTGAGAAATTAAATATGTTTTATCTCCTTAATTTTCTTTATTTACAGCCATCAATAATTCTTCGTTCGTCTGAACTAAACCGGAAGCTCAGCTCCCGTTACCGTAGTGGTGCTCAGAAAGCGTAGCCTCCGTAAGCCTTGGTGATGAGAGGAGTGGAGTAGGCGACGGGTGCCGAGTATGCGAGAGGAGCGGCGTGCACTATCGGGGCGGCGGCGTACGAGGTGATGAGAGGGGTGGCCAGATGGCTGAAGGGAGCAGACCTCTTTTGGATGGAGTGCTCGGCCAAAGCCTTGGCTTCGAAGTGCGCAGCGCGGGCAGCGACCACTTCAGGGGTGTCCTCGGGCACGGCGGGTGCGGCGGCAGGAGCGGCGATGGCGGTGGCAGCGGGGATGGCGGCGTATGACGTCACAGCGGGAGCCACGTACGCGGCCTTCAGGTAGGCTGGAGCTACGGCACCGGCGTATAGGTGCGTGCTGTAGTCACCATAAGCAAGAGGAGCAGAGATCAAAGTGCTGGTGATAGCCGGAGTGGACTTGATGTCGATGCGCGACTGACTGGAGACTGCGGCCGGCAGGGTGGTTATAGCCGGAGCGGAGTATACCGCGGGCGGGATGATGGCGGGCGCGATGCCGGCGGGGGCCAGCACTGCCGGCGCCGAGTACGCCACTGCTCCGCCATATAGCAGTCCCGAGGGCTTGCCGGCGACGAGCGCCACTACAGATAAGAACACCACCAGCGAGTTCATCGTGGTCTGTGTATATTCAGATGTGAACGACGGGGAAACAAGATGAAACTGATGCTTTCTTTTAGTTAACGTATGTATTTATAGTGTTCGAGGAGTTTTAACTGAAAATCAAGTTTGACGAGTTCTTAACCAATACAAGTCATAAGGGACATTCATGTACTAAAAAAAAATATTTTCAGTTGCAATTATCAATTTACCAGTAGATGTTGTTTCTTTATGTGATGAAATGTAATGTACCTAATGTTTAAAGACAAATTAGTATATTTTAAGAAATGTAAGTTTGAGATGTATAAAATTCATTTACCAATAGAAACTTGTCAAATTAGAGTTTCAAGAATAATTTAACTCATACAGTAGGTACTGAAAGTTGGAAACATTGAAGTCCTGAGAATTGATTTAGATATTTCATATACCAAAACAAAAAAAAATAAAGAGTTTGGTTTGGAATATACAACATTGATGGGGTAAATAGAGTGTTATATCTACCCCTACACCAGCTCACGATCTATTGAATTTATAGCTAATATGTAGATGAAGTAAGACACTAAAAAAAGTTGTAATTTTAGTTTAACATTTTTTTTAAAATAAAGTTCAGGAGATCCTTAGAACATTACAAACTCACAAACTTTACCTCTTCATATTTTCTGTATTTCAACTTCATATTATAACTTTTTGTCTTTCAACTTTACTTTGTATTAATATCTACCTTAAATCACATTTGGAAACATGTACCTGCTGGTAATCAGATAATCGCACCTAAAAATAAGAAAAATAGTACCTTAACGTCCCTTATTACTTGTTTTGGTAAAGAACTCGTCGAACTCGATTTTCAGTTTAAACTTCGCAAACACTATAAATACAAAGGTTGACGAAAAGAAAGCATCAGTTTCATCTTATTTCCCCGTCGTTCACATCTGAATACACACAGACCACGATGAACTCGCTGGTGGTGTTCTTATCTGTGGTGGCGCTCGTCGCCGGCAAGCCCTCGGGACTGCTGTATGGCGGAGCAGTGGCGTACTCGGCGCCGGCAGTGCTGGCCCCCGCCGGCATCGCGCCCGCCATCATCCCGCCCGCGGTGTACTCCGCTCCGGCTATAACCACCCTGCCGGCCGCAGTGTCCAGCCAGTCGCGCATCGACATCAAGTCCACTCCGGCCATCGCCAGCACTTTGATCTCTTCTCCTCTTGCCTATGGTGACTACAGCACGCACCTATACGCCGGTGCCGTAGCTCCAGCCTACCTGAAGGCCGCGTACGTGGCTCCCGCTGTGACGTCATACGCCGCCATCCCCGCTGCCACCGCCATCGCCGCTCCTGCCGCACCTGTCGCACCCGCCGTGCCCGAGGACACCCCTGAAGTGGTCGCTGCCCGCGCTGCTCACTTGGAAGCCAAGGCTTTGGCCGAGCACTCCATCCAAAAGAGGTCTGCTCCCTTCGGCCACCTGGCCACCCCTCTCATCACCTCGTACGCCGCCGCCCCGATAGTGCACGCCGCTCCTCTCGCATACTCGGCACCCGTCGCCTACTCCACTCCTCTCATCACCAAGACTTACGGAGGCTACGCTTTCTGAGCACCACTACGGTAACGGGAGCAGAGCTTCCGGTTCAGATCGGACGAACGACGGATTAATGATGGGTGTAAATAAAAAAATTAAAGAAACTAAACTTATTTCTTATTAACCACACACACATAAGTTACAGAACACTTATTTAATAATGAAAGTAGTTCTTTGCTACATCTTATAAAAAACAATATTGCACATTAGATTTTTTATTATTTGAAATAAGTTTTTTAATGCTAGAACAAATTAGTAATTTCTCTTCTCTTTTATCTTCTTTTGTAAACACAAAGTTACACACGAGGCCGTTATGTTGAATTGCTATGCATTGCCACGCACGGACTAAAATCGGAAGATATACCTGGGCTCAGGTTTAGCCAGTAAGAGCCTAACATTACCCATTTCCTTCCCCACAGGAGGGGTTCATGAGGTTTTTTTTTTACAACAAAATGTAACAACCATTCGTATCGATTTAGTTCCTGATTTTAAACAAACTACTTTACTACTGTACATAATACAAATATAAGTATTTTTGTAAAATATTAAATAATACAATGTAATGTTAACTTTAAAATCATCCGTCAGTCTACGTTTAGTAATCGCTTATTCCTTACATTTTCTTAGTTTTCGATACATAAAACTAGCGCTGTATACAAATACCTACTTGGTTTTCCATACAATATGCGCATAACGTGTGGCGGAGGACTGGGTATTCTGGTACGTCTTGGATGAGTCCTTTGTCCTGCAGTGGACCGCAATAAACTGAGTTAATTGTTTGTTCACATTATTATGCACTTTTACAGATTGTAATTAAAGCCTGCCAAGTAAAACTCTTGATTATTGAACTGACACAATTGAATACGTTTGATGATTATTTCGGCACGCATTACTGATCTTGTTGTACTGTAGTATTATATTATTTTTATATATGGCTAAACTAAGATCAATCTGAGAGAGAAATTAGATGATAAGCGTTAACACGGACACGTTACGAAAGTACTCGACATTACCGTCAGTAGAACTTGGGAAGTATTTTTTTAGAAGCTATCACTTTGTTATTATTCTTAGTGTTTCGATCAATCATTATCCTTGACGCCTAAAAGTAATGTTTACTGTTAGTCGCCACTATTATATAGCACTGTTTAAGAATAGAATAGGCTTGAATTCACATAATAAGCTAGTTTCATTGTAATTGTGGAAAATAGACGCCGCTCTACGTAGTGTAGTGCGCTGTCACGTTTCCACAATAGCCATAAACTTTATTTGAGAGCTGACAGTACGACCCTAGTCCCTACGTGTGCAAGTAGTTTGACACCCTGGATATCTCATAAAGGAGGACTTGTCTGGAAAAGTTAGCTCCAAGTTCCAGGCTGTCGCTTGATAATGATCGTATAATATTTGATTTGACTTATAATCACGCATCAAGATATTGAAAGTATACGTAAGAAGGCTGGTGGCAGATGTTATTAAATAAGTTAATTTTATTGCTGTTGCTAAGATCAGAGATCAGATCGACAATGATGAATGTATTAATAGAGAATGAAATACTAAATATTCCTCGACATTAGCACAACACCATCAAGTCTCTAATTGAGTATACGAGAGTAAACTATGGTATGAGTCCTAGACAACTGATAAACAAACTTATATATTTCTAAATACTTACATATTATAGATAAAATACACCCAGACGCAGAACAAATGATTGTGTTCATCACACAAACATTTGTCTGGGTGGGAATCGAACCCACAGCCTCGGTATATCAGTCAGGGCCACTAACCACTGGACCAACAGGCCCGTCCAAATACTAATTCTGAATTATAACATGTTTGTTTATAGATGTAAGGTATACGTAAATGGTGTGTCCAGTTTTTGTTTGTATGTGATACAAACCCCTGAATTACAATTTATAGCCAAATAAAATAATAATTTAGCTAATAGGTGTAACTTAATACTCACTTAAGATTAATATGTATAAAAAGAGAAAAAACCACTATCTAAATCAGCTAATATAATCATCAACTAACCCTTCTTTGTCATTAGAAATTGGAAGAACCTATAAGGTTGTCGCCTACAGTAGGTACTAAAATATTCACACTTCACCCACTTTTATTACCGTTTAATTCACCCAAGTATCATACGATCTGCGATCTAGATTGTTTAAAAAAAATAAAAAATACAATTCGTACGTTCAAAGAAAAAATAGTGCAATAAAGATCACTTGTTACTTATACGGGTTAAGAACTCGTCGAACTTGACTTTCATTTCAAAACTTCGTGGACACTATAAATACATACGTTAACCAAAAGAAAGCATCAGTTTCATCTTATTTCCCCGTCGTTCACATCTGAATATACACAGACCACGATGAACTCGCTGGTGGTGTTCTTATCTGTAGTGGCGCTCGTCGCCGGCAAGCCCTCGGGACTGCTGTATGGCGGAGCAGTGGCGTACTCGGCGCCGGCAGTGCTGGCCCCCGCCGGCATCGCGCCCGCCATCATCCCGCCCGCGGTGTACTCCGCTCCGGCTATAACCACCCTGCCGGCCGCAGTGTCCAGCCAGTCGCGCATCGACATCAAGTCCACTCCGGCCATCGCCAGCACTTTGATCTCTTCTCCTCTTGCCTATGGTGACTACAGCACGCACCTATACGCCGGTGCCGTAGCTCCAGCCTACCTGAAGGCCGCGTACGTGGCTCCCGCTGTGACGTCATACGCCGCCATCCCCGCTGCCACCGCCATCGCCGCTCCTGCCGCACCTGTCGCACCCGCCGTGCCCGAGGACACCCCTGAAGTGGTCGCTGCCCGCGCTGCTCACTTGGAAGCCAAGGCTTTGGCCGAGCACTCCATCCAAAAGAGGTCTGCTCCCTTCGGCCACCTGGCCACCCCTCTCATCACCTCGTACGCCGCCGCCCCGATAGTGCACGCCGCTCCTCTCGCATACTCGGCACCCGTCGCCTACTCCACTCCTCTCATCACCAAGACTTACGGAGGCTACGCTTTCTGAGCACCACTACGGTAACGGGAGCAGAGCTTCCGGTTCAGATCGGACGAACGACGGATTAATGATGGGTGTAAATAAAAAAATTAAAGAAACTAAACTTATTTCTTATTAACCACACACACATAAGTTACAGAACACTTATTTAATAATGAAAGTAGTTCTTTGCTACATCTTATAAAAAACAATATTGCACATTAGATTTTTTATTATTTGAAATAAGTTTTTTAATGCTAGAACAAATTAGTAATTTCTCTTCTCTTTTATCTTCTTTTGTAAACACAAAGTTACACACGAGGCCGTTATGTTGAATTGCTATGCATTGCCACGCACGGACTAAAATCGGAAGATATACCTGGGCTCAGGTTTAGCCAGTAAGAGCCTAACATTACCCATTTCCTTCCCCACAGGAGGGGTTCATGAGGTTTTTTTTTTACAACAAAATGTAACAACCATTCGTATCGATTTAGTTCCTGATTTTAAACAAACTACTTTACTACTGTACATAATACAAATATAAGTATTTTTGTAAAATATTAAATAATACAATGTAATGTTAACTTTAAAATCATCCGTCAGTCTACGTTTAGTAATCGCTTATTCCTTACATTTTCTTAGTTTTCGATACATAAAACTAGCGCTGTATACAAATACCTACTTGGTTTTCCATACAATATGCGCATAACGTGTGGCGGAGGACTGGGTATTCTGGTACGTCTTGGATGAGTCCTTTGTCCTGCAGTGGACCGCAATAAACTGAGTTAATTGTTTGTTCACATTATTATGCACTTTTACAGATTGTAATTAAAGCCTGCCAAGTAAAACTCTTGATTATTGAACTGACACAATTGAATACGTTTGATGATTATTTCGGCACGCATTACTGATCTTGTTGTACTGTAGTATTATATTATTTTTATATATGGCTAAACTAAGATCAATCTGAGAGAGAAATTAGATGATAAGCGTTAACACGGACACGTTACGAAAGTACTCGACATTACCGTCAGTAGAACTTGGGAAGTATTTTTTTAGAAGCTATCACTTTGTTATTATTCTTAGTGTTTCGATCAATCATTATCCTTGACGCCTAAAAGTAATGTTTACTGTTAGTCGCCACTATTATATAGCACTGTTTAAGAATAGAATAGGCTTGAATTCACATAATAAGCTAGTTTCATTGTAATTGTGGAAAATAGACGCCGCTCTACGTAGTGTAGTGCGCTGTCACGTTTCCACAATAGCCATAAACTTTATTTGAGAGCTGACAGTACGACCCTAGTCCCTACGTGTGCAAGTAGTTTGACACCCTGGATATCTCATAAAGGAGGACTTGTCTGGAAAAGTTAGCTCCAAGTTCCAGGCTGTCGCTTGATAATGATCGTATAATATTTGATTTGACTTATAATCACGCATCAAGATATTGAAAGTATACGTAAGAAGGCTGGTGGCAGATGTTATTAAATAAGTTAATTTTATTGCTGTTGCTAAGATCAGAGATCAGATCGACAATGATGAATGTATTAATAGAGAATGAAATACTAAATATTCCTCGACATTAGCACAACACCATCAAGTCTCTAATTGAGTATACGAGAGTAAACTATGGTATGAGTCCTAGACAACTGATAAACAAACTTATATATTTCTAAATACTTACATATTATAGATAAAATACACCCAGACGCAGAACAAATGATTGTGTTCATCACACAAACATTTGTCTGGGTGGGAATCGAACCCACAGCCTCGGTATATCAGTCAGGGCCACTAACCACTGGACCAACAGGCCCGTCCAAATACTAATTCTGAATTATAACATGTTTGTTTATAGATGTAAGGTATACGTAAATGGTGTGTCCAGTTTTTGTTTGTATGTGATACAAACCCCTGAATTACAATTTATAGCCAAATAAAATAATAATTTAGCTAATAGGTGTAACTTAATACTCACTTAAGATTAATATGTATAAAAAGAGAAAAAACCACTATCTAAATCAGCTAATATAATCATCAACTAACCCTTCTTTGTCATTAGAAATTGGAAGAACCTATAAGGTTGTCGCCTACAGTAGGTACTAAAATATTCACACTTCACCCACTTTTATTACCGTTTAATTCACCCAAGTATCATACGATCTGCGATCTAGATTGTTTAAAAAAAATAAAAAATACAATTCGTACGTTCAAAGAAAAAATAGTGCAATAAAGATCACTTGTTACTTATACGGGTTAAGAACTCGTCGAACTTGACTTTCATTTCAAAACTTCGTGGACACTATAAATACATACGTTAACCAAAAGAAAGCATCAGTTTCATCTTATTTCCCCGTCGTTCACATCTGAATATACACAGACCACGATGAACTCGCTGGTGGTGTTCTTATCTGTAGTGGCGCTCGTCGCCGGCAAGCCCTCGGGACTGCTGTATGGCGGAGCAGTGGCGTACTCGGCGCCGGCAGTGCTGGCCCCCGCCGGCATCGCGCCCGCCATCATCCCGCCCGCGGTGTACTCCGCTCCGGCTATAACCACCCTGCCGGCCGCAGTGTCCAGCCAGTCGCGCATCGACATCAAGTCCACTCCGGCCATCGCCAGCACTGTGGTCTCTGCTCCTATTGCCTATGGTTCCTATAGCGCGCCCGTGTACGCTGGTGCCGTAGCCCCTGCCTACCTGAAGACCGCGTACGTGGCCCCCGCTGTGGCTTCTTACGCCGCCATCCCCGCTGCCACCCACATCACCGCTCCTGCCGCACCCGCCGTGCCCCTGGAAACCCCTGAAGTGATCGCTGCTCGCGCTGACCACCTCGTAGCCAAGGCTTTCGTCGAGCACTCCGTCCACAAGAGGTCTGCTCCTTTCAGCCACCTGGCCACACCTCTCATCACCTCATACACCGCCGCCCCGATAGTGCACGCCGCTCCTCTCGCATACTCCACACCCGTCGCCTACTCCACTCCTCTCATCACCAAGACTTACGGAGGCTACGCTTTCTGAGCACCACTACGGTAACGGGAGCTAAGCTCCCGGTTCAGATCGGACGAACGAGGAAGTTAATTATTGATGGCTGTAAATAAAGAAAATGAAGGAAACGAAACTTGTTTAATTTGTCACATAACCATTTACAAAACACTGGACTTTACTACTTAATAGGTGTTTTAAGCATAAAGAAGATACAACTTTTTTTTTCAAGTAAGATTAATAAATAAACTAGTATAAATGTACGTGGAACTTTTGAACTTGACATGGATAAAAAGTACCAACCCTAAAGTTACATCCATTACAACAAAGGAGACGGAAACGATACATACAGGCATGGGCCGGAATGTAATAAGATTTTTGTTCTTATGTATCGATTTTCATTTCAATCGATTATCTAATGTTTTCATGAGATCCATCTTTATATTTTTTCTCCGCTTCCAGATTGAGAATTGAACTAGTTTTTGGTAAGTTGACATTTAAAATATGTCTGCCTTTTGGATTATATCTCAACTTATTACATTTTGGTCCACTAATTTCCATCTCCTTTACTGACAAAAAAATTGCTCCAAAAAATTTTATCGTGAAAACCTATTTTTAATGAGCATATTTTTTTTTAATAATTTTGACCTGCTTCTCTAGCCAAGCGATATTTCTACAATCGTTAACGTTAGTAGGAAACATTAAATATGGAAATGACATTCACGTGGCTTGTACCTATTTTTTACGTTCATATCTTTTTTATCTCTTTTAATTCACGAGATAACTTCAAAGGAAGAAACCCGGTCCTTTTTAAAGGCTTACACGGGGACACAGGTCCAACATGCAGAGGTCTCGTTGAGAACTTTAATCTAAAATGTAATGGGGCATCTACCATCATATATCTTATAAGTATAGTTGAAACGACAGGGTGAACAATGCTCAAAGCAAACAGTCACCATGTGTGTAAGACGTGAACAGACAAAAATTGGTATCTATGTACGGTCTAAGTTTTTTCACACTACAATTTGATCTAAATTTTGAGTCGATCTGATGATGGAGCCGAGAGATAGTCTAGGAAACTCCTCAAAAGTTCTTATCAGCTACCTTATATTTGAGCTCGATTAATTTAACACTAGGAGTCTAGTTCAGAAGACAAAGGACAGCTGAGAAAGCTCTTTAACGATTAGGAGTTATGGAAATTTTCTTAATACGCTTAACGTTCGTATGGACTGATTTGAAGAAGGTAAATCTTAATTAATAATTAATATTCACAAATAAAAGAATGAAAACCAACTTCAAAAACAACGGCACCAAACATTTGAAAATGGCACTTGGCCGGTTTTTATTATTCTTGTTAAAATTTATTATTCTTTAGTGGTACGGAACCTGAAAACAGTAAAAACAAATATTTTTGCAGAAACTTACACCTTTGATTTGGTCTGTTCACGTTATAGGCGTGAAATAAACTAATTATTGCCGATGTTGTATGGTAATTGGTAAACTATTATTTATGTTGTTCTTGTTAGTATATTTAGCCTTGATAACTTCATCAGGTTTCCTGACTATTGTTGCTTAAGATACCTAAATGTTTATTGTTTATTAGTAGATTCGTTAGAGCGTAATAAGGAAACTGGAAATTTCGACTTCAAAATACATAATATACAATAACTTCTCAGTACCTACATACAAGGCACTAAGAAAAAAATTATATCTTGTTTGGTGTTCAACATGAAGACACTGAAGTAATTAAAAAAAGACTGCTTTGTTTCATTAATTTTATTTATTTACAGCCATCAATAATTCGTTGTTCGTCTTATCTGATCCGAGAGCTAAGCTCCCGTTACTGTAGTGGTGCTCAGAAAGTGTAGCCTCCGTAAGTCTTGGTGATGAGAGGAGTGGAGTAGGCGACGGGTGCCGAGTATGCGAGAGGAGCGGCGTGCACTATCGGGGCGGCGGCGTACGAGCTGATGAGAGGGGCGGCCAGGTGGCTGAAGGGAGCAGACCTCTTTTGGATGGAGTGCTCGGCCAAAGCCTTGGCTTCCAAGTGAGCAGCGCGGGCAGCGACCACTTCAGGGGTGTCCTCGGGCACGGCGGGTGCGGCGGCAGGAGCGGCGATGGCGGTGGCAGCGGGGATGGCGGCGTATGACGTCACAGCGGGAGCCACGTAAGCGCCATTCAGGTAGGCAGGGGCTACGGCACCGGCGTACACGGGCGCGCTATAGGAACCATAGGCAATAGGAGCAGAGACCACAGTGCTGGCGATGGCCGGAGTGGACTTGATGTCGATGCGCGACTGGCTGGACACTGCGGCCGGCAGGGTGGTTATAGCCGGAGCGGAGTACACCGCGGGCGGGATGATGGCGGGCGCGATGCCGGCGGGGGCCAGCACTGCCGGCGCCGAGTACGCCACTGCTCCGCCATACAGCAGTCCCGAGGGCTTGCCGGCGACGAGCGCCACTACAGATAAGAACACCACCAGCGAGTTCATCGTGGTCTGTGTATATTCAGATGTGAACGACGGGGAAATAAGATGAAACTGATGCTTTCTTTCAGTTATCATATGTATTTATAGTGTCCACGAAGTTTTGATATGAAAGTCAAGTGCGACGAGTTCTTGGCCGGTACAAGTGATCTTTATTGCACTTTTTTATTTTTTCGTACATAAAAACAGGCCATTGTCCTGCTGGTATCATTTACATACATAAAGGCATGCACGTAATCACACAACATGCATACGTATTAAAATATAAATAAAATTGTTAAAAAAGACACATTTAATACAATTCAATGACTTTTTTCCTAATTTAATAGGGTAACCTAAGAAAAACGTGTTACTCGTTCAACTTAAATTAAGTACATATTATTTGTATTCTTCTACGCGTGTTTGAATGAGCCATAGCGATTAGGAAAAGCACGACAAAATGTTGAACTAAGTAATAAATCTGACAAACGTACCTATCCAACAATTTACAGCAACAAGCCAATCAGCGATCGAACTTAGGATTTCATATCAAAATCTATAGGTTTGTATTTCGAGTAGGTCTTCTCAGGCACTTTCAAAACGTTACTGTCTCTAGTTTAGTAGTACTCTAGAAGTTTTGAATCTAATAGGTCGTCACTAAGATATTCTATTATCATTCATTCAACTTAACATATTTTCTTGATATACTAAAGTTACAAAGAACTAAGTTAGATTTTACTTGTTACCCGCATTGACTCTTTTTTTGGTAAGCCGGGAAACTCTCATGGACACACACCCTCGGGGGAGGAAGTGTGTAGTGTCAGACTTTTACTGACTAAATCTGAACCGTCATGCAACGTCTCCCGCGTTTGTTTGATGAACGGCAATGCGTTGCAGTTTATCACGCACAACCCGCATTGACCGTAGTGATCAATGTTCAACCCTTCGGGATCAATTCAATTATTCTATTAGAAGAGCCCTGAGCTCAGCCGTGGGATATCTGAAGGCTGAATTATTATAATCACGACATTTAATGCGAGTGAGACAATAATTTAATTCAAATCTATGTAACGAAATAAATGGTTTGCTCTCCATTTATGTATAGCTCGTGCGTCGACGCGAGAGATGTGAACCTAAACGTATATAAAAACAATTGACGGTAAATATGTCAACAACTAATAATAGAATAACTAATTTAGCAACGCGTACTGAAATCCTGACATTTATGTTCACAATGCCGATTCCTTGATATCATCTAGATCAACAATTGTGTCATTTAGATAACTAAGTATGTCACTTTGTAGGCTACGTAACACTCTGTGAAAGCTTGGACATAAATCTGATCTGCACGAGTTTCAAGTGACGCTTTAAATACTAATTTGTATTGTGTGTACAATGTAAAGGAAAGATGTAGGATAATTTAATAAGGAAAAGAAATTTAAAAAGATGTTTAGATAAACTTAACAGAGCGAGCCTTTAAAGGCTCAAAAGTAGCGAACAATTTTAATCCCATACTACCCATACTACTTAATATGTAAACCAATTTTTTTTGGTTGTTGTTTTTAATTTGTTGCGTTGATTCGGCATCACTACGTAGTATAAAACGAAGTCATTTCCAGTTGTCTGTCTGTCTACCCCTATGTATGTTCTGATCTTTAAAACTTAGCAATGGATTTTGATGCGGTTTCCACCCTTGCAAAAATGGAACGGGTCCTCAACATCCTGTAAAAGAAAATACTACTTAGGTCTAAATTGTACCGGAATGTCCTTGATATTATTAAACCTTTTAGTACGTAGACGTACATTGGGCGTCTATGAGGCCACATAACAATAGCCACCTTGAAATTCTCAAAAGGTTATGTTTAATTTCGCTAAATATGTATTTTTGCTAACATTGTCTAATTACGGAGAGTTCTGCTCCAATAACAACATAATATTAAAACAATGCCTTTTATTAGACCTTCATTCATGGAAACTAGCACCTGGCAGTAGGTTAAGCCTTCATAATGTTGACAAAATAAAGTTACTCACACTTTATATTTTGGCATGACATTAAATGTTAGCATTGTAAGCCTTATACATATAGTGCTAAAAGATTAAAACGTATTTGGCATTTCGTGATTTAAAGTTGTCACATTGCACAACATGCTAAGCTTATATTAAGAAAAGTGTTAGAAAGATCATTTATTAAGATAGAGAGGCCACCAAAATATTTATACAAAGCCTAGCTAAATTTAATAAAGCATATTTAATTAGATCAAACATCTATTACATAAAAAATGCACTAATCGTATGTGACAGTTCAAGTAACATGTAAATCGATTCCGGAAGCAAATGGCACACATGACAAAAAATCGTCGATCATTAGAATAAAAATAATAGCTGTCTTAAATATCAATGCATAGATAGCTGGTTTGGAGGTCGTTTGGGCAGCACTTGTTTTGGTAATGAGTACATGCTCAACGCTTCGTATAAAAGGATCCGTCACCGTGTGTTAGGCATCAGTTGATCCAACTAGTTCAGTTCGACAACAACACAGACCACAATGTTCAAGCTGGTGGTGTTGCTCTCAGTCGCGGCGTTGGCGGCCGCTAAGCCTAGCCTGGTGGCGGCGCCTTTGGCGTACACCGCTGTGGTGCCCGGCAGCAGCTCGGTCTCGCAGTACAGCTCCAGCGTGGTGCACGGCTCCCCTGCCGTGTACTCTGCCCCCGCCGTGTACAGCGCCCCTGCCGTGTACAGCGCTCCTGCCGTCTACAGCGCCCCTGCCGTCTACGGTGTGGCCGCTCTCGCTCAAGCTCCCCACTCCCCTGCCGTCGTTCTGGATGCCGTCAACGGTGTACCTCTTGACACCCCTGAGGTCGTCGCTGCCCGCGCCGCTCACTACCAAGCCAAGGCTCTCTCCGGTGTCCACCACCTCCGCAAGCGGTCCGTTGGTGTGGCTCCCGTGGCCTACAGCTCGGTAGTGTCCCCCGTTGCCTACTCCAGCCCCCTGGCCTACCACTCCCCTGTCGTCTCCGCTTACTCCTCTCCCGTCGTGTCCGCGTACTCCTCTCCCGTCGTGTCCGCGTACTCTTCCCCCGTGGTCTCGGCCTACTCTCCCCTCGCCTACTCTTCCGTGTACCCCAAGGCCTACAGCGTCCACCCCTACTAAACTGATCAAACAACGAAACTTTTGTAAATCTTTTAAGATGTAATAATCGTGTAACGAATTTACCACTGCCGAATTAAACAATTTTATTATTATTTGCTATCTTTTACTTGTTCCCTACATTTTATCCTGCTCTACTATATAGCGAAAATGTTATACAATATATTTCTGTACAGAACTATACTTGCATTTATACTTAAGTTAATAGAATTTACCACTTTATGACCTATAATTTGTAATTTATTTTAAAATATTTTTTCTTAATGCACAATTTATCAAAACAAATGCTAAACATTCGTAAAAAGTTGGTTATGTTGCCTATGTATTTAGTAACATTATTATGACCTTACCATACAAACATACAGCGGTCTACTTAAATGTTTTATACATAGAATTGAGCAATTACAAATATTGTTAGAGTTTTACTTTATTCTAATAAAATAAATTGAAGGTCGCGCCCGCATATTCTATAAAATGCGGAAATAATAACTCTAAGTTTCCTCCCTCAGTCACGCAAATAATGCAACACTTTTTGCTAAATCGTTTCGTGATCTACATGTCATTATTTGATTATACTTCGTGTTTTACAAACAGCAGATAAACATGAACTTGAATGATTGAATCTAAGACTAGTCAAATGAGAAGAACAGGTAGCGCCTTTAAAGTTTCAATATTTTATCTATGGTTATGGGAACATGGTGAACGTAAATCCTGAATGAGTTTGGTTATTTGCTACCGATGACGGAAATTTTAGTGATATGGACTACCCATATAACTCACGCTTCCATCACAAAAATCATTAACACCTTGCCGCATGATTGTATAAAAAAGATATTGTGTTATTTTATAAGTTCAAAACTGTGGCAGATGGATTGTGAAGGACTAAGATTTGTTTTAAATAATACAAAACTTACTATTTAAGTTTTTATTTTTGATGCCTTATAACTAATCATCACAAAGTAAACAATACATTTCGTACTCAGTTTGTAAAACATTCACACAATACAATCGTACTCGACTAATAATGACCATAGCCGTGTCCGTGTCCGTAATGTCCACCATATCCTCCGTATCCTCCGCCAAAGTGCAGAGGACTGGCCACGAAGGACTTGTGCAGAAGAGGCGCCGCGTGCAAGACTGGGGCCACAACTGGCGCTACTACTGACGTCACGACGGCTGGCGAAGAATGAACGTCCAAACGAGACTGGTGAGACACTGCCACCGGCGCCACATGAGCCAAGGGAGCGACGTGGGCAACATGGCCGACATGAGCCAACGGGGCGACTAGATGAGGAGAGCGCTTCAAAATGTGATGTCCCACAGACTTCGTTAGTAGCCCATGACCCAGCAGACCGTGACCGTGAGCGCTGTATCCTCCAAGACCAAGACCCGCATGACCTAGTCCAGAATGGCCTAGACCTCCGAGAGCTCCGTGGCTAAGTCCTCCATAACCCAGTCCACCGTGGCCGAGTCCGCCATGGCCGAGCCCTCCGTGACCGAGCCCTCCGTGACCGAAGCCCCCGTAGCCATATCCCCCGTACCCGTGTCCTCCATACCCATGACCGGCATAGCCAGTAAGCAGGGGGTAATGATGTGCTGGCGCTACTAGCGGCACAGCATGTCCGTTGCAAATGACGACAAAAGCCAACAACACCGCAACACGCAACATTTTCGTTTAATGTTTCTTGTAACTTCGGGATCACAAATCTGATCAAACTTCAAGAGCTGACTGAATTCTAAGCCGAGGGACACCTTCTTATACTATGAACGCTGATTCAGAGTGACAGGACCAAAACTATAAATAAATTTGCCGTGCTATTGAACACTGTGATTGTTGTCACAAAAAAGTCGGAATTCGCCATTTTGCTCGAATACAAATAATTGAATAGATTTTGTGTACACAATAGATATAGGATATCGACACATAGTACGTGTCGCAATGTTAATATTCTTAACTTAAGTTCCTGAAGTAGCTTTGGAAGGCTGAGAATGTAAGGTATTTGGTGTAGTAACTGCGCATCAATCATAAATGTTAATGAGTGACGTTTGTATAATGCATCTTAATCCGGCCACTGCCCTGGGGCCATGCCCACTCTGGCGCAGTGACGCAACACCTCGCTCTGCAGTCACGGCCAAGAACTTGAACCCGTTGCGCACGCACTACGTAACATCTACCGTTATGCGGTTATAAAACAGCATCTCGTCTGCTTATAGTACACATTTCGGTTTGGATTAAGTAACAAGATGATTAAACTAATAATACTAGTGAGTGTTGTGTGTACCGTTCATGGACAAATATTTCCGTTGATATACGCGGCACCGAGTGCTGTATCACATCAATCTAGAATCGATGTCAAACACAGTCCAGGCTTCATATCAAGTCCTTTAATTTACAGTCCTGCGGCGACATTGTATGAAAGTCAAAAGTCTATCGAAAGTCCTCGGCAAACAGTGATAACTCCAGTATTTACAAGCGACACAATATTGACACCTGTTGCTTTAAGTTTCTTCCACAATTTACCATTAGCCAGAGCTCTTGAACATCCGATTTCAATAGATAAAGTACAGAATGAATCTGCTCAGGATGACGACTCAATGGCACAAAGAATGGCAGTTATCAAAGAGAATTCTCAAGAAATGTATGGAGCTACAGTAAAGGAGGCGTCAAACCAACAAAATCAAAACACGGAAGATAAACAAAGGGTTCGTGATAACAACTACGTAATCGTTGCGTACGATGATATAAATCAAGTTACTACGGATGTACCGAAAATGGACGTAGTTTGAAGATACAGTTATTAACGAAATGAAGGTGAGGTTTTAAGGTGTATTCCTATTTTAAGTTTAGTTCAAACAAGACTGAAACTATCCCTGTATGTTAAACTACAATGAACACGACTGTTTTTTATTAGTTTATAGCATTTTATTGTAGGTATAAGTTTTGTAACGACTATTAAATATTAAATGTTTATTACGGTTGCCCTTGTTTTATTTAACTCCCCATACACAAATTTAAGGAATTCTTTAAAAAAAATATTAGAAATAAAAAAACAGTTTCTTTTTTTGTGTCTCTACTTAAAAAATGTGACGTAACAAAACATTACAAAGATTAAGTTAAGAACTTTGTATTGTTCCCATGAAATCAACCCACATAACGAAAACAATACGATAATCTACTAACGTTTGCAATGATTGATTTATTAACAATGGACTTGAAATGCTTATTGTATGGGGTTCGAAGTAAAAATACCTTTGTTCGAATAGTCAAGGAAATGTATACACAACACGTTTACACGTGACTTGTAAGGGTGCATTGGTGAAGCTTCAAACGTCGGAGCTAACTTGTGTTAACGTGAAACGTGCTTCAAATATTGTATAACAGACCTGCGACGTACGAAACACTTCTTGTGATTGAATAAGATTGAAAGCTTGTTGTAATGTCGACATTTCTGTTAATATTTCATTATTTTTATTTTTTATAAACATGTTGATTTACTGTCCGTGTTACCCATACAATAGGATGTGAAGGTCAGACAATTGCTTCATGTTAAATAAGGGATACGGCTTAATCTGCAGAAGACACATATTGATATTGCCGTTTTAGCTTGCACTGTTTAGTGTATTTTATTATCTGGTGCCAAACAAATCCACTTTTAACTGAGTACTATTTCAGAGTATAATTACCTATTTCAAACTGATGCAACGGTATAGAAAAATCAGTTTGTTATTGTATTTTCGTTAGTGCGTCCCAATATAAAAGAAAACTTATATTAAAGAGGAAATAAAACTTATATATTACCATCCAGAATTTATTTTAATGTCATGAAAATTATGTACATCATAAACTATTTGAAACTGGCAAATTTTGGATTTACAGTTCTTGTTTTGTTGTTATTTAGGATACCGAAAGTATCCTTTACAATGTTTACTTAGTACACGTGGGAGTAAGCGATGGGGTTGGCGTAAGAGATGGGAGCTGCGTAAGCGATACCACCGGCGGCGGTGTAAGGAGTTTTCAGGTATCCGGTCTGCGACGAGTAGTAAGTGGGGGCAATGTGGGTCAGGGGAGCAGACCTCTTCTTAATGTAATGAGCGAAAGGAATAGGCTGGGAGATCACAGGGGATGTGTACAGAGGAGCTTGAGCGGTGTAGGTGGAAGCCAGAATAGGGGCGGCAGCAGTGTAGGTGGTGGGCGTGTAGTAAGTCGTGGGGATCAGGGGAGCAGACCTCTTCTTGATCAGATGCACAGCAGGGATGCTTGCAATAGGTTGAGTCACGACGGGAGCGCTGTGGAGCAGCGGGGTGCTGTAGGCGGTGGTGGCCACATACTTAGGGTAGTACTGCAGCGGCGCGCTGTAGACCAGGGGCAGCTGAGGCGAGCGCTTCTTGATGAAGTGGCTCAATGTGGGATACGAGTACGTGGAGTAGATAGCCGGAGAAGGATGGATGACGCTGCTGGCTTGCTTCGAGATGGTTGTCGAAGCGGGAGCGATGTATGTTGAGTACTGGGTGTAGGGCGCCGCGACCAGGAACCCGGGCTCGGCTGAAGCCACAGCTACGACAGCACACAAAACCACAAACTTGAACATTGTTGATTGTATTGTTGTTCGGATGAACGACTGATGCCTGACAATTGTGGAGCTGTGTATTTATAGAAAGTCTTCACTAAAGCTAAGGGCGATCTCGTTTTACAAAACCGGTGCAAGTCGCCCGTCCAGGAAGCTGATATTTAAAATCCACGAGGCCATCCACAAGCCCCTAGTAAGTTCATCATTGTCTTTATGCTTTTGTTGCACCACACGTTCTATGGAACGACTGCACAAAGTAAATATCAAGTCAACGCCCCAGCACAAAATGTCAGTTGCACTAAGTACCTACAAAAAAAAACGTTGCTACTGATACATAAAGTATTTAATTTAAACAACACGATAGCAATTAAGGTTTCATGCAAATCATTTAAATAAATTAATTTAAATGCCCACAAATTATATCTGTAAAACTAAAAAGGGGATTTTTTTACGAAAGCAATAACACCTCCTGTAATTATAATTTAAGGTTTTATACGTTAATGTGATTTAAAAAGTCGGATACACTTTGCACTTGTTAGTACTTTTACAGACTTGAGTTTGGTTAAGCAAAAATTTTTGATGTTCACATATGCATTTTATCATGTTAAGCAAGTAATGAATAATTGGTGGTTAACGATTTAGCCAAAAACTCTACTAAATATTTAATAAATAAGACCTTGTGCTTTACAAACAAAATGTAGTTCATTTTTATAATAACATACTTAATATTTTAACTTGAAGCTTCAAATCATTGAAGTAAGTCCAGTAACTACGTACTTTTCAGATATACAATTAAAATACAACATATGAATATAGTCTACGTATCCGATTTTTGGGTTGGAAACGACTGTTACTACCCCACGAATTCGACAGATATTCGATATGAATAAGGGTGAAAATTATTTGAATAATGTATTTAAGCTCATTAGCATTAATTACGGTATCTTCGTTAAGCGTGACGCAAAACATTGTCCCACTTTGTACGATTTAACGATTTTCTCACACACCGCGTCGGTTGTCGCCGTTGGTGATACAAAAACCTACTCTAAAAGGTTAAAATTTAATTTCGGCTTTCATTACTGGATTGTAAAGTAGGTATCCAGGTATACTCTATAAATACTCTACAGCCATAAAAAGAACAGATCGTAAAATTATCCTAGTCATTTTGCAAAAAGAAATAACCTGGAAAATTAATACTGAACCACCAACATCTTTTCGCAGTTTCTTACTTAAAAAAAAGTGTTGATTGAACATCCGAATTGAATTTGTATCTAGTCCTTATTTTTAAATCAATCTGAACAAACCGGCGATACGCGATTGTTCATTTGATTAAAGTCTAATTCCTACATCTTGCGAGAAAGATTAACGTCAGCGTAAATATAAGAAAATGTGTTCAGAACTGTTTGTAAATTATAAGTTCCAAGTATAACGCGACTCCATGCGAAATAAAATCTCCACACATTTTACCTCAAATAGCGTTATTGTGATAAAGACTGATTCACATTTATTACACTACACTATTATGTCACTACATAATCAAAATGAGGTAGGGAATTTTATTTAAAGTTTTAATCTAATAATAGGTACATTTGACAATGAAATGACATTTTTAAATAGATCCTGTGCTGCGTACATGTTATTGCAATACGATATATTTAAATTTCAACGATCCTACAATGTGTCTGTTATTGACATCCAGTATCGTTCCAATATTTTTCACTTAATTAATTCTGTGTTTACTGATTGATAAAAACGATCGACTGAACTTTATTTCTCAGACAAAAGTTGTCCTTTGAAGGTCAGCGATGTATTCCGGCTCGCCTATGAAGTCAGTACTCTCATTGCATTAATATATAAAGCCATCGCTACCAAATAACAGCATCAGTGCATCTGAGCCAAGATAACAAGGACTATCCTTCTACAACATGTTGAAGTTTGTGGTATTATGTAGTGTGCTGGCCGCGGCCGCCGCTTCCGCGCCCTTCGCCTATACCGTGCCCTTCGCCTACTCCTCGGCGCTGCTGACTCCCTACAGCAGCAACTACAGAGGGCCGCTGTCCCTCGCCCCCGGCCAGCCCGCCAACATCCTGGCCGCTGACGGCAGGCCCCTCGACACCCTCGACGTGAACTTGGACCGCTCCGCACACTTAACCGCCAAGGCCTTGGAGGGTGGTCTGCACTACCTGAAGAAACGCTCCGCTCCATTCGCGGCGGTGACATACACCTCTCCCCTGATCGCTCACAGCGCTCCGCTCGCGTACTCCGCCCCCGCGATCGCACCTTTAGCGCCTATCTCCTACGCTGCTACACCCGTCTACGGAGCTGGTCTGCACTACATCAAGAAGCGTTCCGCTCCCATCGCAGTAGTCGCCCGCGGGGCATACTCCTCTCCCCTGATCGCTCACAGCGCTCCTCTCGCATATTCAGCCTCCGTGATCTCACCTGTGGCGCCTATCTCCTACGCTGCTACACCCTTCTATGGCGCTGGTGTGCACTACATCAAGAAGCGCTCCGCTCCCTTCGCACCAATCACCCACATAACGTACAGAACTGGCGTGGCCTCCCACAGCGCTCCTGGGATCGTACCTGTGGCGCCTATCTCCTACGCTGCTGCACCTTACGCTCGCTACACTTATTACTAAAAATCCTGACGCGACCTTCGATGATAAATAAATGACTTCTCGGCCAACCATTTCTTTTATTCCTTTCACGTTCAACGGGACTTTCTTTTCTTTAAGATAAGGTATAGGATAAGCATACATAAACCGTATCTCGTTTTACAAAACCGGTGCAAGTCGCCCGTCCAGGAAGCTGATATTTAAAATCCACGAGGCCATCCACAAGCCCCTAGTAAGTTCATCATTGTCTTTATGCTTTTGTTGCACCACACGTTCTATGGAACGACTGCACAAAGTAAATATCAAGTCAACGCCCCAGCACAAAATGTCAGTTGCACTAAGTACCTACAAAAAAAAACGTTGCTACTGATACATAAAGTATTTAATTTAAACAACGCGATAGCAATTAAGGATTCATGCAGATCATTTAAATAAATTAATTTAAATGCCCACAAATTCTATCTGTAAAACTAAAAAGGGAAACCCCCTTTTTAGTTTTACAGATAGAATTTTACGAAAGCAATAACACCTCCTGTAATTATAATTTAAGGTTTTATACGTTAATGTGATTTAAAGTCGGATACACTTTGCACTTGTTAGTACTTAACAGACTTGAGTTTGGTTAAGCAAAAATTGATGTTCACATCAATGATGCATCATGTTGAGCAAGTAATGAATTGGTGGGTAACGATTTAGCCAAAAACTCTACTACATATAAATAAGGCCTTGTGCTTTACAAACAAAATGTAGTTCATTTTTATAATAACATACTTAATATTTTAACTTGAAGCTTCAAATCATTGAAGTAAGTCCAGTAACTACGTACTTTTCAGATATACAATTAAAATACAACATATGAATATAGTCTACGTATCCGATTTTTGGGTTGGAAACGACTGTTACTACCCCACGAATTCGACAGATATTCGATATGAATAAGGGTGAAAATTATTTGAATAATGTATTTAAGCTCATTAGCATTAATTACGGTATCTTCGTTAAGCGTGACGCAAAACATTGTCCCACTTTGTACGATTTAACGATTTTCTCACACACCGCGTCGGTTGTCGCCGTTGGTGATACAAAAACCTACTCTAAAAGGTTAAAATTTAATTTCGGCTTTCATTACTGGATTGTAAAGTAGGTATCCAGGTATACTCTATAAATACTCTACAGCCATAAAAAGAACAGATCGTAAAATTATCCTAGTCATTTTGCAAAAAGAAATAACCTGGAAAATTAATACTGAACCACCAACATCTTTTCGCAGTTTCTTACTTAAAAAAAAGTGTTGATTGAACATCCGAATTGAATTTGTATCTAGTCCTTATTTTTAAATCAATCTGAACAAACCGGCGATACGCGATTGTTCATTTGATTAAAGTCTAATTCCTACATCTTGCGAGAAAGATTAACGTCAGCGTAAATATAAGAAAATGTGTTCAGAACTGTTTGTAAATTATAAGTTCCAAGTATAACGCGACTCCATGCGAAATAAAATCTCCACACATTTTACCTCAAATAGCGTTATTGTGATAAAGACTGATTCACATTTATTACACTACACTATTATGTCACTACATAATCAAAATGAGGTAGGGAATTTTATTTAAAGTTTTAATCTAATAATAGGTACATTTGACAATGAAATGACATTTTTAAATAGATCCTGTGCTGCGTACAGTCTGGAGCCATAAGTTCATTAGCACATCAAGGATCATATTCGCTTGCATGCTACTGCGTATACATGTGTGCGTGACGTCAACGCAAACATTTACCCGTCATACAGTATAACTACAAGAAGATGACAGTGTGTGGGTAATCCTAGACAAAGATAACAATATATCTGTTTTCTTTCCTATTAGTGTGTAATGAACCTTAGTCAACAAGTTAATTTTCAAATCTACCTACAACATATTCACAATTTTATAATTTAACTAAAACTACCTCATAATTTCTGCGGTGTCTTAATGAACTATTATATAAATTTGATCACGTGTAACAATGTGTGACTTAGAAATGAGTGGCAGTCGGTTCGAATCTCAAGTGATTTGTCAGATCGCTTTTATTTTTCTTTGCTCTTTTATTACTTATGAGCGACATTATTATAATATATTTTTGAATTAATGTTTTTATAATAAGTTGTGTATAATATTTATTTATATATTATATAATATATACTTAAATTGATATTATTACATAAATATATAATAAATCATAACTTTAGGTTCAAATAAAACAATAATAGGTAATTTGAATAATCATTTATTTATATTATTATCTATTACTTAAGTTAAAAAATATTAATATTCAGTTTGTTTTATATTTAAATAAGTGTTATTATACTTCTAACTAGATGAGATTATAGCTTAATATATTCATTTTCTCAAAGATATTCTCAAAGAGAAAAGAAGATTGAAGCGTAATCCCAATTTTACAATCATAAACTAACTAACGTAAGACTTTATTATGACCAGCACGCCCACTGTAAAAAACACAGCGTATTATTCAATATTTAGTATAGCCTCCATTATTTTCAATATCTACAGCTAAGCAGACGTCGCCGCATGGAGGCCACAATATTTGCAAATATATTTAAACTGCTCAGGATATCTCTCATCTCGTGCTTTCCATTTTTGAACCAATAAACCTCATACATTTTCAATGGGGCTTAGATCAGGGGAACGTGCTGGCCACGGAATAACTTTTATGTCAGTATGCTTGCTAAACCACTCTTTTACAACACTGGCACGATGTATCGGACAATTATCTTGAACAAAAGTTAGTTCACTACAGTCTTCTATGGGGTAAACATTAGATACGCACAGTCGGTAGCATTATGTCACTAAAAACTTCGACGTAATTAGAGCTGTTCGCACGTGTAGGTATAAATTCCAATTCACCCGGCCCTTGAGCACAAATCCACCGCCACACGTTCACAATTATTCTACTGTTTCATATTCTTCGATCATGACACGTCACTGAGTCGGGTTAATAAGCGGCGGCTAACTACCTTTTCTCTCGAACCCAACGGCTCAATGCATTTCTGTAAAAAACGAAAATTTTGTTATTATCTTGTAACATGTGAATAAACATAAAAATATAGACCACAACAATCATAATTAAATTAATAAAAAAATACTTACAGCCGGTTTGATTTGAAATTTGAGAAATGTTTACAGTAAAATAGAAATATTTATATTTTGATAGACAATATTTGCCCTGGCATCAATAGCAATATTTACTTGCATCTTGATTAAAGATAATCGAACAACAATAATAACACAAACTCTCTGAACAAAGTTTACGAACAAATGAATACCAATATCTATGCGCCCCACCAGACAGTCGCGGTCACGGTTGCGACAAAACAGGTTTGTCACTCAAGCATTATCGTTATATCGCGCTCTTTCTGACTAGGTAATGATGAAAGAGTGCGGGAACCGTGTATGTGTGCAAAATGTTATGCGTATTTGTTATGTCAAGAGGTCGTAAGCGCCACTTGTTTTGATGCCATAAATTTGTGAAATTGGATATGGACTTAAGACCCTTACTGTACATGTTATTGCAATACGATATATTTAAATTTCAACGATCCTACAATGTGTCTGTTATTGACATCCAGTATCGTTCCAATATTTTTCACTTAATTAATTCTGTGTTTACTGATTGATAAAAACGATCGACTGAACTTTATTTCTCAGACAAAAGTTGTCCTTTGAAGGTCAGCGATGTATTCCGGCTCGCCTATGAAGTCAGTACTCTCATTGCATTAATATATAAAGCCATCGCTACCAAATAACAGCATCAGTGCATCTGAGCCAAGATAACAAGGACTATCCTTCTACAACATGTTGAAGTTTGTGGTATTATGTAGTGTGCTGGCCGCGGCCGCCGCTTCCGCGCCCTTCGCCTATACCGTGCCCTTCGCCTACTCCTCGGCGCTGCTGACTCCCTACAGCAGCAACTACAGAGGGCCGCTGTCCCTCGCCCCCGGCCAGCCCGCCAACATCCTGGCCGCTGACGGCAGGCCCCTCGACACCCTCGACGTGAACTTGGACCGCTCCGCACACTTAACCGCCAAGGCCTTGGAGGGTGGTCTGCACTACCTGAAGAAACGCTCCGCTCCATTCGCGGCGGTGACATACACCTCTCCCCTGATCGCTCACAGCGCTCCGCTCGCGTACTCCGCCCCCGCGATCGCACCTTTAGCGCCTATCTCCTACGCTGCTACACCCGTCTACGGAGCTGGTCTGCACTACATCAAGAAGCGTTCCGCTCCCATCGCAGTAGTCGCCCGCGGGGCATACTCCTCTCCCCTGATCGCTCACAGCGCTCCTCTCGCATATTCAGCCTCCGTGATCTCACCTGTGGCGCCTATCTCCTACGCTGCTACACCCTTCTATGGCGCTGGTGTGCACTACATCAAGAAGCGCTCCGCTCCCTTCGCACCAATCACCCACATAACGTACAGAACTGGCGTGGCCTCCCACAGCGCTCCTGGGATCGTACCTGTGGCGCCTATCTCCTACGCTGCTGCACCTTACGCTCGCTACACTTATTACTAAAAATCCTGACGCGACCTTCGATGATAAATAAATGACTTCTCGGCCAACCATTTCTTTTATTCCTTTCACGTTCAACGGGACTTTCTTTTCTTTAAGATAAGGTATAGGATAAGCATACATAAACCGTATCATTTTCATTTGAAATCAAAACATATTTGTAAAAGTTACATTAAATAGTAGCTATTTGTGTTTATTCTTAAATATAAACATTTTTGGCAAAACATAACTCCTGATGGTGAACTTGTTTAAACATTCAAACATTCATGTCAGTGTTTTTATGTATCAATCGCTTTTTCCCTCGGCTTTTCTCACGTAGATGTCTGTCCTAGCTACAAAACATTCACCTTATTATTGCAGTCGAAAAAAATAGCCTAAGTGTTAATACAGAGTGTCAGCTACCACAACACAAAATTTAATCGTGAAAGAGTAACAAACATCCATCATTTCATACTCACAAACTATTGCATTTAAAGTTATTTAAATAAATAATAAAATAAACATTCCTTAAACATTTACTCAACGTCATCTCAAATAAAGCATACTAAGCAGCTTGCGTAATGAATACTAGACAACTAATAAATATATTTTTATATATTTAAATACTGACATATTTTAGGTAAAGATCAATTACACCCAGAGGCAGAACAAATGATCATTCTTATCACACATTCATTTGTCCTGGGTGGGAATCGCACCCACGATCTTCGGTATAGCAGTCAGGGCCACTAACCACTAGACCAACAGGCCCGTCAAACACCCGCTCGCACATAAATTAGTAGGAGTAGGATTCTGAGGAAAAACTAATGGAATTTCTCTAAATCAAGAGCAAGCCTCTGTGACTCTTTAGCAATAAAACTATAGCAGTACTTCATCCATTCTTAACCTGTAGATATAAATGAGACCTTAAGAATGGGATCGACTTTGCAAGATACCTATCCTACTTTCGTTTTACAAATATACAGCTCATCCTTTCATAAACTAGCAATATTTTAAACATCGATAAAAAAAAACATTTTTAATCTCATATAGGTACTATTCACCTTCCCACAAAATAGTAGCTATTTAGTTCTCATAAACTTTTTCAGGACATACTTAAAATTAGGCTTATTCTGTAGTCAAAAACACTGCCTATCATCGAAGTGAACAAGAAATTCGTATATTTTGTTCCTTTTAAAAAATACGGAATTATTGCAAATTTCTGTAAAAAAAACCCTTATTTATTTTATTACTGGATCAACAACTTCTGAGCTAAGTTACGAGTACAATTAAATATAAACAAATGCCTGTCCATACTTTCATAATAATTGTAGTTTGAAAATGTTATATGGGGCTAGAACAAATAATAATAATAATAACCCCCCCATGGGACTACCTTGACGTGGTGGGGGGGCTTGCGGGAAGGCATGAACTATTTAATGGTCTCTAACAACTTGACTTTACCCTGCAATCTTACGAGAACAGGAGGAACTATAAGCCATTGACACCTCGGCATTACCCTTCCCAACAAACAGTCCCAAACGACGAAGAAGAAAGAAGAAGAAGAAATTAAAACAAAAATGGTACAGACAAGAAGCTCAACGAAACGGCCCCAAGTTCCCGGCGGGTCTAGCAGCAGCACCGGCGATGACGGAAGCCGGCCTGCCGCTCGGCCCAGGGGTGCGAAGAATCCCCGGGAGACGATCTCTTACCGTCAAACGACTATGGCAACGAATATGGAACCCGAAATGCAGAGCGATATGGACAGAAATTCTACAACACCTTCACCGTTTAGTTTATTTGAGTCTCCGAGCTCATCTCCGCAATTTTATCAGTCTTCATCCCGGTCAAGTACCGTATCACCTCTCCCTGAGGATGTTGTGCAGGAGGCTAGCGCCACTGTATCCGCACCCGCCTCAGGTACAAACCGTGCGCGCAAAAGGTGGACTCAAGAGATGAACAAGTTTATCTGGCGCACGTACCTCATAGCCACAAAATTAAACTCCAGTAAATTATACTTAGATTATCTTTATCAGGAATTTTCAGGGAAATACCCACAAATGGAAGCCTCGAGACAGAGATTAGGTGATCAATGCAGAGCGATTGTCAGAAACAAATTACTAGCTCAAGATATTTTAGACAGCATCAAAGATGAAGTTGCGATTATATTACAACAAGCAGAGCCGACCTCGATAGCACCAACACAATTACAGAATTCTAGTCAACAAATGCAAAGAAGAAAGTGGACCACGGAATATAATGAATCAATAATTAGAAACTACTACACAATAACTAAATTAGGCGAAAACAGATCTGCATATAGACAACCACTCTACCAGGCAGTAATTGCAGAACATCCTGAGCTATCAGAAGTAAGTGAACAGCGCATATCTGACCAGTTACGAGTGGTTCTTAATAACAAAATGATATGCGAACAAAGACTCAATGAAATTCGTGATCAAGTAGCCAATAGTCTTAATATGACGCCTGATAATGCTGCAAATAGTTCATCTAGTATCGGCCCAGCCGATATAGTAAATATGCCAGAATCCAATTCACCTACTTTAACTACATCACTTTCAGAATCACAAATACCTACAGCATTAAATGACAATCTAACACTTGACCACTTAGAATCAGATAAAATAAATGAACAGTTTAGAATGTCTTTAGATAAGTTTAGAAATACGAACCCTACTACACGACCTTACATACCCAAACAGAAAACCTCTAGAAAACAAGCCAAAATCGTACAGTTTATCAATACAGAAATTCTACCACATCATTTAAAAGAAGAACAAGATTTTGATACTTTCCATACTATTATTTATTGCGCTGCGTACACTGCAGCTGTATGTAATGGCACTAAAATACGGGAAGAGTCTGACGTTCCTAGTGTAAATAAAAGAAGAGTGCCTGCCTGGCAGAGACGTCTGCAGAAGAAAATATTAGACTTTAGGAAAGACATCGGAAGAATGACAGAGTATACTAGGGGTAATAGAAGCAATAGAATTATTAGAATAGTAGAAGCAATAAAAAATAAATATCGTATACATTCACAACATGAAGAACCTAACACAAATAATGAACACTTCTTAGATACACTGAAACAAAAACTTAATGCTGCTAAGAGCAGACTACAAAGATATCTTAATTGTACACTCCGAAAGACCCAAAATACACAATTTACAAATAATCAGAAGCAGTTCTATAGACATTTGTCAGTACATACGCAAAACTTAACAAACACCACAAGTGCAGCCATAACTCCATCAGCAGACGATATGTGTGAGTTCTGGTCTAGTATTTGGGCAGTTCCAGCACAACACAACTCAGAAGCTGAATGGTTACACGCAGACAGTAGCTTTAGAGACAAAATTACAGAAATGCAGTTCGAGCATATTCCTTTAGATATATTTATGTATGTTGTAAAAAAAACACAGAATTGGAAAGCGCCAGGAAGTGATCGTATTCACAATTATTGGTATAAGAAATTAACATCTATTCATCCGTTTTTGTATAAACATATCAACAATTTTATCCAAATGCCAGATTTAATTCCGAGGTTTGTAACGCAAGGACTCACATATAAGATACCCAAAGACACAGATACACAGAATCCAGAAAAATATCGACCTATTACATGCCTGCAAACAGTGTACAAAATACTCACAGCTTGTATTGCTGAGCTCATACACAAACATTCCTCTGAAAATAATATCTTATCAGAGGAACAAAAAGGATGTCGTAAAAGTAGCCAAGGCTGCAAGGAACAACTTGTTATAGACTCAGTAGCAATGAAACAGGCCATATCTCGTAAAAAAGACATCAGCACTATGTATATAGACTACCGTAAAGCATTCGATTCAGTACCCCATAGCTGGCTTCTCCATGTTCTTCGACATTACAAAATCCACCCCCAGTTAATCCAGTTTCTAGAAAAGTCCATGCAGCATTGGTCTACTAAGCTGAAAGGCGTAGGCTGTGCGTACACAGAAACATCCGAAATTCCAATAAGACGTGGAATCTTTCAAGGCGATGTACTTAGCCCTTTGTGGTTCTGTCTTGCATTGAACCCACTATCACATATGCTTAACAGTTCACAGACAGGTTTCGATATCACCACACCACATAAAAGTGTAAATCTCACACATCTTATGTATATGGACGACATTAAATTATATAGTAACTCTCCGCAGTCCTTATACAAACTTGCTGATATCACTCAAATTTTCTCGAAAGATGTATGTATGGAATTTGGCATTGACAAATGCAAAACATTGTCTGTGAAAAGGGGGCACGTAATCCCAAATAGTTACTTGTTAGACTCAGGCGACACTATTAGCCCACTAGAGCCATATACTTTATACAAATACCTAGGGTTTCAACAAGCTAGAGAGATACACCAAAAAGTAACCAAACAGGATCTTAGGAAGAAATTCAAACATAGGCTCAACGGATTACTCCGTTCGCAACTTAATTCGCGTAATTTATGCCAAGCGATAAACAGCTACGCTATTCCTGTCTTAACTTACTCTTTTGGTTTAATATCCTGGTCACAAAATGATCTCCTCTGTCTCCAACGTATCATAAATACCTCTCTAACAACTCATCGGAAACACCATCCAAGATCATGTGTGCAGAGAATGACCCTTCCAAGAGATGAAGGCGGAAGAGGTATTATTGATATCGTTAATCTACATAGTAAACAGATATCTACACTTAGGGATTACTTTTTCAAACATTTAGAACAGTCCACATTACACGAAGTAGTTGCAATAGCAGATAAACGCCTCACACCACTAAACCTTGCAGATAGAAACCCGCAGCGTAACGCTCGGGTCATTGATAACAAGGAAAAGATCGCCGCATGGAGGCAAAAATCGCTACATGGAAGACATCGTCACGACTTGCAGCAACCACATGTCGATAAGGATATGTCGAACGCATGGTTGCGCCGTGGCGAACTGTTCCCAGAGACGGAAGCCTTCATGATGGCGATCCAAGATCAAGTTATTGATACTAGAAACTATCAGAAGCATATTATTCGCAGCCCTCACTGTCCCAATGATTTATGCAGGCACTGTCATTCTAGTCCTGAAACGATTCAGCACATCATTTCAGCATGCAGATCTCTGGCTCAAAGTGACTACAAACATCGTCACGACCAAGTTGCTGCCATAATACACCAACATCTTGCCCACAAACATAACTTTATCCTGAAAAAAGATCCATATTATAAATATAAGCCCAATGCAATACTTGAAAATAGCAACTACAAAATATACTGGGACAGAACCATAATCACAGATAAAACCATCCACTTTAATAGACCTGATATAACATTTCATAATAAAATCGATAAAACTGTATATCTTATAGATATTGCAGTCCCGAATACCCACAACCTGCAGTCCACAATTTCAGATAAATTAAGTAAATACCAAGATTTAGCAATAGAATTAAAGCGTCAATGGCGCGCAGATACCATCCACGTTATTCCAATAGTAGTTTCAGCGACAGGAATTATACCCAAAAGCCTTCAGAGATGCCTTGATGTTCTGGACGTCCCAAAGCACACCTTGAATACGGTGCAGAAAGCTGTCATACTGAACACCTGTCGGTTGACGCGCAAGTTCCTGACAACGTCATCTGTATCCGCAGGTTACACTACCAGTTAAATTGAAGTTCTTTTCGCATTTGACTAAGGTCCGTGTGATAAGACTAAACGTACCCCTTCAGAAGGGAGAAAAAAATGATAAAAAAAAAAATAATAATAATAAACCCCTCGGGGCGAGTCGTTACCTCATCATGGGGATAACGCAAGACCTGAGGGCATATTAGTATGCTTTTTCAAACCTTGAGGTATAAATAAAAAATGTATCTGAAGGTCTATGTAGGAGCATACATCCGCAGGGCAGCTTGTGGCGAGCTGTTTGTGTGTGGCGACACAACGGAACCTGAATGCCCCAGGGGGTCACTCTTCATGAGGACTCCCAGCTCTTTCTTGCCTTAATTGGCTGGCTAGAGGGGGGTCGCAAGAGCTATATGCTCGAGGGTGGAAGTGTCTAATGGCGTAATAACGAGGAAACCCGCTCCGGGTCCCGGTGTGACCCGCGATGGCGAAATCGGTGTCGCACCTCTCTACACCCCTTAGCCTTACTCTCTGGTGTTGCCCACCTGCTGCCTATCGTGGCGGTATAATAGGGGGCCCATCTTGGAGTCGGCGAGTCACCGCCTGCCAATTTTATTGCATTCTAATGTATTGAAAGGCAGGTGCCATAGTTCTCCATAGTTATTTTAAAGAAACACTTACACCTAACAAATCATATTAATAGCCCAACTTAGTTTAATCTCCTTAATTTACAATAGTCTTACAGCTACTTTGGGCCGTCCATGTCTGTTCTTCCATAGAGCAGGGGTGAATGGCCCTTGGTAGGTGCCTCATCACATTTTAGATTAAAGTTCTCAACAAGGCCTCTGCATGTTGGACCTGTGTCCCCGTGTAAGCCTTTAAAAAGGACCGGGTTTCTTCCCTTGAAGTTAGCCCGTGAATTAAAAGAGATACAATAATAATAATAAAATCTTTTATTGGTTTAAAAAACACATTTACACAAATAATTAAACCCACCAAACTGTGAGACAGTTTGTCGGCGGGAATAGCGCTCGATAAACATTAACGGTTAGTTTCAGAATACAAAAAGTAAAAAAATAAAATAAAAAGAAACACAAAATAATATACACCGTAAAGTCACGGTGTATATACTAATACTACTATAGCCACCTACTTATAATACATACTGCGTAACTTATTTTTTAAGGTTATTTTACTTATGTTAGTTTTTAGTTTTCTAATCCAGTCATATTTATTATAAACCGAGGGGATCAAATACTTGTTGGTTCTTTTACCATAATAATTTTTTATCGATGGGCGGATCAAATGCTGTTCTCTTACACGTCTTGTATTGTATCTATTACTAACTTTTACCTTAAAATTATCGTTATAAAATTGTTCTAATATCAACAAATATTCGGCCCTCTCGTGAATAGGAAGTATTTTACATATTTGGTAAAGCTGTTCGTAGTTATGTTTACATTGACGTTTTATTTTAGGAGAAACAAGGAATTTCATAAAGCGGGTTTGGAGTGACTTAATACTATCTAAATAAGTTTTGAATGTCCGACCATATGTGCTCAGACCATAGCTGATTAATGATTCAACCAATGCGAAGTACACAATACGTAGAGTCTTTCTACTTAAAGGTGCCTTTAAAGCATGAAACTTGCCCAGGACTGCTCTAAGTTTTGTGCACACTGAATCAACATGAGTCTTCCAGTTAGCGTTACAGTCCACCCATAGACCTAGGTATTTAAATGTTTTGACGTATTCTATTTTTTTACAAACGCAATTTAAGTCGTTGTGTTGCATTGTATGAGTCGCATGCAAGCACTCATATATGAGCATCTTAAACCGAAAAACACTTAAAGTAAGGATGTAATTCGTCTTTCAGGTAGATTAATAAATTTTAGAAGAGGAAGCTTGACACGTTACGAATTCGTAAAACTTATACGAAAAAGTGACGGCACGCGGAAGTTTCGTGTACTGTATTTTGGTCAAATTGTGATTGCGGAGCGAAAAATACGTATTCGTTAAACTACATCACAGACACAAAAAAAGTTGTCATCATCTCTAATTCTGCAGTTTTCTATCGCCACACATCGTCGTTTATAATCACATTATAAGCATTTTTTTAAGTATGTGATAACTTTTTTAAATTCGTAGGTCACAGTCCGTTGAAGCAGTCATAGCCTGCGCCCTTACCTTTGTTTCCTAGATTACATATAGTTATGCTCATTACGCATTGTTTCTATAAATACGAGAATCAGATTTGCATTACTGTCACTAATGACAGAAGTTTATTCAATTTCAAAAGTGCACTCTTATAATAGAAATATTTGTCAGCAAAAGGCAATTTCGCATGTTATTGCAATATTAATATGTGATTAATTTAACTTTCAGCGAACCAACAACGTTATTGTTGTTTACATCAAGTCTCGCTCCAATATTTTGCCGCTTAATTATTCGGTATTTACTCACTGATAAAACGAACGAGTGAACTTTATCTCTCAAACAAAAGTTGTCCTCTCAAGGGCAGAGATGTATTCCGGCTCGCCTATGAAGTCAGTACTCTCATTGCATTAATATATAAAGCCATCGCTACCAAGTAACAGCATCAGTGCATCTGAGCCAAGATAACAAGGACTATCCTTCTACAACATGTTGAAGTTTGTGGTATTATGTAGTGTGCTGGCCGCGGCCGCCGCCTCCGCGCCCTTCGCCTATACCGTGCCCTTCGCATACTCCTCGGCGCTGCTGACTCCCTACGGCAGCAACTACAGAGGGCCGCTGTCCCTCGCCCCCGGCCAGCCCGCCAACATCCTGGCCGCTGACGGCAGGCCTCTCGACACCCTCGACGTGAACTTGGACCGCTCCGCACACTTAACTGCCAAGGCCTTGGAGGGTGGTCTGCACTTCCTGAAGAAACGCTCTGCTCCATTCGCGGCGGTGACATACAGCTCTCCCCTGATCGCTCACAGCGCTCCGCTCGCGTACTCCGCCCCCGCGATCGCACCTTTAGCGCCTATCTCCTACGCTGCTGCACCCGTCTACGGAGCTGGTCTGCACTACATCAAGAAGCGTTCCGCTCCCATCGCAGTAGTCGCCCGCGGGGCATACTCCTCTCCCCTGATCGCTCACAGCGCTCCTCTCGCGTACTCAGCCTCCGTGATCTCACCTGTGGCGCCTATCTCCTACGCTGCTGCACCCTTCTATGGCGCTGGTCTGCACTACATCAAGAAGCGCTCCGCTCCCTTCGCACCAATCACCCACATAACATACAGAACTGGCGTGGCCTCCCACAGCGCTCCTGGGATCGTACCTGTGGCGCCTATCTCCTACGCCGCTGCACCTTACGCTCGCTACACTTATTACTAAATGTCCTCACGTAGTCTCCAATGATAAATAAATAATTTGTGGACCAATTGTTGTTTCTGTTTTTCTTAAGTTTAAGGGACTTCCTTCACATTAAGTATGCATACTGAATTTTAAGAACACTCCACATTCTATGCTTTGAAGAAACTAAAACCTTTTCATTTCATATTGCATTATGTTTTAGAAAGATTTTAAGTCCTACTTATTAACTAGAGGTTTTTATCAACAACTTCGTGAGTTTTCACTTGAGTAAAATATATCTTAAATGAACACTTTATGTACAACCAAACATTTGCAGTTACATTATCGTCTTTTAAAAACGATTACCTTTTAAATTAGTCGACGAGACAAGAGTCATATTAGCATGATCAGTAGTTCTGCTTTAATCATAACAGATTATAAAATCAAGTATTAAATAACTACTTAATAAAAAAAAAACAATGAGTCAAAGGTTAACTTACAAAGTAAAAGGATGGAATACCAAAACGAAAATAAATGCAATTCAAACATATGTAACTAAAACTTTAAATTAAGATCAACGTTTTGCATAAGAATTAAGTCGTTTCGACACGAAAACCTTTCCGGTACATTTTAAGAAAAGAATATGTAGCCTCAAAATATGTTGATTCTATGGTTTGAATGTCTATACTGATACATTATGTTGTCATTCAAACACTGAACAACCTTTTAAATTATTATCATAACTTTGTCGCTCGTTGTGACTGCTGCATAAAACAAAGTCCTCCGCCATGTCTGTCTGTCTGTTCGCGATAAACTCAAAACTCAATTTTCATGCTGTTTTCACTCATTTATAGAGCGGCTCTCGAGGAAGGTTTCAGTATATAATTTGTTACGTTTAGTTACAGTGGTTGGAAATGTTATTGGAAAGTAATTATAATAATTGCGTTCGATATAAAAGAATTGGGTAATGTCATAAAAGGTCAGAAATGTGTAATGTTTTTACGGCTATAACCGATAATCGCGCGGGCGGAGTCGCGGGCAACAGCTAGTGTCAATATAATATGTAAATTATAGTTAGTAGACAGTTAACTTGAGACAGATAAGCGTCATAACACGATCTTTACGGCAATACAGTACCTACCACTACCGACGTAACTATGGCCGTTGTGGAAGCAAGATGGCGTTCTATGCTATATATTACATCTCTTTTCCACAACCGTAACAAAGGTTTAGAGATGAAGAACCTCTTTATCATACTTGGTAACATTGCTAATTATGTCGCTGGCATGTTGACCTCACAAAGAGGTAAATACCAATACTAGATATACATATAAAATGTGTACTGAATTTATGAGATTATGAATTTTTTTAGGGACGCAAAAAGTTTTTTTTTTCTTTTTCTGATTTTTATGTTAATATGTTTATTTATGTATCTTGGATGTAGTAAGCTAAAAATATGCATAATTTGTACTACCTACTCAGTAAATAATTAATATACCTAACAGTTAATTTTAAATAACTTAGCCATTTCTTATTTATTAAAGCTTTTTTATTTATTATTCCGTTATTTAGCGATGTTCATCAAATCTAAGACAAGCCTTCCAGACAAATTGCAACAGTGGCAGTATTTCATCCTTTACTTCAACGTAACACAGATAAGATCGATTTTCCTCAGTACCTGCTACGATCGTTTGAACATTTTAAACAGACTAAACAAACAGCTCTAAAAAGAAAAAAAAACGAAATAACAAAATATATTTTTATAGACCCAGGAAACTTATTAGATTGGAGTCATGCTTAAGTCGAAAAAAATATGAAATAATTAAAATTACTCAGTCATACGCACAACTACGAGCATATTAACAAGGAAAATTAGGTTTCCGCCTTTATTACCCATTGGTTTTTATTACACCTTTTTTATGTATGTACGTATAGTTTTTTCAGTTTTGGAATTCATAATAAAAATTACTACTAAATATGTTACAATTCCCTATTCTTTAGTCCTACAGCCTTTTTTTTAAGTGCCTGCGTGAAGCCATTCGTTAACTCGCATTTATCATCAATAAAGCTACCAAAGTCGTAACCTACATTACCTGCTCTCGGAATAACTGATTAAAAATAGGAACAAATTATCTAAAGAATTGTTGTAAAACAAAAGTTATGGACTACTGTGAAAAACTTTAAATTATTCTGATTCTCTACCTTATTTATCCTTAAAGCACTAATTAGGAATATTTTTATCATAACTATATATTCTTAGTGAAAAACCACAAATAAAATAAATAAATACTGTTACATATTTAGGGTATCCAAGTGTCAAGAAAAAATGTTTATATGGTCGTCCCTTTTTAATTTGTAAACAATAAAACCTTATATTATGAATTTTAAATTTATATTAAATGAGAAATTGCGACAATTTCTTTTTTAAAGTATACCCAAATATGATGTACTGACACTTTAATGTCACCAAGGTCGGCCCAGATCAAACGCTTTGTCTGAATGAACTTTATTTTCTTGGAGAAAAGTAGTTTTTTCAGGGCCGACGATGCATTCCGGCGACGCCCATCAAGACTGTCTTATCACACTAGTATATAAGGCATCTGTCACCGAGTAAATGCATCAGTTGAGCTGAGATTACAACACAGACCACTCTCATCCTACATCATGTTGAAGCTGGTGGTGTTGTGCAGTGTGCTGGCCGCGGCCGCCGCTTCCGGACTCTACGCTCCCCTCGCCTATACCGCGCCCCTCGCCTACTCGGCGGCGCTGGTTACTCCATACGGCAGCAACTACAGAGGGCCGCTGTCCCTCGCCCCCGGCCAGCCCGCCAACATCCTGGCCGCTGACGGCAGGCCCCTCGACACCCTGGACGTGAACCTGGACCGCTCCGCACACTTCACTGCTAAGGCTCTTAACGGCGGCCTGCACTTCCTGAAGAAACGCTCTGCTCCTCTGATCGCACCCTACGCCCACGTTGCTGCCGTCGCTCCTTTGGCTGCCTACACCGCACCCCTCGCCTACGCCGCCCCTGTCGTGGCCGCCTCTAACTACAGAGGTCCGCTATCCCTCGCCCCCGGCCAGCCCGCCAACATCTTGGCCGCTGACGGCAGGCCCCTCGACACCCTGGATGTGAACCTGGACCGCTCTGCTCACTACACCGCTAAGGCGTTGGAAGGTGGTCTGCACTACCTGAAGAAACGCTCGGCTCCTTTCGCGGCAGTGACTTACAGCGCTCCCCTGGTCGCTCACAGCGCCCCGCTCGCGTACTCTGCTCCCTTGGTGTCTCACGTGGCGCCTATCTCCTACGCTGCTGCACCCGTCGCACACTACGCTAGTGGTCTGCACTACATCAAGAAACGCTCCGCTCCCTTCGCACCGATCGCGCGCGTAGCGTACACCTCTCCCCTGATCGCTCACAGTGCCGCGCTCGCCTACTCCGCTCCCGTGGTCTCGCATGTGGCACCTGTATCCTACGCTGCTGCTCCGTTCGCTCACTACGCTCACTATTAAGTAACGACTATGACCGATTAAATATAAATCGTATTACCAAACAAATACCTTGTTATCATTGTTACAAACCTTTTACATAATTACCACCAACATGTTTACTTCCTCTCTTATCCTTCTCTTACCGTAGACGAAATATATGCTCGTAATAATGGAATGGAAATTACACGAAATTTTTGTATCACAAGTGCAATAACCGCAAAGTGAAACATTTTGTACTTTGCCAATTACTTAAAAGAAGTACCTAATTTCGGATTCGTGAGAGAGAAGGAAGTAATAAAAAATCATACGTTATGCATTGTATGAGTAATTCGTCAAACATTTTTTTACTAACCCTTCGCAAATATTCGAGTATTTATAAATATGAACTCGATAAACATTTTAATAACATGATATACGTCCAGTAAAGTACAATCGATTGTTACACTACCTGCTATCATACTACCCAGTGGTTATTATAATTACCCTTTGTATGCCAATAACCAGTTCATATTGAACTCGATTTGCAGGAAGCTAATAGTCAATTTATATTTATCTGCATGGCATACAGTTTAAACAAAAAATATGTATGACTGCATTATATGTGCTCGAAATTTAATATTCTAAAATGGTAAGAGAAACGCTAAAATGTTTCTTTAATATTTGGGACAAATTCCTTGTTGCATATATAATCAGTCTTGTTTTTATTACTCTTTGTAGTTTTATTGCTGACATGCAGATTAAATAACAATGGTTTGATTAACTTTTGTCGAAAGTTATTCCTTAGAATCATGTCACAGTTATTTAGGAACGTGTGAGAAGTATCCACGCGTATCCCCTATGCTAACTTGAAAAATTGAAGTTGCGTGAGTATTATTTAAGTAGATGGAGATAAGATATTAAAGGTGTAGTTTCTTCGGTAAAAATAGAATTCTGCACCCACTTTTTTCTTTGACGAGATATGATTCGTTTATCTTGTCGTTATAATCATAAAATAATTATAATTTTTATTTCACTAACGCAACACGGAAAGGGTTTCCGTAAACATACAAATCACGTGTGACAACATCATCCAGACTGGTATTTAGTCTGTCTGACAAAATCATCCTGACTAAATACCAAGCACTTGTGGATTTAAAAACGTTTTTGTTCCATGCAAGGATCGAACCCGCAACTCCTCGCTTACAACGAGTAGTTTACGCTACTTATGTTATAATGAATACAGTATATTGCGGTGTAATAGGTAAGGCATGCCTGGTAAATAAGTATTAATTACGCTATGGTAATTGGCAGCTTACTGACAGACCTTCAGAAATTATATGTAAACGATACGTAATAGAATTGAGTGTTACGTATTAAATACTGCAAGTAAGTCATCACGCAAAACGGCACGCTGACATGCGATATCTGACATTGTCGTGAATGCTAACACTAATACAAAAAACATATTAACAATTTAAATACACGGACTTACGAATAAATTCTTTTTACAAAAATCTTTTGTTTTACATAAAAGGAAGAGATATTTTTTCTAAAATAAAAGAAGCTTCAAAAAACAAATAAGGGCTGTATGAAACATCTTGACGGCAAGAAAGCCAACTTCTTGAATATACTTGCGGTGACAAGTTTTATTTGTTTGATTGACGAGTGAAGCAAACCACGTTATCAGACGTCTGATGCAAAACAGGTTATCAGCTTTAATCATAGAAGAGTAACGCCTAGACGCGACAAACATCACACTGAGTTCAAATGGCTCACTGTATCATAGTTTGTACCATTGCCTACGATTGATTGTATGCCTTGCAGATAAATAAGAATTGACCATCAGCTTCCTGCAAATCAAGTTCAATATGAACTGGTTATTGGCATACAAAGGGTAATTATAATAATGACTGGGTAGTGTGTAACAAAAGATCGTATTTGGGTTGGACGTATATCATGTATTAAAATGGTTTTCAATTTCATTTTTGTTTTCGAATGGTTCCAGTTGTGAAGGGTTTGGTAAAATATGTTTAATGAATTACTAAAAAACTGCATAACGTAAGATTTTTTATTTCTTCCTTCTCTCTCACGAAAATAATTGGCAAAGTACAAAATGTTTCACTTTGCGGTTATTGCACTTGTGATACAGAAATTTCGTATCAATTCCATTCTATTACTACGAGGATATATGTCATCTACGGTAAGAGAAGGATAAGAGAGGAAGTAAACATGTTGGTGGTAATTATGTAAAAGGTTTGTAACAATGAAAACTAGATATTTGTTTTGGTAATACGATTTATATTTAATCGGTCATAGTCGTTGCTTAATAGTGAGCGTAGTGAGCGAAAGGAGCAGCAGCGTAGGATACAGGTGCCACATGCGAGACCACGGGAGCGGAGTAGGCGAGCGCGGCACTGTGAGCGATCAGGGGAGAGGTGTACGCAACGCGCGCGATCGGTGCGAAGGGAGCGGAGCGTTTCTTGATGTAGTGCAGACCACTAGCGTAGTGTGCGACGGGTGCAGCAGCATAGGAGATAGGTGCCACATGAGACACCAAGGAAGCAGAGTACGCGAGCGGGGCGCTGTGAGCGACCAGGGGAGCGCTGTAAGTCACTGCCGCGAAAGGAGCGGAGCGTTTCTTCAGGTAGTGCAGACCACCTTCCAACGCCTTAGCGGTGTAGTGAGCAGAGCGGTCCAGGTTCACATCCAGGGTGTCGAGGGGCCTGCCGTCAGCAGCCAAGATGTTGGCGGGCTGGCCGGGGGCGAGGGACAGCGGACCTCTGTAGTTAGAGGCGGCCACGACAGGGGCGGCGTAGGCGAGGGGTGCGGTGTAGGCAGCCAAAGGAGCGACGGCAGCAACGTGGGCGTAGGGTGCGATCAGAGGAGCAGAGCGTTTCTTGAGGAAGTGCAGGCCGCCGTTAAGAGCCTTAGCAGTGAAGTGTGCGGAGCGGTCCAGGTTCACGTCCAGGGTGTCGAGAGGCCTGCCGTCAGCGGCCAGGATGTTGGCGGGCTGGCCGGGGGCGAGGGATAGCGGCCCTCTGTAGTTGCTGCCGTAGGGAGTAACCAGCGCCGCCGAGTAGGCGAGGGGAGCGTAGAGTCCGGAAGCGGCGGCCGCGGCCAGCACACTGCACAACACCACCAGCTTCAACATGATGTAGGATGAGAGTGGTCTGTGTTGTAATCTCAGCTCAACTGATGCATTTACTCGGTGACGGATGCCTTATATACTAGTGTGATAAGACAGTCTTGATGGGCGTCGCCGGAATGCATCGTCGGCCCTGAAAAAACTACTTTTCTCTGAGAAAGATCGATCATACAGACAAGGTGTTTGATCTGGGCTATTTTTGGAGAATTCTATTTTAAAACCCCAATAAATAAAAGCCATTTTTTTAGGTCTACTGTACTAGTCAAGTAGCAACATAATTTTCGATTTATTTACATTTTAAACGAAACAATATGCTTCAAAGTGATATTCAGTAGCTTGCGTAACCGGTTCAACTCCAGTCAGACCCGCGCGGCAAAAGTTCCGCGTCTTGTAAAGACGCATTTAAAGTACAACCAGTATCGGTAACAAAGACTACCCGTGCAATATCTTAAATATTGCTAAGACAATAGGTAATTGTATAGAAAATAGTCGTAGCAACGTGATTTTATGTCATTCTGGGGTAAAAGGAGAAATAGGTTGACTACCCGTACTTCCCAAAATTACAAGAATGTTTGGAAGTACGTACGACGATGACGTTCATGTAGTTAATAGTTTATACCTTAAAAGGCGAAGTTTCTGAGTATTTATTGCGCTTTTAGGGCAAAAAGAACTTTGACAGACAGTAAAACAATTTTGTGGTACAATCCTATTGGAGTTGTATTTCTTACATTTTGAACCATGTCCTTAGTATTTTATTATTAGAATTTAGTAAATAAGTACAGAACTAGGATTTTATATGAAATGGATAATACAAATTCCTCCAAATCTCTTCGTCGTTCACAAGCACAGACAAATTTGGATTAAGTGTAACAAAACATGTAACAAAAAATATTTTAAGATGTTTTTTTTATTTGAGGGGGCCGCAGTGAACCAATTCCTACCGCTTGTAAAATTGTTCATGGTCTTACTGATGCATCGGACTTGCAACCAGAGTTGTGTCTACTTTAAGTAAAAAATAATTACAATGGCTCTCACAACCTATTTTATGTCCCATTTGCAACACAGTTACCTGATTCACATCCCCCAACCAAGAGACCAAGTTTAAATTTGTTTAATGATGAATGGAAGACAATAATACTCGTACGATAATGCTAGCGTTTGTGTCAACATAATGAGTGACAGGGCTTCCTTTTTTACATTTTATGTCATGTTGTTGTTTTTGAATTATTTATTATTCATATACTATTTTTAAATTGTTATATTGTCATTTGTTTTGTTTACATATATTTTGTCTAATTCAGTGTAGTGACTAAAGCTATTCCAAAATTTGTGCAACATATTTTTTTTTCTATGATACCAGTTTATAATTATCTACTCCCTGCGCATAAGTGTGTCCAGTTGCTGTCACATAACTCATGAGGATCAAAAAATTTCCGGTGTACTGGGCCGCCAACAAAAAGTGTCGACGTTTGCGCTGCCCCCAAAAGATTAAATAATGCAAACAAAAAACATAGTAAACACATTGGACGTGTGTGGGAATGTCAGCGTGTGAATATGCACCAGCTCGTGCGCATTGTTTATGTGCGAGGATTTATAAGAAAAATACAGTTTCCAGGTAACTCTCTTTATAAACTATAGGCAGATACAGTCGTATATTCTAAATTTCTTTTACATAATTTTTCACCAATGATGGCCCCAAACACCAGCATGTCCCAGAGGTCCAAGACCAAGAGGAGCAAGAGGGGCAATAGGTGCGCGCCAGCCGAGGTGTGCGGCAGCGGGGATGGTGATCGCGGCGGAGTGAGCCCACGCCGCGGGAGCCAGCAGCGGAGCGGAGCGCTTGCCGATCAGGTGGCCGGCAGCAGCAGTAGCGTGGTCAACAGCCCTGGCGGTGTAGTGCACAGCGCGGTCCGCGTTCACACTAAGGGTGTCCAGAGGCCTGCCGTCAGCAGCCAAAATGCTGGCGGGCTGGCCAGGAGCCAGGGACACGGGGCCCCTGTAGTTGTAGGCGGCACCACCAAGAGGAGCAGCGACCACGGTGGGTCCAGCAGCACCGACGCCGTGAGCGACCGGCGCGGCCAGCAGGGGCGCTGCTAGAGGAGCGACGGGCGCGGCCAGGTGCGCGCCGAGGCCCCACGCCGCAGCTCCCCAGGGAGCGCCGAATCCCAAGCCCGCCAGGCCGAGTCCACTGGGTTTGGCAGCCACGAGGGCCAGCACGGAAGACAACACCACCAGCTTGTACATTGTGGTCTGTGTTGATTTCTAATCAGAGAGCAACTGTTATTCTTACCCTCTAAACTTCAGCTTATATACCAATCAATTTCGTAGGCGTATTCCAGATACCTTTGTGACGTCGGCAAATATGCGGCTAGGCGTTGGCTGTAGGTCGCCGGTGGAAAGAAAAGGACTATAGGGCGGCGCAGGCGCCAAAAGCAGTGTCCGCCGGCGCGGGCGCAAGATAATGCAAAATTCGACTCTAAACAAATCGCCATACATTTGAAAATGAATCCTGAAATAACGGTACTTTCCTGTTCACCTTGAATATGTTGATAAGGGCCGTTCACTTCAAGTGATTACCCGCTTCGATGTACAAAATTCTAAATTACCCCTTCTCACTACGTAATACACATAAGGCGCGTAATAAGATGTTACTTAATTAACGCGTAGTACATGCGTGTATACTTGTTACAAGCGTTGTGTCAGTGATCTGTATAATTAACAAATTACGCAGCTCGCCGAAATCGTTCCAAAAGATAAATAAACGGCATAAAATAGAGATTAATCGCGAAATGAGTAAATGAAATCCAAGAGCGCCCAGAAAAATCTAGCTGCCACGTTGGTCGATAATAAACAATAGTGGCGATATGACTAAAGGCAATTTAACTGAGGTAAGCATATTGATGTAACTGTTACGTTAAATCTAATTTTACTCTAGAAAAATAACTGCACAATGACAATAAAATATGCCAATGTCTTCTTCATATTTAAATGTGTGTTGTAAATTGGTATTCTTTTTACAGAAATAACATAGCCCCTTTTTCTGTTTTAAATGTTACCTGTATGATCTGCATTTTTAAGTAACAGTTGAAATCGAAAATTTGACAAAAATGAATTCTCTACAAAAGTTGCATCGCTAAGAAAAGCAGACTACCGACTTTCCATAACCGTTTTATTTTATTTCACTTAATAAAATCACATTAGATGACGTCATAAAATGGCCATCTGGAAATCCAATTCTAGGGTTGTCTAATGTTGAAACAAGTTAAAAAATTAAAAAAAATGCACTGTTTAGCGCATTTTGAACGGCACATTATGATACTCACGTTATAATTTGCTGCAAAGAATGTTCAAACAAAAACAACAAAACCTAAGCACAGACATTAACCTTCTTACCGGACAACAAAACTTTGAGAAGTTCGAGAAGTTAGTTATTTTCTCTCCATTATTAGTTGAAAACGTTGTATTTCCTTAATCCATGTTTCAAGAGTTCAAGTGCTAAAGTAGGCAAATATTATATCTTAACAGTTGGCGTCAACCCTAAAGACGATTTAATGATCATTGTTTAAATATTAGGTCCAAATGGACTATTAGAAGACACTAACGCCTGGTGGATCGGTCAATGAACTCGGACCCTAGTCACAACCCTTTCAACGCATTCTGGCGAACTTAACCTAATTAATAAGGTAGATTTAGTTGATTTATCACTTGAAACAGTTTCCTGGGAGGCAAAGAAAAGAATCAGGGTAATATTCATTATATTTTGTAAGAGGGCTTCTAGGTAACCATTTATAAATTAGTTCTGATTTTCGCCCTTTTTGAAACTTGTTTAGGCTTTCACTACAGCTATCAAAGTCAAAAATTTGATCTAATTATTAAATACCACGCGCTAAAGTTTGTCGTAATATTTACGCGTTATACTCATCGATTAACCTTGTCGGAGCGTCAAACATAAATAAGTTAAAGCAACGTAAGTGCAACATACGTTTTAACACATGAACTTGACATCAGCCGCGAGTGTGACCGTGTACCGTGCGCGGCGTGACGTGTGAACCGGTCCAGACCTCTTACGTACGTTATCACACATACATACATTAACGAGTTTAGTTAAAGTTCAAACCTCTTTGGATACCATTGATCTTGTACTTGTAGAAAGTAAAGACGATCTGTGCAGGTACTACAAAGTTGTAAATTGAGGAAGCGAAACGCTGAGATGTGGAATATAGAGCCATCTTGCTTTCACGTTAGCAATAGAACTTCTAGTAAGCGCACAGATTTTTTTTAATACTTTTATGCTCTTTAATACTTTACCCTTGACCTTCCGCAAAATTCGCCATTGGATACCTTAGCGTATTGTTATAGATTTGTCAGATAATATCTACCCATTACATTTATGCTCTTACCTTTTATGTTCGTCCAGTAAGGTAAAAAAAAAACGTAGTCGGTTTTTTTTTAGAAGATTAACGAAAACTGCACCTCTTTCCTTGTAACTGTAATTTTCTGTACTTATATTTCCAAATAATTTAATTTAAACAAAGCTTACATTTTCGATTAAATCAAGCCTTAAAAATATATATAACGTAATACGATTCATCTATTACACAGTTCTGCGAAATTTGCGAAGACTCTTTGTACATTTCCTTAAAATTGTATTCAATATTTAATTACTGTTTTCTCGTGAAATGAAGCCCTGAGTTTTCCAAATAGGTCAGTTCAGTATCCACAATAATGAACGAAAATAGAACAATAATTACTCTTTTAAAACCAATTATGGAGAAAGGGACCAAAGGCTGAATATTGAAAAGTTGGTCGGTTTTAGGTCATCGTCAAGTTTCTTGCTGTCTTTGTTATTTTAAAATGTGTAGGTAAACAAACGTTAGACATTTAAGAAGGATAATACCCTTTTAGTTATGTTTATGACAAATGGTGTAAATGTTGTTAAAATCAACTTTATTTTTCAACTTAATGATCTAAGATATGTTTCTAACATGGTAATATGAAAAGTTTCCCTTGGAAAGCACTGCAAACGTTCAACCATTGGACTACGTGGTTTCTTATCTATACTAAGTCTGATTTCTGATTGGCCTAGTAAGGAATTTACCTAAAACAAACATTGCTTCATCAATGCCTTGTAGCTGTAGAAATTTAGGTAAACTAGGTTTGGTTCAAAGTTGTTTCAGTTTACTTTGCATAGCGGTGGAAGTGCGGGAAGGGGGGGGGCGGGGGGGCTAGGCTGATGTAATGGAAAGTCATATTACACCATTGCCTTATCGCATGTACCTATTTATCTTAGAACTTTGTTTATTGATTGTATCAGTTATTGTTGATACATGTTTACTTTTAGCCACAACTTCCGTTCAGTATTGTGTAATGAAATGAAGCATGTGGCTTAGCGCGATGATACCTTTAGGCTATAGATGTGTACGCAGAAATACTAGTAGCTCTGGCGTTTGTTATTGAAATTTACTATCACAAATGTATAGATTTTTTTGCTTATATTTGGTGTCTATAACGATATTCCTTGCTATATGTTAAAGATCTAGATCAACGGGAAAGAAATGTGTTTTTTTTGGTACATAAACGGCTGTTTCTTTTTCTTATGTCAACTTTGAAATTGGGTTTTAGCTCAACTTCATGAGACTGTAAACTTTATGATTTTGTACTTATTCAAACTGTATTTATTCAACTTGGTTCCTGCCCGCGTTTCTGAAGTTTAAGAAAACGACAGACGGACAAGTGATTTAATAAGTAAATGTTCCCTTTTTTCCTTTTGAAGTCTTCGATTCGCCATTGTATTTCCGGAACCAATACAACCAAGGAAATACGTCACACAAATATTAAATCACAGTGAAAAAAATTCCGTTATAACGATTTGGGGTTGTCAAAATTTAAAGAAAAAAACAAGTTCCATTGTCAAAATCAGGGTTTGAAAAGCATTATTCCGTAAAAATTTAATAAATTACATTCCAGAACAGCTATCCCGATTCATTGCGTCAATTATAAAGGGTTCACAAACGGGAACAAAGTTGAACGAACCGGTATTAATGAACAGACAATCTGTTACCCACGTCGACATAACCGATCCTCCCTTACATACTTCCGAACGATGTCTATCGATGAATTAATTGATTTTATCATAACCTGCAATTTATCATCGGATTAATCACATTAATTAATCAAGCAGTATGTAAGTTTGTATGATATTAGTTATGTTTGCGGTAAATTGTAGAATGTCTCTAAAGCATTATTTTAATGTGCATTTTAAGGTACATTTCTATGTCAAATGAATTCGTTATAGGCAAAAAAGAAAGAGTGCCTTCCATACATGGCTATTTTGTCATTCGACTAACTTATATAATTGCTTCTATAGGTTTATTTAATTAACAATGTAATCTGAAGCTTTGATCCGACATTGATAAATATTACATGATAGAAATATTTAATTACCTATGTATACCATTTAAAACCCCACAAAATTAAAACAAAACAAGAGCGCGCTTTATTCGAAACATAATTACAACCAAAACACTACAGAATGGTCCATGTAAGAATATAAGTACACACATTTAATTAAAAATTGTCTATTTCTCTTATAATTACAGTGTTGTTGTGCTGTCAAACAAAAAATCAACATTGAATAAGTATAGCAAGGCCTTTGGTAATAACAAATGGCATTCCGTGTCGCCATGACTGGACGCCATTCTTGTACAACTATCTCACATAATTATCATAAAGTTAACCCACTTCTGTAGGCAAATACTATAATTTTGTGGTTTATTACTTCCATCGGCGTCAAGATAAGAAGTTACAATTAGAATATACTAGCTCTTTTCCGCGACTTCGCCCATTGTCGGCGGGCATTGTCAGCCTCTGACGCAGTCGGTTAAAAAGTAGCTTATGTGTTAATCCAAGGCGTCAGCGAACTCCATACCAAATTTCATCAAAATTGCTCCAGTCGTTCGAGCGTGAAAGAGTAACAAACATACATACATCCTTACAAACTTTCGCATTTATAATATTAGTAGGTTTAAGAACGAGAGCTCAAGATGGATGAAATATGAGATTTGGCTTTGTCAAAGGCCTTGTAAGTGTGGTTTTATGTTCGTACGTAACGAATCATGTACTATTTTGTGTACATGATTTGACAACAGCAGCTTTTGTTACTCTGGTTAAGCAATACGGATGTCATGTTTATAGAGATAGCGGTCTTTAAAATAAATAAATTTTAACAAATTACGCTATAAAATATTACTAACCTTATAAAAGAAGTCAAGCTCCGAGCTATTTTCGGAACTTAGATAAATAATATCTATAGGTAAATTGCACCAGCCATTTAATTTAATGAACTCTTTCAACAGTCCATAATTTACGACTGTTTGCTACTATATATTATTCGTACCGACTATACATAAAGATTACTCAATCATTGTATTATTGTCATCGGTTCGATCACCTGTCTCAAATATCTCGTATTTTTCTCATAAATATCATGTTATCATCCCGTTACGCAGAAATTTCTAGGAAGCATCAATCGGTGGCTTATGATTCCGTAACGAAGTATTGTATCATTTTTACCTATGTAATGTAAGTGGACAAAACATAACATAATAGCAAGCTTCATATTACTAGCTTGTTCTGAGTCTGGGTAACCCCCTGCGACGCAAGATTTTCCTTAGTGCGGTAGTAGTTATTTTTAAACAAAAGAAGCCTGACAAGAACAAGCCACAATTTCTTTGCATTGTAGATTGATCGTTGACTACAAACAGTGTTAACAAACAATAATGTCTTACGTGTAACGGAAATAACGCACATCCACAGACACCCCAAAAAGAATATCCTTTTTTATCCACAATTAATGTATTGAAACATTTTTATCATTTTCTTAGATATTTGTTTTTATTACATATTGTCAGAATAATTTGTACAAATAATTGGCAAAACGCGTGGGCGCCCTATTGCTCAATACGTTACTTATAGCCTATAGCCTTATAGCCTTATTGCATCGACTTAAGGCTCATTTTCGTTTACTTCGAGTGCTTTATGAAAATAGTGTCTACAATTTAATTATTTCTAAATATTTTTTTGGTAAAAAAAAAAAAATATTTTTATTAATGAAATGGATTCTGTTATCGATTCTGAACAAAGTAGTTTCAGGATGTGCGTTAATTATGTTACACGGTGTATATTAGACGTAAAGTAGACTTTCAACTATAAATCACTCGATCGCAAATCATTTAGTTGTGACAACAATGGAAATGTAAGGTTTAAGCTTAAGGCTCGTTTAGTTTTGCTAGCCAGCAAGTAAACTGATTTAGTAACTGTAGTACAGTACCTCGCATTTTATGATCAAACGTATATTTTAAATATAAAAAGCGTAACAAAAAAAATATGATAATAAAACAACAGTATTAGCTATTATCATATAATTTTCTTTTCTTACGCTTTTCACGTACTCAAGTATTCGCGCACGTATTCGTAAATCAAAATTATTTTAATTACAAGCCTACATCGGGGCTTATTGTCGTAATTACTTCATCAATTTCTGATTTTATAGCCTTTATCACTCCCCTCCACTTTAGAATGCTTACTCTTACACCGGACGCATACGATTTGAATGTCAACACGCACAATTCAAGAAAGGTTAGTAGCTGCTATGCTTGGTTCTGCACTGGTTGGTAAAATTGACAATCATCTGTCAACCCTTTTGTTATCCTAATACTATAAATTGTTTTGTTCAGATTTACTGCCATTAATGTCCTCGATACATTAATAGTTACTATCTAAATAATCTGATAGAAATTTCGTCTTATTGTCATAAAATTAACGTTTCGTCGTCGACGCGAGTCAAGCTACTGTCACCAACAATACCGTGCCAGTAACTGACCACTACCAGCTCATACTGAACACGGCATAACTGGTTACGTGGGGGCAGGCGAGTGTTTAGTCTATGCCAACCACTAGCCGTGCTGTCGTGGATCGCCTTGATCTAGTAAAGCTGGTTGCCAACGCGACTAAACTACTCGAGCCCATAAAAATGTCAAGAAATATCGCTGTGTACTCGGAATCTAAAGCATGCACTTCTGGAAACGCAACTATTTTATTTGTTGTTTATTACACCACGACATGTAAAAGTTAAATTCCACGGAATTCAATTAAATGAATGCGGAAGTACTTTGTTTGATTTCTTTATAAGTTGTTTTTTTTATGTATTTCATTGTAATTCAAACTTTTCCGTTGTAAGTGACATGACACTGTTCTATATCAACTTATTTACTTAATGCTTACTTCACGTTATATTTCTGGAGATAGTTTTGAATCCATCATTATTTTCGTACCCTGAATATGTCTTAAGCATTGTTAAATACACAAGACCTCGGTCACAGTCACCCTATAAGGTATTTTAGGCGAGGTGTAATGACGTCACCAAGCACGTCACGTATTACAAGACTCTTTGTGTAAGGTGCTTCCTATTAGGAAATTTCACAAAATTTCCGCATGTCACACATACACGTAACATAAGATGCAAACTCTGGACTTATAAATATAATGTAAATTAATTGATATTCGTTTTTCTTGTTAAAACTCTGGGACGGTTGGGCCGATTTTGGTTTTGAAATGTTGTCGTGGTATGTGAAAGGCTTGTCGAGAGGAAAGTAACAAAAACAACTGTTTACATTTTTAAGAGTTTTCATGTCGTAAAAGTCTGGAGGATAGGACACGAAGCACACACTAGTACAATATATAATGACGATATATGAATCTTTCATTCATATTATCACCACCGAGACTACTATTACAAACTTCTATAACACCTGATATGACTAATTAATTAAAAAAATGCACAATGTTGCTCTATTTTATTTTTGAACGCCTAACCGAATGGCCTTGAGTTCATGCTCATCGTCTGGTCTTTTGTATAAAATCCTAAAGTTATTATTTAAATTTAATTCCAAAAATAAGAAAATGTTAACTTTAGGATTTTACATTTTGCTTTAAACGTTGAACCTTTAGCTCCGTAACGTATGGACCAGAGTCTACTATAAACTTTAAAATTACTCAAAGTATCGTCAGTCATCAGAGGATACTCGACGTACTTACATCAGAATTATGTGGCTATTAAATTGTGTCGTATTTCTGAAACGATCGAGCGATCGTTAAAATAAAACCCTAAAAACAATAATAAACTGAACATTTAACAATCAATTCGTATCGACATTGACCGCCAAAAAGACAATGGCCCATAGTCGCCAAAATACTATTCATTCATGCAAATATTTTTATCAATACAAAACAATTCGCGCCTTATCTTCATCTTCACAATAAATCGCTTGATATCAGCAATGTTCGCCATATAGGGCGGACTGTTTTATGTTACGCTTCGGTGTAACAGCAGGAATCTTTATGCAAACGGCCGCAGTAGCAAGTATAACGTATTGTTCCAATGGTTCCGACGCGGACAGGTTTATCAGATCGTGCCAGTTTACCACAAAGGTACATTGTGCGCGCCCCCGCCTCGTCGAGAGCTTCTATTCACTTATTAAGTAGGACAATAAAAGTTAATGTCACATGTTTAACGCTCGGATTATTTATTTCTTGAGAATAATGGCACTTTTGTTAACTTAACTTGATTTGACTGGTTTTGTGCAATTTGTTAATCTGAATTGAATTACCTAACTGCGTAATAAAGTCGTCTGGTATTATTTTTTTCTACGAATTTGAATATAAATGTTTACTTAATATCATTGATTGCACTGATTCTTCAAACACGAAACTAAAATTCTTTTTTGGGTGTATATGTCTAGAAGATTAAATCCAACAAAGAAATGTGTTCTAGTAAACGAAATCTGTTTATAAATACATGAGATTAATTACAGAGATAATTTTATTTATATTTTTCTGCGGTTGTTTACTACTTAGAATTCTATTAATAGAATCGTTTGATAAATAAAATATGAATATTTAAATACATTTGCGTGATATAAATGTAAACGAATTAGGATTGAAGTCTGCCATTATGTAGATTCTTTCACAGGCTCAAAGAAAGAAATTACGCGTCAATTCATATTACTACAAATAGCTATTGTTCTTCGTGAATAAAATATTACTTAAATTCATTTTATTTTGAATTTTGCAACTACTATTTCGCAAGACTAATTTGGATTTTAAGGACACATTATAATGTCGGCTTGCAAAATAATTGGACTATAAAAAGAGCTAGAATTCAACACCGCTAGCAGTAATGTATTAGTGTATTCTCGGAAACAATAAAGACTAGTTCTGAGAGTTCTAACTTTTATAGGATAATAGAACCACTTTCAATACTACATTTAAAACGCTAAGTACATTATACGCTAGATTTAAAATAAACCCTGATTAATATAGATTAACGCTGATATTTTTGATGCCGGACATTCACTGCGACAATTGACATTTAATAAAGCTCACCCTGATATTATTAGCACTTGCATTATACGGTCAAACTTTATCCCTAGTATTTAGTGTCATAAAGTAAAGGTAGTCATTTTGATGGTCATTTTAAACGTTATGATCCTTTTACTTGAATAAATATGTTACCTAATAATGATTTCATGTTTCCATTCGGTTTGTTCCATTAAGTCTCAAAAATAAACTACTCTAGATAATATAAAAAATATTATTTATATTCCATAAGTTTAAGTGGTCCATAACACCTTTAAGTTGTCAACTTTAACGGTCCATTTATATCTGAAGGCCTATCTACCTCCTTGTTATCGAATCCCTCTCCTTTGCAAAATGCCAAGAACTTAAATATCAATTTTAAGATGACAGCTTCCTCTATCAAATAAACTAACATAACCACTGGATTTACTAGAACTAATCTAAATGAAAATAAACTACATATTGAAAACTAAATACTAAAATTGCTATTAAATTTATAGACTCAACGATCAAAGTTTAATTTCGGCTCTCAAATACATTTTGCAATCCAAATTAATTATAACACCTCTTTGCATCGGGAATTTAAAAGCAATTAAACTTAGAGTAGATAAGCGATCGATTCAATCAGTAGGCTACAAGCTTGCCCAAGTGCTGACGAAACCCGTCCAAATCGCAAGAGTGAACTTGTGGACCCTATTACGTACAATAAAGTAATGCTAAAAGGATCACGTACGTTCTATTACCGCTGTTTATGAGTAAGATAACTGTGGAACTGTTATCAGATACCAAATAAGGTAGATCTATGTCGATCACGTTTTTCTCCAGTCACGGCTGACATGTCTCAGTGCCGTAATACCCTTTCATTGTCATAGGTTGCATTTTTTTTATTAACTGCCCATTTGCTTTATATGGTGTTTTATTGTTTGTCAAAAAACTTTATAATTTGCAACTGTTGTTCTTACTCTTTATGTTTAAGAACAAATTATGAACAATAAAATAAAAAACATATCAAACAATGTCATAGGAAGCCTAAAATGTTAATTACAAAATACATTTTAATGTACTCACAACTATACATACATATTAAATTACGTTTTGTAAGTACATAGCCTTGACTACTCATGAATCATGTTTTGCATTCAAATTATAACACTAAGCACTGAAAGTGGCATTTTGGGCGACAGAACAAATCCAATATCATTATTTCATAAGGAAGTGCCGGACTACATATTTTTTGCTTAAGTTTTTCGTAATAACGCCTTAAGAATGTCAAGTGCAAAAAATGTAGAGCACTACCCTATCGTAATGCTGGCCACATGTGACACACATACAGAAGTGCAAGCGCATTATCTTGTACATACAGTATTTACTCGATTTACATACAATCCGGAAAACGACATACGAAATCCGTACGTAAAATGCGGCAATCGCACTAACATTATAATGGCCTTAGTGAGTATACATGTATGTTTGTCATCTCTTACAGCTAATAACAAAATTTGATACCTATGAAGGTGATAATAAAATATAATATGCAATGCATACCTTTCTACTGATACTCGGGGTAATGTTATGGCTATATATTTCAACGAGTTGCCCTGATATAAAACCTACAAATTTAAGTAAGTGAGTTTTCTTCTGCCTTTTAACTGGATATAAATTTCTGGTTGCGATGCAGAAAAGGCCATTTCATAAATTAAAATTACGCTCTGTGAAGTAGGAAAGCAAAGAACACGCAAAAGTTTACTTTGAAAGACTTAAAGTGGATTGAATAACTCAATTTAATTAAATTTCTTGAATTTACACGGCTCTGAGCAAAGTGGAGCAGGAAAAGGTGATATTATTTATGTTTATGGCTTGCTTAGCTACGTACGTGGTGCAGTCCGTACTGTAGTTAAAACATATTCCAAAAAGCTATATTTCGATAATTTTATTGATTTTGTAAAGTAGTTCGAAGTATAGGTACAAACCTTTTTTCAAACAAACTCTTCAGTAAATCGTAAATAACTCAACAAATATTGCAGTAGCCAAAAACGATGATAAGTATAACTTTCATTACTTCCACAATATTAGACATAGACAACCAAAAACCTGCAAATTTTGTATGATGAATAGAATAATCAATAAAATAATTATTAAAAAATAAAAAACCCGACTGCAATAAATAATCACTAACTAAAAAGAGAAAAACAAGCTCTATTATTTAGTGTGAAGAGTATACAGTACACCGTACATTAAAATCAATCATCTTTATTTGTGAACATAGGTGTAATACATGAAAGGTATTAAAGTAAATTTATATGAACTCTATGTTCTACCACTGAAAATGGTGTACAAATAGTAATACAATTTCAGAATTTATACAAAAAGAAAAATTATTTTAAATTTACATTTTATTTATAAAAGTAAAGCAGGCGGTACAATAAGCGGAATTCGCCGGAAAGGAAATGAAATTCCTTTCCGGCGAGTTCCACTTATTCAAACCTATCTAGGTTAGGTTAGGTTAGGTTTGGTTTTTAGTTTGGTTAGGTTAGGTTTGGTTTTAAGAAAGGTTAGGTTAGTTTTGGTTTTTAGTTAGATTTGGTTTTTAGTTAGGTTTGGTTAGGTTTGGTTTTTAGTTAGGTTAGGTTGGGTTTGGTTTTTAGTTAGGTTAGGTTAGGTTTGGTTTTTAGTTAGGTTAGGTTTAGTTTTTAGTAAGGTTAGGTTTGGTTTTAAGTTAGGTTAGGTTTGGTTTTTTTTTTTTTTTTTTTTTTTTTTTTTTTTTTGTGCAGGAGTGTGGAAATCCTCATGGACACCCACACGACCCCCGAGGAGGCCGTGTGGGTAGTGCCGGACTCTTACCGGCTAAAACCACACTCCTGTTTCGCGTACCTCCAACATTATCGGAGCCTGTATTTGCACGAACATTGTATACTATTTTAGTCTTCGGATTTTACTGTTTTACATATGTTATACTCTATTATATATATATACTTATCTAAATTATACTATTTTATTATACTTTTTATTAATTTTACTGTTTTATTATTCTCCTATATGTTATACTATTCTATTATACATTTATTATTATTTTACTATTTCTTATTAGTCTTTGATATTTATCTATGTATTTGCTATGTATTTATATTTCAGGCTTACTATCTGCACCTATATGCTGCTGTTTGAACTCCTACGTTCTATTATTTCTTTCAATTTCCATATCTTTTCTTTCGTATCCGTATACTTCACTCACACTTAAAATTTTTATACTTATTTTATTATGTTCCTATACTTTATTTACCCTTTCACATTCTCGCTTTCTTCTTACTCTTTCATGCTTTCATACATTCATACATACATACATACGTACATCATTCATACATCATCTTTCATTGCACCAAGGGGGTGGGACGCCCATATTCGCTCGCTTTGCGCTTGAATGCCAATAAATTTAGTAACCGATATGGTGTTCCTGAAAATATTTACGAATATTTGGACATCATACCTTGATATTGGCTTTCATGAACTTCGTTTCCGGCTTGGTTTCTTTGGCTACCTTTGTGTTGGTGGTGATCAACACGGGATGCTGAATCACATTCAGATCCGGGTTGATCACCACTGGCTGCTGTACCAATATCCGGTTGCGCGAAGTTGGATATTAACAGTACGCGACAGTTGAGCGAGCTAGAGCGTCCCACTTTTTTCTTATGGGACAGGTCGAGTCGAAAGTATTATGCGCCACGTTGCCAGTCTTCGCCTCACTGCAATTTCGGCACTTTGGCGGTGATCCAGCAAGGAAGTCCGCACAGTCTGCTTTTAAATGCGGTCCGCTGCAATGGCTGCACAGATCCGCCGGCTCAGTGCAGAAACGCTTCCCGTGACCGTAGCCTAAGCAGCGCGTGCACTGAACCAGCGGGGACTGGTCCTCAGCTCTTATTCGCTGCAGATCTATGCGGACCTCCCCTCCCGCGATCACTCTTTGCCAAATAGCCGGCGAAGTGCTGACGACAACGTGGCACGTGTGGGGGTCCCTGGCTTTCTTGCGGTAGCGAATACGGACCCTGTCGTCTCCATCCTCAAGATTGCGAAACGTCTCTTGGTTCTGATTTCGAAGGGCCCTCAGCAGTTCCTCGTTTGAGTGGGCGCTGAGGACTCCCTTTAGAACCAAGAGGGGGTCCCTATTCGCCACCTCTTCCACACTCAAGAACTCTTTTTGGCTTTCGAGCTTTTTCTTCAACCTGTCCCTTTCCTCCTTGGTGCTAACTCCTATTATTACCTTCCTGTCTTTTGCTTTCCTTACATTCCTCACCTCTATCCATCCCTCTTTTGCATCCACAGCCATTCTAATCCTTTCATACACATTTTCCCCAGTTTCTTGTTCGTCTTTGGCCGTGACGACCACCGAATGCAGCGTTTCTCTCAGTGGGTTCACTTTAGGGCCGTGATTCCCAGCTTGGTTTGCGGTCACGCTGGCATAGGTGGTCGCCACCGCCGTCTTCTCCACCAGTTCCTTATGTTGTAGGAGTTCTTCCTGCAGGATCTTCATTGTTTTGGTGTTTTCCTGCAGTAACTTTGCATGATCCTCTAATTGAGTAGCCTGCAAAGTCACCGCAGGAGCAACTCCTTGTAGCCCTTTTTGTTGGTCTTGGTCCAGGGTTGCTTTCTTATTTTCGGCGTCTGCTTCTTTGACCAGCTGGAATAGTCGGTTAAGAATCGTTATTACGGAGTTCTTTATATCCCGCCTGATATTTCCGGACATATCCAGCTGGTCTTTGGCGCGCTTTAAGCAATCCCTGGCCTCCACCACTCGGTCCGGGTATGATCGAGGCGTCTCTGCTTCCTCGACGGGAGGCACCTTCACTCTTCTTTCAGCTGGCCCCGCCCGCTTTGCAGGTTTTATGTGAGTCGGACTCGTGCTGATTTGGGCCTTGGCCGCCTCCCAGTGGTCGATACGCTCGCCGATACTACGCCTTTCAGCGGCAGAGGTGGACTCTATGGGCTTCTTGGTAGGTGGTGTCCTGATTCCCGACATCATGTTGGAGGTAGGAGTCGGTTAAAATAATTTAATAAATAAATGAAATTCAATAATTGTGATAATTAAAATATAATTGATAGCTGACCCCTGTAAAGAGGGGGTCCGCGGGTCAAAATTAACAATACTACAGTTTAAAAATAAATAAATAATAAAAATTTAAGTGATCCCTGTAAAGGGGGGATCAGTTGGTCAATGAATGTCGAATTACGTGGTCAATTTTAATAAAAAGTGCGATAGCTCTGGTTTTAGACCGTTTCTGACGTTATAAATACGCCCAGGCGATACTAAAAACGTTAGAGCAGCGTTCTGGGTCAAAAACTCGATTTTGAAAAATTTGCCGAAACTCGAAATCTACCTGGCCAAACACCACTGGGTGGGTGGGCGGGCGAGAAATTGAAAATTTTTCAGCTCCGATTTCAACGTTTGAGGTGTCACGACACGCGTCTCGACGAGAGCTGTCCAACGGTCGAATAATATGCTATATGTCACTAACAAAAATTTTGAAAAAAGGTCAAAAAACCGATTTTTATATAAAAGGTTTGGTTTTTAGTTAGGTTAGGTTTAGTTTTTAGTAAGGTTAGGTTAGGTTTGGTTTTTAGTTAGGTCAGGTTAGGTTTGGTTTTTAGTTAGGTTAGGTTAGGTTTGGTTTTTAGTTAGGTTAAGTTTGGTTTTTAGTTAGGTTAGATTTTAGTTAGGTTAGGTTAGGTTTGGTTTTTAGTTAGGTTAGGTTAGGTTTTTAGTTAGGTTAGGTTAGGTTTGTTTTTTAGTTAGGTTAGGTTAGGTTTGGTTTTTAGTTAGGTTAAGTTTGGTTTTTAGTTAGGTTAGATTTTAGTTAAGTTAGGTTAGGTTTGGTTTTTAGTTAGGTTAGGTTAGGTTTAGTTTTTAGTAAGGTTAGGTTAGGTTTGGTTTTTAGTTAGGTCAGGTTAGGTTCGGTTTTTAGTTAGGTTAGGTTAGGATTGGTTTTTAGTTAGGTTAGGTTAGGTTTGGTTTTTAGTTAGGTTAGGTTAGGTTTGGATTTTAGTTAGGTTAGGTTAGGTTTGGTTTTTAGTTAGGTTAGGTTAGGTTTGGTTTTTAGTTAGGTTAGGTTAGGTTTAGTTTTTAGTAAGGTTAGGTTAGGTTTGGTTTTTAGTTAGGTTAGGTTAGGTTAGGTTTGGTTTTTAGTTAGGTTAGGTTTTTAGTTAGGTTAGGTTAGGTTTGGTTTTAAGTATGGTTAGGTTAGGTTTGGTTTTTAGTTAGGTTAGGTTAGGTTAGGTTTGGTTTTTAGTAAGGTTAGGTTAGGTTTGGATTTTAGTTAGGTTAGGTTAGGTTTGGTTTTTAGTTAGGTTAGGTTAGGTTTGGTTTTTAGTTAGGTTAGGTTAGGTTTAGTTTTTAGTAAGGTTAGGTTAGGTTTGGTTTTTAGTTAGGTCAGGTTAGGTTCGGTTTTTAGTTAGGTTAGGTTAGGATTGGTTTTTAGTTAGGTTAGGTTAGGTTTGGTTTTTAGTTAGGTTAGGTTAGGTTTGGATTTTAGTTAGGTTAGGTTAGGTTTGGTTTTTAGTTAGGTTAGGTTAGGCTAACCTAACCTAACCTAACTAAAATCTAACCTAACTTAAAACCAAACTTAACCTAACCTAACTAAAAACCAAACCTAACCTAACCTAACTAAAAACCAAAGCGATAGCTCAGTAGTTTATTGACCGATTTTGAAGCTGTTTTCAGTTATAATCATCTAATTTTGACTACTAATTACTACACATATCGCATTAGACCTAGTTTGCTGGAATTTTCAAACTACCGCCAAAAACTTATATTTTTCAAAATTTTCACATTTTATTAACGATTTCTCGAAATTTTTCCGGGAAATTGTCGCGTTTTAATACTTCTAAATTTACTTACCTGCCGTACCCGCACTCCGCGCCGCACCCCGCGACCAGGACTGTTGGGAAACCTGTAAAAATAACTCAAAATATTAAAATTTTTATATAAAAAATCGGTTTTTTGCCCTTTTTTCAAATTTTTTATTAGTCTTGTATATCATATTAATTGTTAGTTGGACAGCTCTCGCCGAGACGCGTGTCGTGACACCTCAAACGTTAAAATCGGAGCTGAAAAATTTTTAGTTTCTGGCCCGCCCACCCACCCAGTGGTGTTTGGGCAGGTAGATTTGATCATTTTGGCAAAATTTTCGAAACTCATTTTTTGACCCAGAGCGTTGCTCTGATCCAATATACATCGCCTGGGTGTATTTTTAACGACAAAATCCGACTTTTAAGGGAGATATCGCAGCATTCTTTAATTAATTGACTTTTTAAATTGACTTTATCGGACTGACTCCCCCCTTTACAGGGATCAGTCAATTATTTTATGCTTTATCCCTTACTTTATTTGTGTTGACATACTGATCCCCCATCTACAGGGATCAGCTAATTATTATATTCCAATTATTGTAATTATTTATTTAATTTTATCAAGTTACTCTACCTACCCCCGTTAAAATGTTTCTATCCAGAACCCCAGCCAAAAAGACTTCTGCCTGTCCTCGTGTTTCTCCGTCGGGCGCGGGTCTCTCCCAACAAGTTGATACCGAAGCCCCATCTCCCAATGCTTCATCTCAAGCCTCTAATGTGAGGCGAAGCATTGGAGAGTGGGAAAATGGAAAGCTGGCGGAGGCTCAGCCCCCTTCCCCAGTCGCTGCGTCCTCCTCACAAAAGGCAGTCCCGCCCTCGGCGGCGCTCTCGAGGGTCACACGACGAGCTGCGTCCCAGCCGGACAGTAAGGCCACGACGCGCCGTACGTCCACAGACACTGCGGGAGCGTCGCCGGGAACGAGCCAGTCACAGCCTCACAAGCCCACCGACCGGGTGACTGAGGCTCGAAACTGCCTTCTACGCGCGAAGTCACACTTAGGCGACTCGCGCAACCTGAGGGCAGATTTAAAAGCCGGAATCACCCAGTCGGTGGAACGGCTGTACCAACTAGTGAAGGAGGAGGCAGCGGCTGCAGTTAAAACTGGGAGAGCTGAGCCTGAAAAGGCGAAGGACATCGCACCACCACCCACGCCAGATATACCACGCACTTTTCCGGAGGTGGACTCGCTGCTCGCTTCACTAGCGGAGCACAGCGCGTTAGTGAAAGCGAGCGGCGAGAGGATGGAGAGGCTGCAGCGTACGATGGAGAAGCAGGAGGAACTTCTTCAAAAAACGATCACGTATGCGAGTGTAGCGGCGGGTCCACCGAAAAGGCAGACCCCAGGAAGGACCGCGCTACACTCGATAATAGTTACGTCGCAAAATGGAGAAGATACAGGTGAGGAAGTCATGAGTAAAATAAGGGAGGCAGTGAAAGCTAAGGATGGGGGAGTAGAGATTGAGAGTATAAGAAAGGCCAAAGATAGAAAAATAGTGATGGGCTGTAGGTCGGTTGAGGAGAGGAATAGGGTAAGGGCCCGAATAGAAAAGGCAGGAAGCCACCTCGTTGTCGAGGAGGCGAAAAATAAGGACCCTCTGTTGATTTTCCGGGGCGTCCTCCGCGTCCACTCCGACGAGGAAGTCTTGGGGGCGCTCCGGGTACAGAATCGGGATATCTTTCGCGACCTCGACAGCGAGGAGGCTCGCATGGCAGTGAAATTCAAGAGGAATGGCAGAAACCCTGAAACCCAAAATATCGTGATCAGCACGTCCCCGACCGTCTATAACAGGATGCTCAGCAAGGGTAAAGCGCGCATTGACCTCCAGACCATCTTCGTCGACGACCAGTCGCCACTGGTGCAGTGCACGAGGTGTCTGGGATACGGGCATAGTCGGCGGCTCTGTAAAGAACCAGCCGACTTATGCAGCCACTGCGGAGGCCCTCACCTGCGTGCAGAGTGTGCCCAGTGGCTGAAGGCGGAAACATCCAAGTGCATTAACTGCGTCAAGGCGAAGATGGAGAGGATTGACCATAACGCGTTTAGCCCCGAGTGTCCTGTTCGGGTCAAGTGGGACCGGCTGGCGCGAGCGTCCGTCGCCTACTGCTAAGGTGGTCCCAAAGAACACAACGCCGCACAAAATACTCCAGGTCAATCTCCAAAGAAAGAGACTGGCGACCCAGGAGCTTATGCTAGAGGCCGAGCAGCGCAAAGCCACCGCAGCGCTGATCCAGGAGCCCTACGTGGGCAGCTCGAAGAGGATGAGCGGGACCAGGGGGGTCCGAATCTTTCAGTGCACCAGGCAAGGAGAAGGGACTGTCAAAGCGGCAATAGCGATCTTTGACCCAAAGTTAACCGTATGGCAGTACCCGGAACTCACCACCAACAACATCGTCGTGGTGGGGATCCAAACTGGTGCCTGGAGACTCACTCTGGTCTCGTTCTACTTCGAGCCAGACCAGCCCTTAGGGCCATACCTGGACAGCCTCAGGAAGGTGGAAAGCGAGACCGGCCCGCATAAGCTCGTAATCGGAGGAGACGCCAATGCCTGGAGTATTTGGTGGGGCAGCACGGAAACCAACAGCAGAGGCGACGAGATGCTGGGGGCTCTCGACCAGCTTGGACTGCAGATACTCAACACAGGGGAAACTCCAACCTTCGACGTAGTTCGCGGTGACAGACGTTACACGAGCTGCGTCGACGTCACAGCCTGCACAGCGGACATGCTTACGGTGACCGACGGCTGGCGAGTCGTCGACGACCTGACGGGATCGGACCACAACGGCATCGAGTTCAGCATAAACCTCGTAAAATCCGCGGGTATCACGGTACACCGGACTACCAGAGTCTACAACACGAAAAAAGCAAACTGGGGCCATTTTCGTGAGAAACTGGCCCAGATTATGCAAGACAACAACTTCACCGTAAGTCTGTTCGACCAGATCGACAGCGGGAGCAAAGTAGACCTGGTAGTCGAGGGACTTACAACGGCAGTTACAGACGCCTGTACCAGCGTGATACCCAAACGGAAGAGTTGCGAGAAGTTAGCCGTGCCGTGGTGGTCTGATGAACTCGCCAGTCTGAAGAGGCAGGTGGTCACCAAGAAGCGGAGGATTCGCCAATCCGTAGACCAAAGGTTGTTGAGGAGTACCTGAAACAGAAAGAAGAGTATGAGTTAGCTGTGGTCAAGGCTCAGGTCGAGAGCTGGAAGGGTTTCTGCCAGAAACAGGATCGAGAGGGGATGTGGGAGGGGATTTACCGGGTAATCCGCCAAACAGAGAAGCGGGAGGAGGACCTACCGTTAGTGAGGGATGCAAGGACCCTAGACCCAAAAGCCTCAGCGAGGTTCCTAGCGGAAACTTTTTACCCGGAAGACCGTCCGGAGGGGGACAACGAGGAGCACAGGAAAACGCGCAAACGGGCAGAAGAGGTGAACGCGGGGAACCAAGTTGAACCTTTGGACCCCCCGTTCACACTCGAGGAGCTGAAGCGAGCTGTCTCCTCGTTCAACCCCAAAAAAGCCCCCGGTTCCGACGGTCTGACGGCGGACATATGGGGCCACGCGATCAGTCAAGACCCAGAATTCTTTCTGCGCTTGATGAACAAGTGCCTGGCGCATGGATACTTTCCACGGTCCTGGAAAGAGGCAACCGTCGTTGTGCTCCGCAAACCCGCGAAAGACGACTACACCACTCCCAAGTCATACAGGCCGATTGGTTTACTGCCTGTTCTCGGCAAAGTGCTCGAGAAGATGATCGTGGCCCGACTCAAGTTCCATCTGTTGCCCAGGATGAGTACTCGCCAGTACGGATTCATGCCCCAAAAAAGCACTGAGGACTCCCTCTACACACTGATAGGGCACATCCGTGGCAAACTTGCCGAAAAACTGCTGGTCACGGTTGTGTCCCTGGATATAGAGGGAGCCTTCGACAGCGCTTGGTGGCCAGCCATACGAGTCCGTCTGGCTGAGGAAAAGTGTCCGGTAAACTTGAGAAGGGTCATGGATAGCTATTTGACCGAGAGAGTGGTGAAAGTCAGGTACGCGGGAGCGGAGCATAAATCCAGGACCGAGAAGGGATGCGTCCAGGGGTCGATCGGTGGTCCCATATTGTGGAATTTGTTGCTGGACCCGCTTTTAAAAGGGCTGGGTACAAGAAGGGTCCATTGCCAGGCGTTTGCCGACGACGTCGTCCTTGTGTTCGATGGGGAGACGGCGCTTGAGGTCCAAAGGGATGCCAATGCCGCCCTCGAATACGTCCGGGCGTGGGGTGTCATGAACAAGCTGAAGTTCGCACCGCACAAGACCAATGCCATGCTTATAACGCGGAGGCTGAAGCATGACACCCCATGCCTAAGGATGGGCGGGGTTGACATTGGCATGTCTAAAGAGATCAAACTGCTCGGTCTCACCATCGACCACAAGTTGACATTTAACACCCACGTCGCAAACGTCTGTTCCCGAGCTGTCGGGATCTACAAGCAGCTTTCCAGGGCTGCAAAGGCCAGTTGGGGTCTGCACCCAGAGGTCATCCGTTGTATTTACACGGCTGCAGTAGAGCCCATCGTCCTGTACGCCGCGAGCGCGTGGTCGCCTGCCGCTACCAAATTAGGAGTCCAAAAGAAGCTGAACGCCGTCCAGAGGAGCTTCGCGCAGAAGCTGTGTCGAGCCTACCGCACGGTCTCCCTGCACTCGGCACTGGTGCTGGCTGGGATACTCCCTCTCGACCTCAGAATCCGCGAGGCGGCCTCACTTTATGAGGCCAAAAAGGGGGTACACCATCCAGCGCTGGGAGACCGGGAGATCGAGCGGGTGGCATCGGCACTCAAGCAACCGCATCCGGCCGAGCAGAAGGGCATTGCACTGCGATGCCTGGTAGACGAGGAACAGTATAACCGCCACTCCGACTATCCGGTGCGAATATTCACGGACGGCAGCAAAATTGGGGGCAAGGTCGGAGCCGCAGTTTCCGTGTGGTCCGGCCAGGCGGAGACCAGAGCCCTCAAACTTGTGCTGCCGTCCTATAGTACCGTCTACCAGGCTGAGCTACTCGCCCTCTGCAAGGCCACGCAAGAGGTCCTCCGAAGGACAGAGACGGCGTTCGCTATCTATAGCGACTCCATGGCAGCCCTCCAAACAGTTGCGAACCCCGAAGCCCTCCACGCCCTCGCAGTGGAATCCAGAGACGCCATCCGCCGCAGCATTGTCCAGAACAAGAGCGTCTCTTTGTTCTGGATAAAAGCCCATGCGGGGCTGGAGGGTAACGAGAGAGCCGACTCGCTCGCGAAGGAGGCTGCCTTGAGGTGTAAGCGGCGCCCCGACTATGACAGATGCCCGGTTTCATTCGTCAAGCGTATGATCCGCCAGGACACGCTGAGCGAATGGAACCGGAGGTACTGTACTGGGGAAACGGCGGCCACGACGAAGTTGTTCTTCCCAAGTGCGATTGATGCGTACAGGACGGTGCGTAAAATAGAGATGACCAAGGTGCTGACCCAGGCCCTAACAGGGCACGGTGGGTTCTCCGAGTACCTCACTCGTTTCAAGTGCAAGGAGAATCCAGCGTGCGCCTGCGATCCCGACGTGCAGGAAACGGTCCTCCACCTGCTGGCGGAGTGCCCGGTGTATGCCTCCCATAGGTACGACACAGAAACGAAAACGGGCATCTCAATAAATAAAGAAAATTTTCCTAAACTTATTAAGGACAAGACAACAAACAAAAATTTTATAGAATTTATATCGCAAATTGTAGTAGCAGTAAATAAGAGAAATAGTTAACCAAAACAAAACCAAGAATACACTTACACACTTAAAAATACTTTCTTCAAAATTTTTTTTTAAAATAGAATTCAAATAATTGGTCTTTAAATTTCTACAACATATAATTATACATATTTATTTATCATCGAAATTTTAACTAAATTATTAATAATTAATAAATTATCAATATGAAAAATCAAAAATATATTTTAATTGTATTTGTATATAAAAATGTCTTAAAAACTTATTTCTAATTATTTATAATCGCATTTTAATAACCTTTATTTAATTACCAAAAATACTACTTAACAAAACGCTGTAAAATAAACAGCTTTACTAAAAATTGAGCTACTTAACTTATCCTAACCATATATGTCGATATAAATTATTGAACTAAACTACGGAATATGAATTAATAAACCCTCGTGTATTAAATTTCATGTATTTTAAAATTAAAATTAAATTATTGAAGTAACTAAATATACCTATCATTATTTATTGAATCCTATTTAACTCTATCAACCTATCGAAAGCTCCTAATCAAATGTATTGAGCATAAATAAATAAAATTGAAAAACAATATTTTAAATCCTATATATTTTCTTATTATATATTATTCTTAGATTTCAACTACAAAATAGTATAAAACAAAGCAAAAGCCTAATAAAAGTCCCTGCGAAACTTGCACGGCAGGGGGCCTTTCTGCATGGCAGGAGTGTGGTTTTAGCCGGTAAGAGTCCGGCACTACCCACACGGCCTCTTCGGGGGTCGTGTGGGTGTCCATGAGGATTTCCACACTCCTGCCCAAAAAAAAAAAAAAAAAAAAAAAAAAAAAAAAAAAAAACTAAAAACCAAACCTAACCTAACCTAATTAAAAACCAAACCTAACCTAACCTTACTAAACACCAAATCTAACCTAACCTAACTAAAAACCACACCTAACCTAACCTAACTAAAAACCTAACCTAACCTAACCTAACTAAAAACCAAACCTAACCTAATCTAACTATAAACCAAACCTAACCTAACCTAACCAAAAACCAAACCTAACTAAAAACCAAACCTAACCTAACTAAAAACCAAACCTAAACTAACTTTATTAAAAACCAAACCTAACCTAACCTAACTAAAAACGAAACCTAACCTAACCTAACTAAAAACCAAACCTAACCTAACCTAACTAAAAACCTAACCTAACCTAACCTAACTAAAAACCTAACCTAACTAAAAACCAAACCTAACCTAACCTAACTAAAAACCAAATCTAACCTAACCTAACTAAAAACCAAACCTAACCTAACTAAAAACCAAACCTAACCTAACCTAACTAAAAACCAAACCTAACCTAACCTAACCTTATTAAAAACCAAACCTAACCTAACCTAACTAAAAACCAAACCTAACCTAACCTAACTAAAAACCAAACCTAACCTAACTAAAAACCTAACCTAACCTAACCTAACTAAAAACCTAACCTAACTAAAAACCAAACCTAACCTAACCTAACTAAAAACCAAATCTAACCTAACCTATCAAGCTGAAATCCATCGAATCATTCAGGCTACAGAGTGCGCAATATTCGAATTTGGCGCCAAAAATCCGCCCTTTTGTTTTTTTTATTATTTTGATATATGCAGTGTCACTCTCACAGTCAATACGAATCTAACGACACCTCTCAAGCCCAAATCCATCAAGCCAATAACTTTATTAAAAACCAAACCTAACCTAACCTAACTAAAAACGAAACCTAACCTAACCTAACTAAAAACCAAACCTAACCTAACCTAACTAAAAACCTAACCTAACTAAAAACCTAACCTAACTAAAAACCAAACCTAACCTAACCTAACTAAAAACCAAATCTAACCTAACCTAACTAAAAACCAAACCTAACCTAACTAAAAACCAAACCTAACCTAACCTAACTAAAAACCAAACCTAACCTAACCTAACTAAAAACCAAACCTTACCTAACCTAACTAAAAACCAAACCTAAACTAACCTTATTAAAAACCAAACCTAACCTAACCTAACTAAAAACCAAACCTAACCTAACCTAACTAAAAACCAAACCTAACCTAACTAAAAACCTAACCTAACCTAACCTAACTAAAAACCTAACCTAACTAAAAACCAAACCTAACCTAACCTAACTAAAAACCAAATCTAACCTAACCTATCAAGCTGAAATCCATCGAATCATTCAGGCTACAGAGTGCGCAATATTCGAATTTGGCGCCAAAAATCCGCCCTTTTGTTTTTTTTATTATTTTGATATATGCAGTGTCACTCTCACAGTCAATACGAATCTAACGACACCTCTCAAGCCCAAATCCATCAAGCCGTTTTCGGCTGCAGAGCGTGCCAAACAATTATTCAAACCATAACCCTCCTTTTGGCGCAGTCGGGTAAAAAGTAGATCAACACGTGCACTCCAACAATTATGAATATACAAATTCAAATGAAATAAAAGCAAGTAATCGTTCAACGGCCACGATAAAGTGCGGAAACTGACTATAATCAAGAATCGTAAAGGAATATACTTGATTTACACCCATTCGAAAACAGCTCCATATAATAAATGCCCAATAAATCGTAAGCAGTCTCGCTATGTTTCAACCAAATGCCAACGATAGACTTATCGCCCGTTTATGGCATTTGTGAATGTCAATTGTTTATAAATGGGGTGTAAAATTACAATAAATTACTTGTTGAGAGCAGTAATGCACGTTAAGTACATACATAAATTACGCAAGTAATCTTATATATAAAATACCAGTGTCACAATGTTAGTTACCGTTATCCTCAGAAACGGCTGGTCCGATTCTCTTGAAATTTTGTATATGCATTCAGTAGGTCTGAGAATCGGCTACAATAAATTTTTCATGCCTAACAATAATATAAGAGTAATCGAAAAAGGATGCATATTACCCATATTTTTTCGTACCTGTATAGGTTGATTAACATTCTGTAATAAAAAACGTCATGTTATTCAAGCCATGTAAATGATTGAGAACAGTTTCAGTATCGCACTTAGACTTGAGCTGACAAGGGGGCCATATGACAGTAGTGTTATAAAAACCATTAAATTTAATATTATTACTTCAGCATAAAATATACTCTTGAGTCGCCAGTTATATGCGGCAATACTAAAGTCTCGCCAGTCCTAACACTACCCATAAAGTCTAGATTAGCTATCGGAATTCATTTAAAACGGAAGGATTGGCCCCGTTTTAATGTCATTGACCCGAAGAAAAGCTGCGAACGAAAACGCAATATTAAACTGAAGCTTAAGTGCTAAGTTTAATTAATCACAAGTATCATAGAAATGCGACATTTACAAAGACGTTAATAAAGAAACTTGTGTCCCGGTAACTCAAAGTTCAATGACCCCGATGCCCCGAATGGACTTTTGAAATCCTGGATTTTTACGGAACAGGAAAAAATACATACGCACAGCTCATTCGGAAGAGATTGATGGACACACAAATACAAGCGGTTTTATGTTTATCCAACCGGTTGGATATACAAAGTTGCAGGCTTGACTCTATTCATCACTTCAGTGTGGATACTTTGAATTATTAATTCTTATGTCAGCTACAGTACAAAAGAAACTAAAAATACAGGTCTAAGTATAAAAGTAATGTACCAAATATACCAGTCAGGTCAAGTATATTGACTTATAGTTCCACCTTTTATGGCAATTTGTCCTTTTGATTACGCATATGTTACTGTTTTCGTCATTATCCTTATAATATGTATTTTGGTGTCTACAAAAGGTATGAAGGCCTTTCCAACAATTACTCGTACGTACGTGAAGTAAAAATAAAATAATCTTTACTAATTAGAACATGAATTTCGTTTAACGATATATTCGCATCTTACAAAATATTATGTTGTTTAGTTATACATTTTAAAAGGAAATAAGTCTTATTTCTAAAATAAATTAGATATTAAGATCAATGAGTAAGTATGCTTTCAAAAATGGTAATTTTAATGCCGTCCGTAGGTATAGATTGATCGAAGGTGAGATAATCGCAAATCGGTAATGACATTTAGTAGCTCATTTTCGTTTCCTCAAAACATGGCCGTAACAAGAAAACAACCTAATTTGGCGATAAATTAAAAATACGGAAGCTATTGTGACGTATATTAATTAATCCACCAATAAGCCCTAAACCTCTAAACAACAAACACTCGTTACGTACATAGTTATATTTAACTATAAACAATTAATTACGAATATTTTAATTTATGACCAGTGACGTCACTGTACGCAGGAACCCGCATACACGTATTGACAAATTCAATCCCCATAAGATACTGTTTCCGTAAACGTTTTAGTAAGAACATAAAAAATAAATGACGCAATGTTTTTTAGAATAATTTATAATTAACTAGAATAGTTTTATATCCTTTATCAAATGTACCAAGTAGGCATGTCCGTTTGCGCTCTATTTTTTCGTTGTTATTGGTTCTACGATCTAGAGTGCGCTCTAATATTCTGATGATGTTAAAGCTGATGTACTAAACTTGAATAAAAATCTAAAAGTACCTTGTAATTATGTATTCTATTCTAGTGCTGCTATTAAAATACATTTTGAAAAAAAAGGCGTATTTTTTTTGTTTTGGCATCTGTGTTTTTAGGTAAACTCACGTTTCGATAAAAAAGAGGCAATTCAAAGACAAATTCTGTTGACACACTTTGCCGTACGTACTTACCTAAATATAAAAGACAAGTTCTAAATCTCGAGTGACTGCGGTGGCACGTGGCATCAATCGTGAAAAGAAACACAAAATGTAATTTAAGCCATGTTTAAGAATATTTGACCTATGTTAAGCAATAGTTATTTCTTTGTTTTAGGTACAAGTAGAAGTAAACCTTAAACTTTAATCTTCATACGAACATTAGGCAACAGAGTGCACATAAATCGTGTGAACGAACTATAACCAACAACACGGAACTAAAGTGTATTAGTAATCGAGTAATTCCTCGTGTTCTTGGACACCACTCCGCTTGACTGGGCGCGAACCTTTCATTGTCCGCGACCGAGGCGCGTGAGCACTGACCGAGCTTCGTGGCAATGACAACCAAATCTCGTCATAAATTTCATAGCCATAAAACTCATTTTACAACTACCAGTCTCCGATACTTGCGCCGTTCTTATATTTGTGAAACACTTTTGTAATAATAGTACTTATGACTTAGTAAATCTCTCAGTTTAGGTCAAGCAAAAGCTACAATTGGCTAAGTACTAATATATTACAGGCACCAAATTAGAATCAAGGCACTCTAATGATTTTGCAATAAAAATGTATTGCTATGAAGGCTTGTTACTTTTACAACTATTTTATTAAATAAAATATATATTATATTCATAACAATTGTTAGCGCTACATTTCTTTGACATCGTCGCGCACTAGATACTCCGACCACAAATTCTTCAAGTATGTAGTGTTTGACCGCCACACTCGCGTCGAGGTCACAGTATTGATAACTGACATTGTTTTATCCAACGAATATTATTGTATTACGTCTGAAATTGCTTTACCTTTTAATTATATCCGGACCGTATAAATATAGCGGCGTGCGAGTCAAATTTATCAGTCGACCGTCTACGGTTTGAAGTGATCTAGTTCGTCAGAAAAAACACAGACCACGTTCCAAAATGAAATCGATGGTGGTGTTATTCGCCCTTGCCGCCGTGGCGTGCGGCTCCCTGGTGCCGGCGCAGCCCCCACACCACCCGGCGCTCGTGCTGGACCCTCACGGCCGCCCTCTGGACACCGCCGAGGTGATCAACGCCCGCGCCCAGCACCTGCAGGCTAAGGCCCTGGAGGGCCACTACGCTCCCCTCGCGCACGCTGCCGTCGTCGCGCCCTACGCCCACTCCGTGGTCGCGCCCGCCGTGTACGCCGCGCCCGCCGCCGTGTCCCACCAGTCCCGTGTGGATGTGCACAGCAGCCCCGCCATCGTGAGCCACGCCGTCGCCGCTCCCGTGCTCGCCCACGCCGCTCCCGTCGTAGCGCACTCCGCCTACGCCGCTCCCCTGCTGGCTCACTCCGCTCTCGGCTACGCCGGCCACGGACACTACCTGAAGAAGCGCTCCCTGGGACACCTCGCCTACGCCGCTCCCGTCGTCGCTCACGTCGCTCCCTCCGCCGTGTCGCACCAGTCCCGCGTGGACGTCATCTCTAGCCCCGCTGTGGTGTCTCACGCCGTCGCTCCCGTGGTGTCCCACTACGCCGCTCCCGTGGTCGCCCCCGCCGTGTACGCCGCGCCCGCCGCTGTGTCCCACCAGTCCCGCGTCGACGTGCGCGCCAGCCCCGCCGTCGTCAGCCACGCCGTCGCCGCTCCCGTCTACGCCGCTCACGGATACTCCGCGTACGGCGCTCACGCTGGACTCCTCCACGCCGCTCCCCTCGCCCACGGCCACGCCTGGTGAAGAGCGATACTGACGAACACCTAAGACTATGAACCTAAGATGATGAAAACATAAAAAAAATATTTATAAAATAAACAAAAAATAGAACCTATGACATATTTTAATTCCACATAATCCTACCAATATTTTGATGATCATTCCATATTATTGTATACAGCATTCCTACTGACAGCCCTATCTCATATAGTTAGTTAGCTGGCTAACTAAGTAGCCAGTGACGTTCGTCACTGCTCCTTAGTGGTATTTTTTAGTATCGACGCTACGTTTAGAATTAGGAAGTAATTACAGCTACCAAAATATCAGAGCTATATTTTATCCAAGACCAGAAATCAAAACACCCAGTGTGTAAGTGGAGTTATTAGGTACAATTACTAAAATAGACGTCTTTAATTGGTAGCATTCAGTATTATTGTTGAAAAAAACATAAATCGATTACTGTTCGATGTTACCTATAAACCGTAACGAAACAATTAAAAATCGTGATGTACCTTGTTCCATATTATTAACAATAGATTTTATAAATATAAACTTCTCAAGGAATCTTCTTTTAATAAAAGCTGTGATATATTAGTAGTAAAAACCAGCCAAGTCAAAGGTCTTGATCTCAGCACACGTTTGTACACTATAATATTATGTTCTTGTGACAATAGCCATCGTGATCCAAATTGGCTTAGGACGTTATTATTATGAACAATAAGAATTTAAACTAAAAAAAGATTTAGATCAAGTTTGTACGAGAGACGCATAATTTGGTCCAATATTTGTGAATTGCAACCTACCTATGAAACCTAAATTAAGGACCTGATTAAATGCCCGAAATATAGCTAGCAAACAAATACACTTCAAATAAAAAATATGCAACTTCCAAACTGATAGCATCTTGAACAGCCAATGTAATTTGTAACTGTTTATACCTACGGAAGTAGAGAATAGTTCGCAAAGGATTATAGACCTAACTGCGTTGGTAAGCCTAAATTTCCATGCCCTGCGGACTGCGGCTGATCGCAACCGCACAATCTATCGCATGCGTGTTACTATTCACTATTCAGCTGCAAAGTATTCAAACCGAATACTACAAAATAACAGAACACAAACTAGACTCCTTTTTTTCTTCTTATTCTTGCCCCCGTAAGTTCTAAACCATGACATAAAGTAATTAATGATTACTAATTAGGTCTCAATTAGCATGCATACTAATTTGATGATTAGTTCTACATGTGGAAAGTTTTGCTACTTCAACGACCAATAAAAGATTTACATGAGATATATTTATTTGTGTTTTTAAGCTCTTGAATTTAGAGCTTCACATCAGAGAGTAACAAAATCGATCAAATCACATATGAAACAATACCCTATAATGCTTGAATATTTCTAAATGTATTGTCCAATACAAGGATTGGTCCCATATAACAATGATAACACGCCTGCTGAACGCTATACCCATCGGCATTCCGTGCAGTTGCAGTTTATCGATCGTATCTCAGCAAGAGCTTTTGACTTACTCAGGTTTACCAAACGCTGACTAACAGAAAATAAATATTAAATATTTTTTTAACATAGGTATACTAAGCCAACCGTGGTAACCGGTTGTCATGGTATGGACATGTCATGCGAAGAAAAGAGAATCACGTTTTATGGAAGGTGTTGGACATGAATGTGGATAGCGGAAAAGGATGACCAAAGAAACGATGGATGGATTGTGTGGCTGCAAAGACTGTTACTTGCGAGATGACGTCAGATAGGAACATGTGGAAGAAGAAAACATACTACACCAACCCCAAATAATAATTGAAATAAGGGCAGGGGAATGATGATGATGAGGTATGCTAAGCAATGTTCACCCAATCAGTCGTTTTCGGTAAATACGACTACAGAATGTCTTGACCAGCTTTACAAACCAGGAATCAGTCTACAAAAATTAGTCTAAAAAATCGACGAGATAGCTTACTTCGTACCCAATATTAGCATAGGTCGACTGTTAGCAATCGAGGTATTAAATAAGGTAGTCTCAATCTGTCGAAGTATACTCGTAAATACCTAAGTATAATATCGGTATTAACACAGAGGTATTTGTGCAACAGATGCAGTCCATTCGTGACTCACATTCGAAAGTGTTTTAGAATTGTATTATCAAGTTACTGCCACTGAATACTTAAAATAAAAATGATATCTGGAGACAGAAAACTGTCACTATGGGAATTTTGATACTGATATTTGAATCGAGTATGACTTGAAGCGACCACATTAAGTTTCAGAAAAAATAAAAAGTGTTCATGCATTAACGTAATTGGTGGCTGGACAATCAAGAGGGCAACTGGTATTTAACGTGCACCAGATGACACGCATCTAAGAAAGTACACCTTTTTATCAGCTAAGCATGATAAGCTTGAAGGTATGAAAATAAACACAATGACGGTGCGTCTTATTCGGTCTCAAGTCTAGGCGAAACCAAATATAATAATTCGTAAAAACATTAGTAAACAACACTACTTGCGTAACCTGAGTAAAGGTGAAATATCAAAAGAATGTAGCGGTCCTTCGTTTTCAAAAACAATATTTCACAGTAAAAGTACGAATCAAAAATTCGAGTTAAGTGATCGAATTTAATATCTTTGTATATATTTTTTTCTATAATGAGTTCGTTTTTTTTTATCTTAACCAGGACTGATCCAAGGTACACATTTCCAACACACTGTTCTTTGACCGCCACACACGCACCGAGGTCATAACAACAGCTAACATTCTTGAACAACGAATATAATTACGTCTGAAATTGCATTACCTTTAATACATATCCGGTCAGTATAAATATAGCGGCGTGCGAGTCAAATTTATCAGTCGACCGTCTACGGTTTGAAGTGATCTAGTTCGTCAGAAAAAACACAGACCACGTTCCAAAATGAAATCGATGGTGGTGTTATTCGCCCTTGCCGCCGTGGCGTGCGGCTCCCTGGTGCCGGCGCAGCCCCCGCACCACCCGGCGCTCGTGCTGGACCCTCACGGCCGCCCTCTGGACACCGCCGAGGTGATCAACGCCCGCGCCCTGCACCTGCAGGCTAAGGCCCTGGAGGGCCACTACGCTCCCCTCGCGCACGCTGCCGTCGTCGCGCCCTACGCCCACTCCGTGGTCGCGCCCGCCGTGTACGCCGCGCCCGCCGCCGTGTCCCACCAGTCCCGTGTGGATGTGCACAGCAGCCCCGCCATCGTGAGCCACGCCGTCGCCGCTCCCGTGCTCGCCCACGCCGCTCCCGTCGTAGCACACTCCGCCTACGCCGCTCCCCTGCTGGCTCACTCTGCTCTCGGCTACGCCGGCCACGGACACTACCTGAAGAAGCGCTCCCTGGGACACCTCGCCTACGCCGCTCCCGTCGTCGCTCACGTCGCTCCCTCCGCCGTGTCGCACCAGTCCCGCGTGGACGTCATCTCTAGCCCCGCTGTGGTGTCTCACGCCGTCGCTCCCGTCGTGTCCCACTACGCCGCTCCCGTGGTCGCCCCCGCCGTGTACGCCGCGCCCGCCGCTGTGTCCCACCAGTCCCGCGTCGACGTGCGCGCCAGCCCCGCCGTCGTCAGCCACGCCGTCGCCGCTCCCGTCTACGCCGCTCACGGATACTCCGCGTACGGCGCTCACGCTGGACTCCTCCACGCCGCTCCCCTCGCCCACGGCCACGCCTGGTGAAGAGCGATACTGACGAACACCTAAGACTATGAACCTAAGATGAAGAAAACATAAAAAAAAAAATATTTATAAAATAAACGAAACATAAAATCGATTTATATTTTACTGTACCATACAATATTGTTAATTCCCTTTTAAATCTCAGTTACTGCGAATAACTTACCTACACGTTAAAATCTAGTATGATTTTAGTTTTATGCCATCACAATTGACTGTTATAAAGAGTAAAAAGGATAGTCAAATTGAATCAAACCATGATTGCTTAAGCCAATACTGAGAAGCTACAGATCACATTGAATTGTTTTCAATGGAAATGACTTATTTTTATCTAATGTACTACACAGCAGTTTTTATTGTATTTGTAAACTGCCCTATACAAATTATAAAAAAAAATCCTTACTTCAATTGTTTGGATCCTGGCACCTTTTTTTTCTACAGAACCTTTAATTACTGGAAACCTGCTTTGTCTACCGGTTACCGGATGTAAATTTTATTAATTTAAACTAGACAAACTAGCCCACAAGAGTACCAAAGCCTATGTGTACTGTCTAATATATCTCCTATCTGCTCCCATGTCGCAAGCGATTAGGTTAATAAATAAACTGAACACTGGAGGTATTGACATATTTTTGTTTAGTTTGCCGAAGTTCACAGGCGAGGCACAAAAATATATAGAAAACTTTGTTTTTATAAAATATTAGGTTAAGTAATTGTATCTGAAAGTATAAATTGTAAAAGTGTTGTTGTTTAATTAGTTTATATTGTTTATATTATTGTATGTTCTTGTTTTGTTAGTTTTGTGTGTTCTTGTTTTATTAGTTTATATTGTTGTGACTATTATTTTTAAGGTTTTTATAGCATCGCTTTGGAATGTCTGTAATGGTGTTATAAATTACGAAATAAATAAATAAATAAATAAATAAATAAATATCGAACTATTAAGAATTAAGCACTGAGGGTAAGCTTAAATTGTAATACATTTTATTCATTTCAGTTTTCCATATAAAACTAAATTCGGCCGACGTTTTTTTGAGTTTCAAAAGACATTCCAAAAATCTCCTGGCCTGTTTATTCATATCTTGCCTTATAAGGTGATTTTTATAATAAGCTATTACTATTAAAAAGACAAGGTTTTATTTACTGACATGTGACGTCAGTTTTATTATCTCCATCAATTTTAATTAACGCCTAATTGTATCTCAACTATAGCCAGATAAGAGCTTTTAACTTTTATAATCTCGTATATTTTTACCGACTTCAAAAAGGAAGAGGTTTTTCAATTCGACCCTATATATGCTTTTAAGCTTTTTTTCTGCTGTAATATTATATAGAAAATCATGTAACCACTAACACAAGTTCGAATAGTAGTCAAATATCGCAATTTTTCAATAATAGTCCAAAAAAACAAATACATATTTTTATTTCTCATATTAGGCACGCTTTTTAAATAAAAACATTTTATTCGTGTGCACAAAAGCAGAATAAAACTATTTCCTCACAACTCGGTTAATTGTCCAATTGGTTTAAACAAATGAAGGCTTTGCAAAAATCGGCCAAGTTCGAATTATTTCGCAAGACCTTATTCTTCGTCACCTACATTTAACATACTCAACGCGCACAAACAATATAATCGTTGCGGATTTATACATTTAAACTAATTCTCATAATTAATTTTCAAAGAACAACTAATAGGTTTTGAAATGAGTTGGTTTTATTTAGAATGCAACTATTTTATTTTAAATGCTAACCTTGCAGGAAAGAAGGTTTGTTTATAATGTCCTTGCTAATGTCGCTCGGACTCCAATAATTTTATTCAAAGCAATACTATAGTAAAGTAACGATTTATGCTAATAATGGGAACGTACTAGACAAACACCACACCCTACTATTTTAACGCTTTTGTTAAGCGCTATGGAAGGACATTTGTTTCGTCAAAGTAAATCGTAGTTATCACTACTAAACATGGATTTTAAAAAGATACTTTTTGGCCTACGGCTTTACACTTAATTTTTCTGTTTAATTTAGTTTTTTAGTTGAACCTTAACGCCTCGCCTTCTAAATATCATAATTTCATCACATCATGTAACGTCTTCATGTAAACCATGGTAAAACAAAAGTAAACATTTTGTTATTATCAAAGTTTTGGTGAGGTAATAAAACAGTATAGGTATATTTTATTTACTTTTATTTTTATTTGTCTATTCATTTTAATAAATTAGCCATTAAAACGAAAACTACAAAGTTATCGTCGAATCTCAGTTTCGCTTTACCAATGCGCGGCGGTCAGATGGTGAGGAGCGGTCCAGACGGCGGAGTGAGCCACCGGGGCATAGTGCGCCACGGCGGGAGCGGCGTACACCGCGGGCGCGGCGTGAGCGTAGGTGGCCACCACGGCGGGCTCGGAGATCACGTCAACGCGGGACTGGTGGGAGACGGCAGCAGGCACGGCGTGGACCACGGGGGACACGTAGTGAGCCAGGGAACGCTTCTTCAGGAGGTGAGCGTGAGAAAGAGCGAGTCCAGCGTGAGCGCCGTACGCGGAGTATCCGTGAGCGGCGTAGACGGGAGCGGCGACGGCGTGGCTGACGACGGCGGGGCTGGCGCGCACGTCGACGCGGGACTGGTGGGACACAGCGGCGGGCGCGGCGTACACGGCGGGGGCGACCACGGGAGCGGCGTAGTGGGACACGACGGGAGCGACGGCGTGAGACACCACAGCGGGGCTAGAGATGACGTCCACGCGGGACTGGTGCGACACGGCGGAGGGAGCGACGTGAGCGACGACGGGAGCGGCGTAGGCGAGGTGTCCCAGGGAGCGCTTCTTCAGGTAGTGTCCGTGGCCGGCGTAGCCGAGAGCGGAGTGAGCCAGCAGGGGAGCGGCGTAGGCGGAGTGCGCTACGACGGGAGCGGCGTGGGCGAGCACGGGAGCGGCGACGGCGTGGCTCACGATGGCGGGGCTGCTGTGCACATCCACACGGGACTGGTGGGACACGGCGGCGGGCGCGGCGTACACGGCGGGCGCGACCACGGAGTGGGCGTAGGGCGCGACGACGGCAGCGTGCGCGAGGGGAGCGTAGTGGCCCTCCAGGGCCTTAGCCTGCAGGTGCAGGGCGCGGGCGTTGATCACCTCGGCGGTGTCCAGAGGGCGGCCGTGAGGGTCCAGCACGAGCGCCGGGTGGTGCGGGGGCTGCGCCGGCACCAGGGAGCCGCACGCCACGGCGGCAAGGGCGAATAACACCACCATCGATTTCATTTTGGAACGTGGTCTGTGTTAAGAGATTCGACGATATACAAGATCACTTCAAACCGTGCAACGGCTGACTGATACTTTTTCCTCGGTGCTGGACTCTTTTATACTCTCAGCGGTCAAATTAAAAGCCGAGTACATACACGGTTCATAATTTCTCGATCTGAAATTATATTAGGTAGTGAATAGCAATGTCAAGTGTCATTACGAAAGTAATCAGCCTTGCGCTAAGGTAGTTTTGCGTAGTGGTTAATCATGCTTCCGACACGGCAGGCGCTTGTCTCGGCAATAATATTAATGGTCAATGGCGACTTATGAATGACATATGCGTCAACGTGAGAAAAACAATTGCGGTACAAAAATGCATAGCACTGATTAGTATTTAGTCCACATAGAAACAAAGTGTAACGCTTACAAAACCCTAAGATACACTTACGTCATTGTTATCCTGTTTGACTTTCACTCGCTCGCCTATATTACGTTTAGATGTGGCTTTTGTCTGTAAGGTTAATATTATTAACTGTTTATTACTGTAAGTTGCAAAATACATTAGCAACTTGCTAATTACAAAGAGCTAAACTACATTAATAGATCGCTTCATGTATCAAATGACTTTGTAAATACTTAGGTGGACTTTGTAATTACTTTTGGATATAAAACTATGAACTGTTATTGTTAACTGTTTGCTACAAACATGACATTTACTAAGTATCCATATATAGACAAAATATGACACTTTGTAACGATATTATTAATTTATACTCAAGTAAGGTGGTATGCAACTTAAGTGTAGAAACAAATGTAACCAGGAATGTTACACGGAATAATAAATAATATTGAGGACAAAAACCGTGGACATTCTTTAATACTAATCCAAAAAACCTGCCAAAATCATTTTATCTAATAACAATGCAAACGAGAAATAATAAATTAATCTTAGATATTAGGTATAGCCTTGCCACTCACAATGCGTTAAACCAATAAATGTTCTACTTTAGCACTTAGCACTTTCCACCAAGTCATTTTGTATATGAATAAAAAAGATGTTCATATTAAAAATGACTTAAAGCCACGGTGCTTGCTTAAGGTTATATTATGATTGCCACAGGGCTATCGTATATCCTTAATAACATTTTTTCAACCGATTATTTATCGTCGACAAATTACCTACCAACCGCTGATCGAATGGCTCAAATGTATGAAACTTATAAATTCAAAATCATATCACTCGTCGCTAAGGAATACCACTTCCATATATTTGAGGTTTTCCATATATTAGTGGTTACGCTAATGAAATGTAACATTGTCTCGAATCTCTTTGTAATTAGCCTGAGTGAGTGCAAGGTCTGAGTGCATCACTAGACAAAAAGTATCTTAAGAACTAAATTGGTGAAAAAATAAATATACTTATTTATTCTTCACTAGCCGACCTGGCAGACTTCGTACTACCCCAACGATAAATAAAAAAAAAGTCGCACCTTTTAAACCTTCCCTAGGCCTCCACGAACAATTCAAGACCAAGATGAGATAAATCCGTTCAGCCGTTCTCGAGTTTTAGCGAGACTAACACGAACAGCAATTGATTTTTATATATAAGAAGATTTAAATAATAATTGGGATAGGTAAGGGCAGGGGAATGATGATGATGACTTTCATCCATTGGTGAAAACCATCTAAAACAAATTCTCCAAACTAATGTTGTTTTCATTCATACTCTTTAAAATAGGAAGTGGAATATAGACGGCCTTCGTTCATACTTCTCATGATTACCATAAACATTCATACCTGTATGCAGGACCTTTCGAAACAGTGTAGGATTATACGCCTACATGCAATTGGGGACTATTAGAACTGTTAGCTTATTACTTCCTAAATAAATTGACAACTAGATTTATTATGAATGTTGATGTAAAATTGGTATGTGTTTTCAAATTGGATTTTTCTTAGGTTACATTTCCGAGAATAAATAATTCAAATTAAATGTTGTTTAAAAGCACTAAGTATACGGAAAGCTGTGCAAATAAATATGTTATATCCACAAATAAATGTATACCTATATTTAATAGCGTCATTTACGACCAGCCTGATGTGTTCAACCTTGCATGCACTGGCACCATTGATCAGGTTTTAAAAAAGGTGCATTTAGTATCAATAAAACTCAACTCTCATTTGTTTTTAACCTGTATACTCTAGTAAGCTACTAACTTGACACCACGGTATCATCAAAAGTTCTAATTAAGTTCCGAAAATAGTTAACGATAAACGCTATAAAAGCTATCGGCTACTTATAGAAAAGTATGCGGATATTTATCAGTTGATAATTTTAATGACGAAATAATTATGTAAATCAGTTAAAAGTATTAATATTTTACGATTTTGTCATCTGCCAAATAATCAAATTAAGATGACGCTTTAATGAATCGTAAACAAAATTGGCTATAAGTAAATAGGACCTATATATCTAATAATTACATGCTGTGAATTGGACAAACGAGAAGTATGTTCTAAGCAAGAACCAATAAGCCAGCAACAAAACATTTAAGTTATCATGAGCATGCATGTAATCTGTTTCAATTCGAAACGCACGATATCTCCGGGTTCGATACATAGTATTAGACAAAATTTAAAAACCAAAACAATTAAAATATATAAATCTTTATTTCCGAACACAAATACATATTAATTTATAAAGCTATTTTACCTAAACAACGAAATTCGGATCCTATCGCTAGTCGATTACCAGTATGAAGCGTAGACGGAGGGCGCGTAGACAGAGGGTGCGTAGAGGGAGCGAGCTTCAACAACGGCGGGGGCTACGACATGCTCAGCGACCACAGCGGGCGAGGACTGCACGTCCACGCGAGACTGGTGGGAGACAGCAGAGCCGCCGGCGTACACGGTGGACACGGGGACCACGGAGCGAGCCTCCACCACGGCAGGGACCACGTGCTGGGCGACCACGGCCGGGGAGTGGTGCACGTCCACGCGGGACTGGTGAGACACAGCTGAAGCACCGGAGTACACAGCAGGAGCAACCACCTCGACCACGGGCTCAGACACCACCGAGGCAACCTCCACTGGAGCGTACGATGCTACTACTGCAGGAGACGAGTGCACGTCCACACGGGACTGGTGAGACACGGCCGCCGGCACCGAGTACGCCAGGACTGATCTCTTCTCCACACTGGGGGCGGCTACAGCCGCGGCGACGAGGGCGAACAACACCACCAACGAATTCATCTTGAACGAGGTCTGTGTTGGGATCCGATTGAGGACGATCACTTCGTACCGATCTCGGCAGACTGATGACCGGCAAAGATTCGTCTTGCTATTTATACGTATGATAATAATCTGCGTATGAGTATCCGAGTTTGATATTTGGGCGTCTAGGAATACAAAACCGAACGTCCTTGTCGGTGTCGCCTAATTCAGAAGCTCGAAAAAGGTCGCACTCATGTTGTCAATACAGTTACGCCTAATGTAGGTCTGCAATGTGTAATAGGAGCTGATCTTTAAAACAAAGGTAGGTTTGCGACAAAGAAAGGTGGGCTAATCCCAAAAACACAATGTGAAAAACTCGTTCTGATCTAGAAATATTCATTACGTCAAGGGCAAGCAATATCCGCCTCGTATCCGCAATTAAGAGGTATTGACAGGTGGTAATACACTATCAACCGTGATTCGTGTCTTAAATATTAATTTGACATTATACAGCTATATTAATTTAATTAATTAAAACGACATTCTTCAATCTAGTATGTTCATAAATAATGCTAATGTAAATATACAGACATGTGAAAACAGCAAAGATTTAAAATTAGCTTAATATTAATTAATCATTAAATAAGTTAAAAATATCAATTGAAATGAATGTTAGTATAAAGCGGCGATGGCCTTAAGTTTTGCGATATCGATGAGAAGTCAAATAAATGCGAAATAGGATCACTGATAAAGAGAGCATTACTACTAATGCACGAACAATAAAGGCATAATGCTTTCTTAATAATCCAAGGGCACTTAATATTTTACTTTACAAAGAAAATGTATAACCCGATTCCCGAGAATTCGTTTCAAGTTTACCTCATCACTTTAGCAATTGTGTTTTCTGTAAGGATGAAAGGATTCTTCATAATGTATTCCTTGTACCGGGAAGTAAATAATGTAGTTAGTTGTTTTTCTTTTTTACGTAAAATTATTTTACGTAGAATGTGTGGGTGCGTACTATCTTTGCTAATAACATAACTTTTCTAAATCAACAACAAAGCCCGGTAATGTTGTTCTATGATTACAATTTGTAGAAAAAGGTCAGTTAAAATAAATTTTGTTTAAAAAAATATTCTGACGGATTGGAACTTCCTCCTTTTTTCGTTATTCCGTCATTCCGTGTGGTGTCCGGATATAAAGAATAGCACCACCCCATATCCTCCACTGGGTGTCGTAAAAGGCGACTAATGGACCTTAAGACCCAGTGCACTATACCAAGCACTTTGGGTCACCCGAATGGTGGCGGGTAAACCACCAACAATCGCATTCCCAAAGAGGGTTAGTGTCAGGCAGGCGGCCGACTATAAAACCATAGCCAAAACTTTAAGCAACACGTCTAGAAGACGTGTTGCGCCGACCCCAAATAATGATAATTGGGATAAGGGCAGGGGAATGATGATGGAACTTCCTCCTTTTTTGAAGTCGGTTAAAAATAAGTTTTCGATTTCCATAGACTTATAATACTAATTGTGCTTGGTAGCAGTAAAAAATAATTATAGTTATTCAAGTAATAATAATACTAAATAATAATAATAATAATCTCTGGTGTTGCCCACCTGCTGCCTATCGTGGCGGTATAATAGGGGGCCCATCTTGGAGTCGGCGAGTCACCGCCTGCCAATTTTAATTGCATTTTTATGTGTTGAAAGGCAGGTGCCATAGTTATCCATAGTTTGAGAAATAAACACATCCAACATATTCTATCCATAGCCCAAATTCGTTTTATCCATAATTTACAATAGTTTTGTAGCTACCTTGGGCCGTCCATGTCTGTTCTTTCATAGAGCTGGGGTGGATGGCCCTTGGTAGTTGCCCCATCACATATTAGATTAAAGTTCTCAACAAGGCCTCTGCATGTTGGACCTGTGTCCCCGTGTAAGCCTTTAAAAAGGACCGGGTTTCTTCCCTTGAAGTTATCCCGTGAATTAAAAGAGATACTAAATAATAATATCTTTACTAATTTTACCTGCGAGCAAAACGTGGTTGTGGTGTGATTGTGCAGTTTGGCAGACCAAAGGCGCTCCGTTAAAACAGAACAGTATAGACCGGTACTAAGGAGTAAAAAACTGACGTGTTACAAAGCAGCGAAAACAGTCGTATTCAAAGGAATTTTAGCAAATTCAGACTGCAGAAAAAGTTTCCTTGTATACGACTTAATACAAAATTAGTAAATAAATAAAGTACGTTGGTAAAAAGTAATGCGAATTGGCAATTCGCATTACTTTAGAATATGCAATTCGGAATTGCATAATTATTCTTTTATAAATAAATTTATTTAGGTTATGATAGGACTGTCATAAGCACTGCGGTAAATGTCCATAATTTAAAATAGAATAAAAAAGTATGTGTCGAGGTAGACCCAAGAGGAGACGCGGGATGAACTCGATTCATTTGCACAAATCTGGCCCCAGGTAGCCATAGACCAGGATAGGTGGAAGGAAGGAAGGGAGGCCTTTGCCCTGCAGTGGGACACTAACGGCTAGTAATAATAATAAAATTATTTTTTTGTATTAAGGTGTCAGGTAGTCTATAAAACTTGATTGCACTGTTGACACTTGGGCATACAAAAAGGCTACGAAGTGGCAGTAGCAAAATATGTACATTGGGCAGCACCCCATCGCCCACCTTTCACCGCTTTCTGTCCTCTTTCTATGGGATAAGAAACGGCAAAACAAACTCCCCAGCAGCTAAGCCAAGATTAGCAAAGTGATCCATTAAGGTTAAATGATATAGTCCACTTTAAGAAGTTTAAAAGCACGCCCTCTATCCACTGCAGCCCACATTAAATCAAACTTAAGCAACCGGTTCGGTAAACGAGCCATAACTTACATTTCAGGCTGCGTGGCTTGTAATAAGGTTGTGTCGATTGTTGTGTTGTCATTCTAACCACAATTTTTTTCGATAGATGTCGCTATTTCAAGTTTTCAGAGATCGACTAAAATTATATGGAGAAGATTACTTTTGTTTTTTATCTTTTAGTAGGTTCAAGTTCCCATGCAAATGTTGTGAACAATAATTTATAACCTCTTCGTTACCATTGTCTTGGACATTCTCAATGGGAAAGTATGGTACCAGTATTTACCTGAGCTCTTTCTTTTCATTCTATTCAGATCACCATGGGAACATAAAAAATAGCATCTGCTAGTATGCTATTTTAATCAGTTCATCAGTATAGTATTTTTGTCATTGTGTTCAAGCGTTATGTAAAACTTTCTCTGCGTTGTAATGTTAGTCTCATGCATGACAATCAACGTGTACCTATGTCCCTTATTGCGCAGTAGCTTTATAGGTAAAATTCTGCTGATGTACATTTTTGGTCTATTTCAGTAAGAATAAAGAATGAATGAATGAGGTGAGGGGTGAATGGGTTGGAATGAACATCACACCAATTTTCAATACGAATCTTCTGCAGAGCCCTTTCCAAAGTCTCTTTGTATTGTGGTTTTTCTATAAGTAGACTTTTATCTCTGTATCCCACAGTTTATTTTAACTTCCAACGATTTCCAAATTTTCAAGAACAGCTATTTTTAATTTTTCGGTGTTCAATCAACAATCTTTACAAAAGTTATAATTAGAAGTATTTGCATAGGTTTACAAATATTAATACGAATTATAATTGATTTTGCGTGATAATTCCAAAAATTGAGATCAAAACCACATCAAACACATTTATCCTGAAAAGGAAACCATCAAAATCGCTCAACTTGGATTTTAATATTGCCCATTGTCTTAGAATTCTATTTATAGCTGTAATAAGTCTTTGTTACAACTTTCCTTAAATAATCTACGAAAAAACCCGTCGTTGGGTGCGTGCAGCATGAATGGGAGTCCTTGGCGGGAACCTTAGGGAAGCCCAGAGTTACGCGGCGACGCTATCTAGGTCATCGATTTAATTTGGACACAGAAATCTGTGAGACGTGTTAGTACTACTTTTTTGGGTACGTGCATACGTTGTATTTGCTGGTGTTGATTTGTAGTTATATGTTAATCGTCTATGTTATGTTTCTAAACTAATGTAATTAAACCTAAAAAATATTAAGAAACAAATAATAAAAACACTAAATTAAAAATCCCGTTCACCGTTTTGCGTTGAAACGTTGTAAAGCACAGACACGCTAATTTAGACAGATGCAAAACTGCGATTGTTATAACATGCAAACATCTTTTTATAAAATCCTTCCTGCGTCACTATTGCACTTTTACTGTTATCTAACCGGAACATTTGAATAACGAATTTACAATCAAGTTTAGGATAGGTTAGTTATATGGCTGATACATTCTGTATTAGAAGCCAATATTTATCGTTTGAACACGTCTCTATAACTTACTTTATTCCGACAAAAACGGAGTTGGCCTCGCGCGCGGCTCGTTGCAATAGCAAGCGCAATTCGGAAAACCCGCGTCTTGCAATATTCCCGGTAATATACCAAAACAGTAAATGTTTCATGAGCAATTTATAACTTGATTTGTTACTTAAAATTGTTTGGGAAAATCCAAATTAATGCTAACATTCTAGTACAGTATCTATTTATTAAGCGCAATTATGTCACTACTTTATAATTAATAGACTAAATTATTCTTCAAAAAGAAGTTATGGTTATGTATATCACTAATTTAATAACTAACAACTTATGTCACAGATAAATAAATCAAAGTTATTTTTAAACGTGATATCTATCTCGAAAATATAATCCAAAACGTTGGACGTGAAAACTAAAAGGAGACGCAACCGATGAAGTCATTGATCTTAGTTGCGTAACAGTGAGCCAATCTGTGGAGATGCGATAAAAAATGTAAACAGCTTGTACTAAGGCTCTTGTGCGTCTACCATCAATTCTCAAAACGAGACTGTTATCGTTGAAAAAAAGAGATGGCACTATGCGCAATGTATTGCATCATCGCACTTCGATAATGGCAAAAGTTCTGCTTTTAGAGTTCCTAGTACAGACCTTAGTTATGTGAGTCAATCCACACTAGTCCGCCTCCGGTAAAAATGACGTCACAAGTTCGTCGCACTCTCTGTTTACAACCTCTTTGATTGATTGTAGAAAGAAATAGTTCTCGTATTTAATTTGACGTACGCACCTACATACATATGTAAGTGAGCGCAAGCCATTTCTTCATTCATACCAGTCCGTGTGAAGTAACCGCGAAATGACTCATTCTAACAATTATTTACAACTTACGCGAAGTATAATGAAAGTATTTTTTATTCATATTAAGAACTGAACGTACATCTTTCTAATTGTGCTTGGTAGCAGTAAAAAAATAATTATAGTTATTCGAGTTATCAAATTTTGTTTTATCTCGTGTTGCTACCACTCATTGGTATTCATATAATCTTGTAGGCAATATGTTTAGTATCTCATCTACATACTATCGCATAAAATTTAGTTAATTTGCTGCTTTAAAAATAAAATAAACTTCGATTGTATAACATTGTATCACACAAAATTCTTCATATTTGATTGATTGTGGCCAAATAAACTGCTACGATACAACAACACTTACGTATTTCAGACATTCAAGCAACATTCAGTATAAAACCTGTATATTTGCCAATTACTAAATATTTGACTGACTTAGGAGTCGTAAGTTAACTAGATATACTTTTTTGTTTCGAATTGTGAGTTTTCATGAGCAAAACAATTACTATTAAAGCTAGCACTACTGTGATATCGATTTTGATATCGTTTAACACAAAATATACTTATCAAGTCTACTATGACAGTCGATGTTTAAGAGTATTAATATTTTTTTAAGTCGGTAAGTAAGAGTATTTCCGAACAATACCTTCCACGTGGAAACTTACTACATATAGTCCTCTATCTTTTCATAATAATATTATAACAAAATCCTCATTTGTTAATTAACGAACAACATACAAAGTAACATTAGTAGAATATTGGCACAATCTTGATTCACACATCATTTCTCAATACGGACTTCTGAGAGAGAGAATTTTGTTTTTTCCTCAAATCAACAGGCCAAGGACAAGCGCTTCAAACGAAACATTAATTCATAGTAACACTGGAATATCCAAACAATAAATATTATCATAATTTATTTAAACAAATTAATATTCGTAAAATAAAAATAGTAATTTAAAATTGAAGGTATTTGTTAAATAATTTTATATAACATCGCTTGAATTTATTTTTTACCGTTATAGACTTAAAAATGACAAAAATACAACCTATTACAGTAATATTTACTATTTTGTAACTTGATTTCAGGTGATATAACGTGCACGTAATTTTCATAATACACGTAAGAAACGAACTAGTGCATTGCTGAAGCATAACTTATTGAATTACATTTACTTACATTCTACATATAGATGACTAGCTGTATTTTTAACTGTGTGATTGTTGTTTTTATTCTAAAATATATTTTTTTTCATAAAAACCTACTGTTTCATTTACATTACAACGCAAAATTAATTATCTGCCATCGAGTTTAGTACGAATGATTGGAGCAAGAATTACGCGATTCGAAGCTCAAAATAAAGGACCATAAGCCCTAATTCATGTACTATCTATACCTACCCTCACACCTAATATTCTGATTACCATAATTAAATAATACAACCTCATTTCCTAAAGATGACATTTATCGATAAGGCCTACTCTCATACAGTATTAAGGCCTATTCACTCATCTCCTAAGTACATTCTGACATTTGGCAACAAACCAGCAGCAAGTTCATTCAATCACCATCTAGTCATAGAATTGGTTCAGCGAACTCTTGCGCAAGTGTTGGGCTGCGCCAGCGTGCGTTGCGCCCGCGCAGGTCCGGCTTCGCTGGAAAGCCCCTCTTGTGCAAGCCCCTAGTGCACCAATGCTTAACGGCGTAAAAAATAACCCCTTTTGAATAGACTAATGGTATGTTATGAAGAAAACTGTTTTCTAGCAATACTGTCATTAGCTAAATGTGTTAAACCCAGTACTTAATTAAGTATATGTCAGCACTGATATAAAAATAGTTTACAAACAAAAAAAATGGTTTTTAACCTCACGTAAGACAATTTTGACACACAGGAAAACATATGTACCTTATAAAGTCTCAATCGGTAAATAACAAAAGCTGATATAAAATATACTAGTAAAGTAGACCAGTTAATACAACCGTATTATTATTCTATTAACTCAACACGACAATGTGTTCTATCATAACAAAGCATCTTTCATCACGTAACAGACACAACGGTTATGTTTAAGTACCGAATGCAAGTAGACATAATTGATCCTTGTAGCAAATCATATTGCTTACCACACACTTATGTAACGTATTAAGCACAATGGGTGACAAATGTCGCATAAAGTCAGATGTTACATCACGATGAGACTAAAGACGCATTTGGATGCGAGGGAATATTGTACTGGTAGTTATACATTACCGGTAAAGGTGCATCACTTTTGATACTAAAGGTTTGTGGCTCCGCAATGTATTGCAACTTATACGACAATTCTCGCTTCGTCTAAATCAGTTTTAATGCGCGACGCGTTGAAGTCTTTTGTTCTAACGTTATTACTGCCAAAGGTTTTGTATGCAGGGGCAGGTATTGTATTATTAAATCGTATTATTTTAACTTTTGTATGGCTACCATACTACTTAATATTTATAGCTTCGAGACAGACGGTAGTATTGTGGTACAAAACTGTAACATCTTGTTTTAGCAAGAAAAGGTTTAAACGCAAATATAAATTGAACTTGGATTCAAAAGAAAATATTAGATTGATTGGTGAGGCTTCAGGTTACATTGAAAATAAAACTTTTAATGGGTTGTAATAAACGTAGGTTGTCATATAAAATATATTTCTATTCACACTTTAGTTGACTTAAGGTTAATTAATATCAATGTAGGAAACTAAGGCTTAGCGGAAAAACTAGGAGTAAATATAATTTCACATTTGAAAGTTATCCTGATCAGGATCATAAATCTTTTTATTTGAAATATTTATGAAAAAGAAATACTTTTTCATACTATCGGTAGTTAATGGACTATTTTTTTTACTTTGCCTATAGTGTCCAAAATGATGAGTATTGAGTAAACTACTCAATGAAGCATCATTTTATAATAAAAAAATGTTTTTACGAGTATTAGTAGGTTGTGAACGGGGCCATCGTGCCTTACTAGAAAACTATGGTCCTGAGAAAGTGGCTTATTATCTTGATATGGAAGGGTGAGCTCCAACGACGTGGGCGGCTTATTAGATAATGTTGTGTTCGTGTTGCAAGCGTTTTGTTTATGTTATAATAACCAAGGATCGTACCTAAAATAGAGTAGACTGGTACGAAACTATGTAGGTTATACTTATCCAAAAATCGACTTCCTTTTGTTAGTCAACTTTACTATACATAGGTATTTGACTCTTCTTGAAAGTCAAAGAATAAATCTACGTACAGGTGAAATATTCAAGAAGTATTCGAATTCGAATACTTCTTGAATAATTTAAAAATATTTTAGAATTCGAGTGATCAAAAATGTAAATAAAGCATCTCTACATATTATGACTAATGAACTACTAGTTGGTGGTATTTTGAATTCATTTTGGAGATATTGAAGATCCGTGTCATCGTTCACGGTTTGTAATTGATCGCACATCCGATTCTCCATACTTCGTAATCTATAATTACTAGGTTGTTAGAGTGACTCATTTTACGTAATTTTAAAGGTTTTTATGTCAAATGCTCGATTCACGTATTTATTGATTTATACATTACCACCAGTATTTCGAATGCTTGCCTCAAATAAGTTTCAGTATTTTAAAGTCTGTTCCCATTCTCTTAGTACATGTGAAGCACATAAATGTTCTACTGTATATCATATAATGACATCACTTGATGTCAGCATTCAGCTTACGTTAACAATAAAGATCCGCTAAGGCGACCTCAAAAACCCATATTGCCAAACTTCTACTCGGAACATGAATGAAACTAAGGGTTGATCAATGTTATCGTGGACGTCATCACCGGTACCTAAACACCGAAACGACAACGGTTTAGCGATAAAAAGTAGGCAACAACGATGTAGAGTCGCTGGTTTTGACGTTAAGTGGTAGGAGGCTGCGTCAATCGTCTTACAAAATCGGTCCGCGTGCATCTTTGCGTTGGTCGAAGTATAAAGCGTCGTGGTGGTAGAAGTGGAAGTCATTCGGACGCAGACAGTGCGCCGGTACACTTGTGAATAGTTAAATACAATAGTTTAAGTGATAAAACAACGAGTGAACAACTAAAAGTAAGTTGAAGTGCTTCCGTTTATAAATCGGGTTCGTTGGGAACACAGGATTTGCGGTGACGGAAATTAGACGCAGCTCTCGGTACTATAGCATTGCCGGTCGTTAAAATTTCTCCTCCATCTACATCCGAGAAATGCATAACGATACATCAGATAAATTGTAGTCGATAATCACGCATTATGTTTACTATTTTGTCCATCATTTATATTTATCAATCTCAAACGTAAACATGATGTATAACTTAAACAAAAAATATCTGAAGAGTGAAGCCACTTTCAGAAGTATCGTTAGTCATTTTGAATCAGACCTGATTAAGTTTTATTCGCTACGGTAAAGAAATGTAATTTGCCGATTTTGTTAAATTGCCATATCATAATAGATAGTTTCCCGAGTAAATGATCCTCGCGTAAACTTTCACTTTCCGCTGCGACTCGTGCGCCGGTGTCCGCATCTCAGGAATATGTAAAACATTGCATAACATCAAAACCATGTCATATTATGCATGCATGCAAAGATTTCCTTAAATCTGATATTCAGAATCGCGGTAAATTATAGCCATTGTAAAAGTTTAAAAAAAACGTGAATTATGCATTAAAACAAATTACAATAACATCAGAAATTACTATTTTCACTTTTTAAATCTACAAGTTTGTAGATTTGAATAAGTTAAAACATTAATTTGATTTTTTACTTCCCAATCGCTTAAATATTAATTTGTTGTTTATTTTTACTTTGTCGTTAATTAAATCGAAAAGTAACTAGAGAACATTGTCAGGCTTTTAACAAGAGTAATAAAACGAGCAATCATAAAACTGAATAGGATACTGTTTATAGGCACATGAACAAACACTTTCAAATGTAACGTTCGCATCAGCTTCTCATCGCGCTACAATCAAAAAGCATTTCCTTTTGTTTTACGCCAAATGAGCGATCACTTTACAACAACATAAAATGTATAAAACACGGAAACTTAAGACGATAAAAATTAATAGGTTATGTTGTAACGTATTGCATAAAACAAACAAGATACAATAATATCGGAAGTTACATAAATTATCGACTGTTACCGAATTCGTGACGCATAGCTTGAGACGCGCGCGGCCTGCCAACGGGCCTTTTGTGCCAGTTTTGGACAACACCACGACACTGACACCGATATTTGACTTTCTTTCATAATAAAAACAAAAGCTGACCTCGATCACGTATAAGGACGGCTATGGGCTACACTAACACGTCTTGGGAAATTAAGAGTAATAAGATTTTAAAGTGATCTCGTTTGTCAAAGCATTTAAAATAACAGAGTTGATCCGTATACTGTACATTCGTACTTATTTAGAAAAGTAAACATCGTGTGAGAGTGCTTTCGCGGACCCACGCGTACCAATGACCGCGCAGCCGCAGTACTGCGCTGTTATGGAGGCTTACATAACGACAGTCTGCGAAAGTAAAAGTGATTCTTCGCCTACAGTTTCGAAACAATGACTTGCTTTACAAAATAAGGATCAAATGACATCAGCAATTTAGAGGTTGGTTTTCTTTCTTTACAGCGATGCGGTGGTCAACGGTTACCTTTTTATTGCTGCCAATAATATTCGCCTACGCGACAGCTGATTGGTCATGGGGCGCAGATGGAGACTCCAAACCCAGCGAACAAGTGGATCAGAAAGATACGAGCCTGTTGCAAGGAGAGCAAATACCCGAGACCCAGGAAAGAAGATTTGAGTCTAACAGCACTGTTCTCGATGATATTGTTGACGAATTAGTAAGTGGTAAACAAGGCAGAAGTCTTGGTGGTTTCGACGATGTATACAGCGAACCCACAATCAAAGACGCCTTAGAAGCTGGCGATAATGCCGAAGCGAGAAATCTGATCAAAGGACGACTGTGTACCCTAGGTCTTATACAAGTAAGTTGAAAATTAAACCAAATCATAAGTATTTACACAGTCATAACTTGATAAATCTTACTAACTTGATTTCTATCTTTTCCAGTGCGAAGATGAAGATGTTCAAGAAAAACGCACCTATTTGTCTCCAGACGACGTTATTTACGCTCAGCCCGTCGACATTAAGCCTATCGGAAAACCTATTGCTTCGATTCCTATTCGTGGACCTCCGAGAGCCTACGGACCTCCTCAGCCAATGCCATACCCACCGCGGCCACAAAAGTACCCTCCTAAGAGAGTCGGATACGGCGGTAATTCAAGACCTGGCTTCTCAGACAAGTACGGTGTAGCTGGCGGCAACTACCAATTTTCTCAGAGCAGTGGTATATACAACGCTCATGAAACCAACTACGTCACTAAAGCGCCCAGTTATGCGAGTCAAGGACCCTACGCTTACGAAAACACTAAACCCAATTTCAACAAAGGATCTTCTCAGTCCGGTACTAAAGCTGATACTGTTGTACAGCAACACGTTCATCACCATTACGTACACGGTGATGCTGACAAGGAACCGAAAGTCATTATTAAGCCTGTTGCAATTCCTGTAGGATCTGTGGCACACCTAAACTCTCAAAATAATGTTCAACAATCCTCGGACATTATAACAGCGTCAGGAGCTGACTTTGGTAGCTTTAGTTCAGGTGGTTTTAAGCCCATGTCTGGAGGATTTTCTTTAGACAGCAGCAAGCCTATCTACGAGGCTGATACTGTTTATGGCTCTCAGTACGGTCATAATGCAATCAATGGCGGATCCCACATTTTAAACCAAGGACTACCTAACCAATTTTCAAACAACGCTTTCGAAGATCAAAGGTATGGAAACAGTTTGGGTAATTATGCCTCACACAACAACGAATTTCATAAAAAAGAACTGCACGTCGGTGGGTCTGTAAACAATCTTTACAGTCAAGGACCAGCAACTTTCGGACAAAATAATGGATTCGGAGAAAGTTATCATGAAGCTAAGGCCCAAGGATTTGACTGCGTATGTGTCAACTATGATCAGTGCCCAAGCCAAGAAGTGATCGGCCGCAGAGATGATCTGTACTTGCCAATTGATCCACGCAACAAAGGCAAAGACGTAGTAGCATTGACTGACGAACAATTAGATAGTTTGAACAAAACTGATGCCACAGCCTCAACTTCCGAAGCCTCTTCAAACTCGACCACATCGGAAGGCAAGAAGATAAGCAAGCGTGAAGCTGATGAAGACACCGCTGCAGAAGCAACAAAAGAAATTGAACCGGTAAGTACGCACTGATATATTTTTGATAATAATTTAAAATGATTAATTAATAGGATCAGGCGTTATTCAAGAATTTTGCGTTAAGAGAAAGCTTTTTTTCTAAATAACCCTACTATTTACATCCCTTTCCTTCCTATTCCCAGCACTTATAAACACAAGTTTATTATAAACCGATATGACTTTGGTATTGAGATACTGATGGTCCATTGTAAAAAATAAGGTTGAGTATTTGATGCGATGGTAAATGCCAACATTTTACGTAACAGTTAACAAAAGATATACTAAAAATTGGGCACTGACACATTTCTAACAATGGTTTAAAATTTCGTTTAATGACATTAGTAAATATCACTACAGCGCTTCCCTCGGTTGCCCCTCTTCGGCGGCCACCACGGTATAGACTACAAACATGTGCAGCCCACGTTTGGTGTCTCTTTTGCCTTGCCCCCTGCACCCAATATGGCATCCAACTTCCACCCTTACAATCCCCAACTCAGTCCTTTCGGGCGATCTATCTTTGCGGGTGGTATTAATTTAGGCATAGCCACTGTTAATCCACTTCTATCTCTCCAAATTAGTAAAGATGAATACGGAGAAAAAGTATATTCACCTCTTGTTCACTTTCATATAACGCCCAGTCAACATAAAATTGCTGCTTTAAACCAAATTTTTGACGACAAAAAATATTATTTGTTAAACAAGCACCTCCATTACCATACATTGCATCATCCCTTGCATGTGTCGCCTGCCTTGCACCCTGGGTACCCGGTGCCGGTGCCACCTCCTCCCTATTATCACGGACCACACGTCCCTCCGCCTCATTTCGGACCATCGCATCACTCACTTCATTCACCTCGCCCACTACCTCATATACCTTCTCCTCCTCATCCTCCGCATCATTATCAACACCACGCAAGCCCCGTTCATTATCCGCCTCATTACGAACCTTCAGTGTACTCTCCTCAATACCCAAATTATGAAAAAGAAAACATTCGTGGACCTCCAAGAGGTTTCAATGATTACAATGAAGACGCCAGTGAAGATATTGGCAGTGAGGATTATCCTTACGATGAACAGAGGAGTTTAAATTCTAATATTGCATCGGCAAACGTATCTAACAATGCAGACTCAGGTACTTACGCAAACCGGTTCGCCTATTCTCGATCCTTTGACCTTCCTTTGAAATCTCCTGAGGCAAACCGGGGATACCAAACCATTCGTTTTCCTGACAACAGAAAGAAGAGGGAAATCGATGTAGAAAATATACCCTTATCAGTACAAGAGGTAAAATCAGTTTCTTAAATGTCTAATTGCATATCGATATCGTACTAGTTCATTACGACTATAAACGCTTCGACAAATACTGTGGGCTATTTAAATTCTACAACACTTTTTTTTGTTATAGCGACAAGGATATTTCGGACGTCCTCCTGTTCAGCAGTGTAGACAAAACCAAGTGTGCTGCCGTCGCCCGCTTCAACCGCAGGCTGCTAATAAAGGACAGTGTGGTATAAGGCACTCTCAGGGTATTAACGGAAGGGTCAAAACTCCCGCTTACGTAGACGGCGAAAGTGAATTTGGTGAATACCCATGGCAAACAGCTATATTGAAGAAAGATCCCAAGGAATCTGTATATGTATGCGGAGGAACACTCATCGATGGTCTCCACATTATGACTGCTGCTCACTGTGTTAAATCGTAAGTATTAATTAAACCCTAAGCACCGATTGCAAACACCTAGTATGAAATTACGCTAGTTTTCTATTCTCTAACTACACGCTGTTAATATAACAATTTATTTATTTCACAGTTACAAAGGATTCGAGCTAAGAGTACGTCTTGGTGAGTGGGACGTAAACCGCGACGTCGAATTCTACCCATACGTCGAAAGAGACATCGTATCTGTCCACGTCCACCCATTATTCTACGCAGGCACCTTAGATAATGATCTCGCTATTCTGAAGATGGATCACCCAGTCGAATGGACCAAGTACCCTCACATCAGCCCCGCGTGTTTACCAGACAAGTACAGTGACTATTCCGGACAAAGATGCTGGACTACCGGATGGGGCAAGGATGCCTTTGATCACCACGGAAAGTACCAGAACATCTTAAAAGAAGTCGATGTGCCAATAATTGGTCATGGCCAATGTCAACAGCAGTTGAGGCGCACCCGCTTGGGCTACAACTACGAACTGAAACCTGGTTTCCTTTGTGCTGGAGGCGAGGAAGGCAAGGACGCGTGCAAGGGAGACGGCGGCGGCCCGCTGGTGTGCGAGCGCAGCGGCACGTGGCAGGTGGTGGGCGTGGTGTCGTGGGGCATCGGCTGCGGCGAGCCCGGCGTGCCAGGCGTCTACGTCAAAGTAGCCCAATACTTAGACTGGATCTCACAAGTCACTGGGAAATTCTCAAATTATTAGAATTAATATTTAATTCTTTTAAAAATATTATAAGCTTTATACCGATATTTATTGTTAGGTATAAGATGTATTTAATATTTATTACTTTTAAGCTTTGGGTGGTAATACCTAGAGCATCCGAGTAATTGCAGTATGCAGATTTTTGTATTGAATAAATGAACCTTTTGTAAAACTTATGATATTATTCCTCTCCGAATCCTTACAGCTCCGTAAACAATATTTTTACAATACTGGCTGCATAAAATGAATGGCGAGTAAATATTAGAATACGTAAGTCATATTTCATCATCTGACATAACTGTAAGTAACAAGAAATTGTTCGGATAGTAAAAAGCAATAACATAAAAGTAAAATGGCTGGCAAAGGTACTGATCGTAAAAGCAAAGCAAAGGAACAAAAGCCAACTTGTGACGAAAATCTAGCGACTTTTACATTACCTGACAGCCTGCCATGTTCCGAAGTCGATTTCCCAGTTCTCATAAAGAGAAGGCCCAGAGCTAACTGGAAAGAAATTGTAGAAGAAAGTAACAAGTGGAACAAACAAGTGGAAGAATACGCAGAGGCTAAAAAGGAACTGGTCCTTAGACCACCTTTTCTTAGTGAGTCATTGCCACATCTTTCCAATATTAAATCTCTATGATCCTACTAGCTGTTGCCCGTGGCTTCGCCCGCGCGAATGTTGATGATAGCTAAAAACATTTCCGCCTTCTGATACAATCGGTTAAAATGATAAATTTTACAGAAACTGAAAGAGACTACATCAAGAATGAAGTATTTGTTCAATTAATACCTGCTTTAGTGGAGACTCTCAACAAAGCCAAAACATGGCAAGTTCTTAGCAAACAGAGGTGCTTCTTTAACGGCATCGATCATATAGTTCAGGTAAAACAAAGCACCTTTAGATATCAGAAGGATAAAGGCGTTTTCTTTACATTTTACCTAAGTTGTGCGACCAGTTTGGGGTGATGAGTATAATATACAAGAACTAACGATGTTTTAGTGCCGCAGAGTACAAAGAATGGGCAATGAAGACAATTCATTTTTTTTTTAACCATTATACATTTTTTTTTTTACTAAAGTAATGTCTGATCGGCCTTATTGATAATGAGTTAATAATTTTAAGGTTTTATGGAATAACAATCCTCGGCATCCTGACCGCAAAGAGAATAATTTACATTTGTTTAACATGCCCTGGGTGAGATCAAAGCTTAAAACAAAGTAAGACATAACATTTATAATGAAAATATTTTTTATAAAGAAAAGTAAAAGCAGATAGCAACACATTTTCTAGTCATTATTCTTTTATTGCTAATACGAAATTAATCTTCAAATTGTTTTCACACACAAGTTAAGTATTAATTAACTTAGCAGTTGTATTTAAATAAAGATAATTATTTTTATTATTCCATGATGTACATTAATAAGCAATATTTGCAGTCCACGCCCGTACTACCCCAAGTCCTGGCTCTGGCCCGAGGACTACGCGGCAACGCTTATACAAAAGACAGTCCGACAGTACTTCGTACAACGAAACGAGGACGTGCAAGAAATGCGAGATTTCTGGAGGGTAAGTAACTTGACTAACGTCTTTTGTTATATTATTTTGTCTTTTGTTTGATGACGTCAGATAGGATCGTGTAGAAAAAGAAGACATGCTGCGCCGACCCCAAATAATAATAATTGGAATAATGGCAGGGGAATGATGATGAATGTCTTTTGTTATATTATCTAAGAAACGCCTATTTCAATTTATGTATGTCGTCTTATCGTAAATTGGTTAATTAATGAAATACTCGTGTATTACATGGAATGGTTGCATTTAATGAAATATTTGACTGCCTTTTGGCCAATTTCATGATGTTGACAACTCAATTTGATCAAATCGTGTACATTACTTAATTTTGTCTATAAAATCCTTTCTAATAATCTACAAAATATTAAATAAAATCCAGTATATGGTGAGAAGTTTATATGAGTTATATATGTATTGTAATTTAAGTTCAAAAAATCAAAGCGCTTGCGGCGCCTCTTCATGTAACTATTTTCCAATATGATCAAATTTATAATCTGGACTACTTCATGAATCGCGGGTTTATTTACCTACATCGAGATATCATAATAAAACCTTATCATGATTAGCCCATGGACAGTCAAACATTACATGAAATGCAACAGTTTCATGAAATACATGAGCATTTTATGATGTAATTAAATTTACAATATGGCAACAACATATACAACGTTGATAAAAGCGAGAGGCATTAAATGAAACCACATATTCTGTGTATCATTATAAGGCTACACAACAAAAATCAAATCAATGTAAGCAATAGTTTAGTCACAGGATATTTTTTTAGTTTTTTTTTAGTTTGAACATGCTGTATCTTCCTGATTAGGTGACTAAGTTTTATAGGCATAGTTATCTAGTTGGCTCCGGTTGGGTCCGAAACTAGTCGGGCTATCCCGATAAATACGCGTGAGTAAACCGTTATAACGTTTTAAGTATGAATCATCCTCACGAAAGTTATTATAAAAATATTGCTTACATTGATTTGATTTTTGTTGTGTAGCCTTATAATGATATACAGAATATGTGGTTTCATTTAATGCCTCTCGCTTTTATCAACGTTGTATAAATTACTGATACTGATAGCAAATAGATCAAGTTATTTTTTTGAGTAGTAAAAAGTTTGCTAAGTGTGGAGTAGTAAAACATATTATTTTATTTCAGAAATTGGAAACGGAGCGCACCAGGCCAGATATGGAAGTGAATCCATTTTTGGCCAAGGCATTTGCTTCGAATGCACATATGCACAAATAATAAATACAGACTTAGGTACTTGACATATGTACAATCATATGACATATGTATAATCTAAATAAGATTGGTAGGTTTTTTTTGCCCTGTTAATATACATTTATTTTTCTTATTGTAAGAGTGTTTTAGCACATTTAATTTTCTCCTTAAGGCTTGTATGTAACTATGTGCTGTAAAGTACTGAGAAAGAGATCAGCATCTATAAAGAGAAAAATCTTTTAAAATACACCATGTCAAATTCTGAGTTATGTAAAATATAATAACATTTTTTTAAGTTTTCTTTTCCGTTGAACTTTATTATGAATCATGAAACTAAATGCAGATGAGTAGATCATCTGGTTTTATTGACCATTATTATTGTTTGAAAATTAAATTATTTTGTACAGGTATTAAACATTTACGCTATGATAAAAGTGCTTTTTCCTTTTTTCTATAAAAACGCAACAATAAAGTTAAACCTGTCATCAATATTAGTTTGTAACAGATTTTTTTTCATAAATGGTACTCAGATACTCAGATTACATAGTTAGCAAACAGACTTAGCTATAAAATGAAGTGTCTTTGTGGATTTTCTGTGCTGGAGCTGTGTAATATCTTAGTTTAGATCTAGTCTTTCATAAAATATTAACAGAATTGATTTGTTAACATCTACTTTATTTCTAAAACAGTTCTATAATTTAAATACACATGTTATATTGTTTGTCTAACTTAGTGGCACTCCTTCATAGAGGGAGGGGCTAGCTGGTTTTCCGAGGCCCATTGTGAACTGCACTGTCGGCTTCTCATTATCCTTAGCGATTCTCTTCACCCTGTTGGGACTGTGATTGTAACTGATGGGCATGGTGAAGTCTGACACTATCTGAAATTTTATAGCAAAACATTAGTCAATTAACACTCTTTCCCTAAGTAACAGGAGAAAGCTATACAGATTCTTAATTAAAATCTTTTCAGAACTAAAAGAATTTGGGGAGAATCACACTGAACTTGTATGTACATAAGTATGTACATTTAAGGATAAGTATTATTAGGTAAGTTATGTATAAGGAGCTAGCCAATAGACACCATAGATGTACACATGGGGCACTTTTTACCCAACCGCATTTAATGAGGTTAATGTTTTTACAGCAATGAATTCTGCTAAGACTTCATGCAAACAAAGCCACAGAAATGGGTAGTTTATGTATGTATTTATACACTATACGATTTTAAATGACAATAATTTAAAATCTACTGAGAACGTTGTTGTCCGATTATTTACTTACCTCAAGACCTTTGTTCTCATGATCTTTGATGATAAATTTCTTCATCAAAGCTGGCATCTCTATTCTATTGGGGAGAATCTCTTGTGTTTCATGGACAGCCGTTGCATTCAATAACTTAGCCTCTTCATTTTTTGGTATTAATTTGTAGTCTGGTTTATAGGATGTGCGATAAATTTCTGTAAGATTTGGTAGTTTCTTACCCCTAAATGTTTTCTCCACCCATATTCTTACTCTACGTCTTTCCTGAAATGAAATGTATTTTTTTTAGTAATAGTTAATACAAATACAAGGCTTCACAAAGAAATATTTAAATTAAAACTATTATAATAATTTACTGACATTACTTCAGGTGCAAATTTATGTAAAAACTAACTGTTAATGAGACCATTTAAAAGACAGAAGTTAAAGCCACTCTCTTACCTCATCAGGAGTAGTTTCTACTTTAACTATTTTCATGTAACTAGGCTCCGGGTATCTTTCAAAGACTGATCGAACTATGATTCTTCCAACACCGAAGTTCTTCAGGTTCCCTATGATTTCCCATAGCGTTTTACCTTTAAAATCAGTTGCTCTTCCTACATATTTTATAACACTCGTTGTCATTTCGACTTTAGATGTTAGGTCCAATAATAAATAACAAACTTATTAAATGTTCGTAATATTTTGAGGTTATGTTATATCACCACAGATCTCAGAAAAAAAGACACACACAAGTCAAATATTTCAATTCGATCACAGATAAAACATATTATTCCTATTCTATACTTATAATAAATTCATCATTTACAAATCATTACAGGAACATTTGCATACAGAAAGGTAAATATTATTAAAAATTTGTTTTCGTTAAAAAAAGCGACTTTATAGACAAGTATTTCTAAAAAATCGCATTCCTTTATAGTTAAAACGTCACCTATCGATAATCACGTACTGTTTATAAACCTTCACTATTTCGTTATTTTATCTTCTCAATAGATGGCGCAGTATACCCTAAATAATTCAACATTATTGTATCGTTCTTTTTAATTTTAAGATTCTTACAAAAACCATTATTCATGCAATCATTATTCATCTCTATATTCCATGACTGAAGCCCTAGTTCAGGTGAAAAGTAAATATTGATCGGCATAAGGCCTGTAATGCAAAAGTAGGTACCTAGTGTAACATAAGATGCAATTAGATAGGGATACCTTCATCTCAAAACTTGACATTGACTCAGTTTTTATATTATGATAAAAGTACAATTAGGCCCGTACTTGACCATATTGTATAGGAACAAGCTTCACAAACTTGGCATCTGTTTAGAATGGAGACTAGACTATTGTTAGTATTACTATCTCACATCTACATATTTTTTAAAGGTGCCATAGACACTGGCAAGAAGTACAGTCAAAAGGAAGTGAATAGGACCAGTATAGTAATTAGAGACAAATTTTGTAATAGTATTCAACAATTTTAAGAATTAACTAAGAGATTTATTATGACTTTCAATTGTAAAACGCATTGTAAATTACATGATTTCATGATAAGAAAGGTAGGGATCGTTTTCGAAATTGTACCTATTCACCCCATGCAGTATTCTTATGGACACAGTTATATCAACTTCAGTACTACTTTCAGGTGTGAACTATGTGGGTGGATAGAAGAGGAAATAAAAATCTTATAAAAAATCAACTTCAATTTATTTTCAATTTCTTATTTTGTTACTTTATGGAATTTATGCAATACAAATGTTGTAAAATATAATTACAATAGTTAACAGTTATTAAATTTTAAATGCAGTTTTTAATTTTAATTATTTATAACAATGTCATGGAAAATTCCAATTTTTGCTGACCAATTTAATTTTTGTTGCTCATTGTTCATAAAACATTATGAAATTAAGAGAACAGACCTTCATGCTACTTAGTGAAATCTTATTTTTCTAGATTTTGCTAAATGAGGGTTTCATATTGAACTATGGATTTAATCCCATCAAGCCCTAATGTTACATATTACAGGCAAGTTTTAGGCAGTTTAATGTACCTGTTACTACATAAATGATAATCATTAAATAATTTAAATACAATTTAGAACTAAGTGCCATGACATTGAATATTTTCTATGGCCATATAATCACAATCATAACAACACAAAACATTAAAAAAAAAACAATTTGCACTAATTACTATCCATTAAGCAATCCCAATGTCTTAATTCGACTGCAATTAACAAAATAATATATTTTAGACAATTAATTACCAAGCATTGAAATAGCAGTAATTGTCACCTTTGGTGGCATTATCCGTATACCTTTGCTATGTTAGAAATATAGAGCACAAGTAACTTGCACAATAAAAAGCATTGAAGCTCTATGCCGATGTGTTTATCGAACGCAGAGCACATTATACTCAAACTTCGAGTTGTGAGAGTTAGACCACTTAGACCAGCGATCAGGCTCAGACCGGTGTCGGTCGAACCTCTCATTAATTTAGTGAAGAAGCTACCCTTCTTACGTTAAGCCGTTTCCATTTCTACAGCAACTAAAGCTGTGACAATTGCTAATTCCGTTAATAATATACAATTGTTCTAATTCTTATCATTATTTCCAATTGTCACTGATAAACATAGTTGAAGTAGAATATAGAAACATTAGAAACATACCCATCATAATTTACTACGGTTATTACTGTACAGCAGTCACATTCCGTTGGCAAATAATAAATATTAAATTTAGCTATAAATTGCCTAGTTACCAACCGGAATGGGCTTCGTGAACACGCAGGTGGTGAATAACAAGTCCATTCTTACATGAGGCCCCGTATACAATAAAACTTACATCGGCCCACAATTAACTATATACTAAGCAATCGCAATAATAATTTAAGACATATTTACACATCATAGTCGATATTCCACAATAATTAAATAAGGAACTTAAATTAGAATAATTTAAGATAGTCGGGATATTATTATTAATAGGAATCAGTCAATCAGTATCCACAGTGATCGATCAGGAGTCGATCGGTCGTCGTCTCGTCACCGTCCAGTGCGTGTGCGGCCGGTGCAGGCGGTCCGCGGCCGGCGGCGGGCGGCGGGCGACTGCGCCGGGAGCAGAGCTGGCCCCGCACCGGCCGATGCGAAACTTATGACACGCACGAGGTCGGTCATCGACGCGAAAGCTTTCGGCTTGGGATTTGCCATGCTCTAAATCAAGGCTAGAAGTACCTAACCTAGAAGTGTGAACTCGCCACGTGAGGTACGAGGAGCGGGCGCGAGGCCCGGGGCCGCGGCGGCGGCGCGGGCGCGACTCGGAGCTGCGGCCGCGCCGTCGCTTAAGTCGTGTCCCTTCCATATGTTCCGATGCGCACCTCGTCTATTACGCTGGCCCACTCCAAAGCATACGAATCAGGATCTTCCAAATAATATGTACGATTCGGCTGTAAATAAAGAAAACGAGACGTTAGTATACTGGCGTTTCCAAGAGAAAAGTGTAAGGTAAAGCTAAATTTGAATTAATTAACTCACCGTGTGCACTAAAAATATCCTAAAGTTCTTAGCTTCGACTCGTAGCTCTGGAGACCAGGGGATCTCACCCTTGAGGACCATGTTAGCTGGATCGACGTAGAACAGTCGCGGTCCTGTGGTCAATAGCAACATCCGCCGTCGAGGAAAGAGACCCTTTCTCTTGTCTACTAGGCCTTGTTTCAAAATAAGCTCTCCATTCACAAACTGATGCCATTTGCTTTCTCGGGCTTGCACTTCGAGACGTCGTCGCTTTTCTTCAGGACTGATGTTTAAAATTCCTGTAAAGAAAGAAAAATAAATTAGCATTGATAAAAATTAGCACAATGATCGTAATGTGAAATTGCTATTGTACAATATTTTCAGAAAAAAATAAATTCCTACAGAGTGAATCTTCAATACGAGTGTGTGTACGCACAGCTGATTATAAGGTCAACATTAATAAAACACGTAGGGCGTAACGAGCGAGTCATTCATGTCATGGCATAAGCGGTTGAGAATGTGGCACTCCGGGACGACGGCGACGTGCCGGAAGGCTGACGTCATACCAACTATAAAACCGTAAACCATACACTGACTGAGGACGTCCGTTCTGAATGTGAATAGCAGTGAATGCGATGACGTAGTGATTACTCGTGCAACAAGTACATGGCTCAAATTACGATACACCACATGTTTAAATTAAAAAGAACATTCAATTTATACAAACGCTCGATTCTTTAAAATCGATGCTTATTTGGAATATAAGCACAAAATAAAACGTTATTGGACTCGGTTTAGTTATGAAACGAGAAGCGTATAAATTTGCCAAGAATTCAGGTCATGGACGCACCAGTTGCCTCTTACTCGTCGCTTCACTGCACTCGCCCGAGACTTTGTAATTGTCCACATCGGCTACATACTCAACCTACTAACATCCATTGATGCTTTTGATATTTACAAAATAACATTTAATAAGAACTATTTCTGCTATTATTTTTATCGTGAAGATACTAGTACTGTTAGGCAACTCAGTTTGATTAAGGAAAATAACAAAATATATGTTACCTTTGGAAGTAGATAAGTCGAATTCCCACAGTCGCACAAGTTGTTTGTTTCCCAGGCCTGGTTCAAGATGATCTGGTATATTGTATTCCTCTTCAAATGAACCGCCAGGCAAGTAAGGGCTGATTGTTGGTGGTGTCTGCTCCCATACGTTGTCCCAGTCTATTCCAGCGAAAAATGGATGATTGCGAATACTATCATAGATTTCTCCCTTATCATTAGCGCCCAGCCTTTTAGTGTGATCGAGTACTAAGAGTTTTTCTACGAGATCTTTAGCGTCAGCAGGAAATCCTTCTGGGAATTCGAAATCCATCTTAAGTATTTTTTGGAAAGTGAGAAATTCTGTAGCAGCGCGGAATGGAGGTAAACCCGAAATCATTTGGTATATGATGCATCCCAACGCCCACAAGTCTGAGGCACGTGTGTCTACGCAGTCGTGTAATAATTCTGGACTTACATACTGCGGTGTTCCAACGAAACTAATTTTTCTAGATCGCTCATTCTGTGTGTCATTATCAGTATTATTTGGTGTGGCACGAATTTCTTCAGGTTCTAATATTTTTGCAGTTCCGAAATCAGCAATTTGTAAATGCATATTTTCATCTAATAAAATATTTTCTGGTTTCAAGTCACGGTGAATTATTCCTTTGGCATGCATTTTCTCTAAAGCCATCAATAATTCTGCCGCATAAAATTTCGCTACATTTAGCTCGAAGGAGCCTACTTGATTTATGTAAGACAGTAGTTCGCCATTCTTCGCAAAGGATAAAACGAAATAAAGCCTTTCTTCATCTTGAAATGTGCAATAAAGTTTTACAAAACCGTGAGCCACATTAAACAGCATGTTTAAGGCATCTTTCTCGCGTTTAATGTACTCTCTCTTCTTTTTGCGAATGATGTGAACCTTCTCACATACTTTAACTGTAACAAGAAATTTTAAGGTTATTATACACTACAGGTTATTGTTTTACTACTCGTAAAACGTTTTTAATTGACAAGATGCTATTTTAAAAACAAAAAGTATACATACTTGCATATTCCTTTCCGCTGTGTATATCCTTTGCAAGAAATACTGTGCTGTAACATCCCTCGCCGATCAATTTGCCAAAAATATAATCTTTAGCAGTGCGCTTGGTGGGCTTCTGTGCCTGGCTGGCGGCCGGCGACGATGCTGGTGCGGGTTGAGTGGCAGCCGCAGGCGCAGGCGTCGCCGGTGCGGGCGCAGGCGCAGCTTGCATCTTGATCGGCGTTTCTACTATGGTTTCAGCCGCGGCAATTGGGGCCCGTACCTCACTTGACGCTCGACCGTTGATCTGGAATAATGAAAACACTCACTGAATAAAAAAACATTAAGAAGTATTCACGGAACTGTACGTGATCACGGACTGTATCTAGTGGAGTAGTGAGAGAAATGCGACGTCGTCGCGCTTCGACAGCGTGCACTTGTTTATCGGCTGGCAGCAGCGGCGGCGGCGGCGGCGATGGTGGATACACGTCATGCGCGGTGGGGGCCAGGGGGCAACGCGCCGTCTACAGTGCCGGCTTCTTTAAATGTAGGTGACCGCTAAATGCGTAAACAATCTCTCAGACTAGGAAATTTAATTTGAATTCTTATTTGATTTAGAACCATGATACAGTTTAATGCATCAAACTTATTTAATTTTCGTTTACGGATATATTTATGATCTCAAAGTCAATTTCAAGGCGCTTGTAACATAAGTACCCTATTTACTCACAAAGCATGTTACTAGCATATCCAATAAACATGTTGGTTTAAAACAAACTAATTATATTATCTAGTCTCTACAGGTCACAGATGCCAGAGATAAAAGATGGCTTTCTATTATTATACTACAGTGTAACACACAACCTTGCCGTCACAGATAAGTGCATCTACTATCAAATGTGTTTGTTTGTTTATCGTCAAGCCCGACATGGCAACCTCTGCTTCTGTAGTATTTTCATGAGGTTCATTATTTCCCGGGAAGTCTTGGTCGACGCTTACTTCTTTAGGGATATCAACAGCCGATGGGTTCAAGTTAGAAAAACCATACGCGGGATTGTTTGTCTCTTTAGCGAAGCTTTGTTGAAGCAGAGGTTTCGCATCCGTTAAGTCAGAGGCATCCATCAAGGGTGGCCCTGCTTCACCCTCATCTCGAGCGACATTCTCATTCTGCTCAGAAACCTCATTCAGATTCATTTTAGGTCAGTTGTTATGATCATGACTTAAACTAAAGCTCAAAGGGATATTAGCACTTCATGATGTTTATGTGTTTACAATAATAATTTGTCAATGGAATGTCAGATTTTTTTCCAGCATTTGTGTATTCATACTCCTTTTACTTTAAATTATTGTTTTTTTATTTATAAAGAGATCGTTTGACAGAGAGTTAGAAAGCCTAATTTATATTAATACCATGTTAAGCTTTTTATAATATGTTATTATATTTCAGAAACACTAAAGTAAAGTTAAAATTGAGGATTAAAATAGTCGAAATGTATCCGCAGCCACGTTCACTGGCCTCACCTACAGTTCGATGATCCAATTTTTCGAGTTCGTGGCTTGAGTTTTTGTTCATTTTTTACGGAACCGCCGCCGAACAAAAAATGACGCGTCCATTCAACATCGTGAGCAAAGAAAGATAGAGATAGCTGCAGTTCGCGATTTTGTCTCTGTCTCACCAAGCTGCAGAATACCACGGTGTTTAACGGTATACTAGCCAAAAACAAACTTAATGAAAAACAAATGAAAGTAACTATAATACCACCGTTACCTTGCGGGAATATATACTTCAGTTTTCTCTGTACGTTCAAGTTTTTTATGGATTCGTAAACCGTAAGACATTCTTCGGAATTTGAGAAATCGTCTCGTAACTTTCAGTGAAAGTTCTACTGAATCCTGAGAGGTGATCAATGTACATGTTGCCAGTGGAAAAAACCGATACTAGGGTGCCGCGGGAGGCGATGAGTTACGAACTATAATTACCACTAGGTCACAGCTAATTACGTGTGTTAGTTAAAAGATAAGTCTCCGAGGCTAGATACGTCTGCCGACGGAAATGTTAGCATACCTACTATAAATAGATAGTAAACCCTAACATATGAATACAACGTGACAGACGTTTTAGACTGTGTCAACTTATCTATTATTAGTTTTGCAAAAGTATATGTACGTCATTACTATTAAGATAAGTAATTGTTTATATTATGCAGTTTCAATTTCAAAACAGAAATTTTAAGACAGAACAGTCTAGGTAGAATTCGGTTAGACCGAAAAAACTAAACTGAGTGGCAAGGTTGTCTTAAAGTTCGAAATGAGTCACTAACCAATAAGCTTAGTTGTAATGTAAGCGCCGCAAATGGGTCTCGCATTCCGCGGCTGGAGAGCGGTGCGCGGTGGTGCGGCGGCGGCGCGGCTGCGTGCGAGGCGGCCGAGACCACCGTCGCAACGGTACTTACACTCGCATTCCCACACCAACGGATTCCACCGTCCACTTACACCGACAATCATAACCGACCCAGATCCCTACCATCGAACCTTACTTTACACATTGCATCGTCTCGACGTACTTAACCACTTGTCTGCATTGTAAATTAGGCCTGTTGTTAAATAGATGTGAACAATTTATTATTGCAAGGTCTAAAGTGTTTACGCGCCATTCTTTTCCACAAACTTAGCAGGTAAAGCAGGTATAAAATATCCTGTCAGTCTGCATCCGGTTAAGACCACTTCTGAGTAAGCTATGCTCAGTTAACATATTTTGTAATTGAATCATTGTTTATAAACTGTCATAAGTTAGAAAGAACTATAATAGATTCGGCTAGGACGTTAACACTGTCTGCCTTGCTCACCTCTAAAAATCATTTGAATAATTATTATCAGGGTTTTATTTACGGTCAAGGAAACTACTCTTTGAAATATCTTTTGAGTATATTGTGATAAATTAAAGAGAGAGAGTGAAAGATGTGAGACGAATGCGTGGTCGTGAATCACGATTATTCCGCGATGTGTAAACAACCTTTGTTAGAAAACATTCAACAACAAGCGAACAGGGGACAGCCTTCGCTAGCGATTATAAGCATAATGACCTGCTTATTATTAAAATATCAGTATTCATTCTACCAAAACAAGAATGTGGTTAGGTTTTTTAGATACCTTTTTCTTCCATATTTGGGTGCTGTAACGTGAGCGAATATTTATTCGGGCAGGTTAGGGAAAACTGTACCAAAATGATAATGATTAATTATAGAATTGTTTTGCGTCATAATTAGTGATTTTCCAGAGTCTGCGAAACATTATCAGGAGATAAAGAATGTGGGCGTACGTAACCTCCTCGGCAAGGTGTTTATTACGACACACCATCACTGATGACGTAGTCAAAGCAAACATTCTCGTAACGTGGTAATTTTATCAAGATAACACATGGGTAAAGGGCGAGTTGTAAATACGTATTTTTTTAAATACTAATATTCGTTTTTAATGCTTTATTTTTGGCCTAATTCGTACAAACGCAGTTCGTAGTAAGCTATATCAGTTGCGCGGTATCTTCAAAGGTCGTGCAAATCATGCATATTGCGCGGCAATGTAAAATGAACAAACCATGTAGGGATACGTTGTGTTTACGATGGTTAAGTACGACTGCAGTCGTAGCGGTAATCGTGAAGAGTTCGTGCTATTCGCAATGGTAAACAAGGTGACCACGCCGGCGACGCGTGAACAAACAAGTGCGATGCCGCCGCGCCGCGCAACCTTGTTTGTTAGTATCACACGAGACACACTCGCCGACGTGAACGGAGTTTGCAGACCCATCCAATGACATACAGAAAAACAGGGCGAAAGTGTGCAATCACCGCTTTGCACAGCGAAAGTTTATAAACACTACATCATAGTTGTGAGACATTGCCACGTCTGCTTGCTACCTACTCGAGATTGTAGCACATAAACATTGGACGCACGATTATTCAAGGCAAAGCGATGATTTATATTCAAAAATAAAATAACAACTCAGTAGTTTCTATTGTGACGATAATACAATATACTTAAAATATTTCTTACATCAAATATCTGCCTAATATTTTATTTTATTGTTTTTTATTTCACCTAATATGAATTCTAATTCTTTTTTATATATTATTACACGCTACCTACATTATTTATTAAATACAAAAGCATTACATACAGTTACATTAACGATTTTTTTATCAATATCGATGCATCTGCGACGTAAACAGACAAACATGGGGTACGCATAAGCGCGGGATTCAGACAGTCAATGACCTTACCTTGGATTTGGGCGAGGGCTGTTTCCCGCGCTTCGTGGAGCTCACGCCAAGTAACCGCAAAATCCTGTTTGCTGCTTCGAGTAGAGTTGCACTACCCCTCGATCCTCTTTTAACTCTGTTGGTCAATCCGCTCATTTCGACTTGTCTCACACTTTGATTTATACCGTTTTGTTATTGTTTGAAACGGTCAAAAACACGGTCACAGTTCATGAAGATTGATTATTGTTTGTAAACGAGTATTGAATTGAGTCACAAATAAAGTTCAGATTAAATTCACTAATAAAATTGCAGATACAATTTGAAGTTAAATAAATAAACAACGATAATTTCTGAATTGCTAGATTGCGCGCGTACGTCCGTACAGTAAAACGGCGCGTTGCGGACTGACAACTAGTACTGGACTGGAATGCAACGAAGCGACCTGACACGAGCAGAGCATTGACTACGTCTCTCTCTCGCTAGACAGAATAATCGCATCGGTTGGTAATCGGTATGTACGAATGGGGGGAGGGACGGCGGCGGGAGGTGGAGGCGGCGGCGGCGGCGGCGGCGCGCGCGGCTTGGCGTAGTTGTGACTTGTGAGACCCCATTCCCCATTCGCAACCCACTCCACCCTCCCTCCGAGTTCAATCTGTGTGTATAAGGTCGAAGCGTGACATGTCACCCTCTCGAGCCCCCCATGCTTACTACCTAGATTATTTACCCTTCGAACATTCAAATTAGGAATTTATAGGCTTTCACCGTAAAATTACAACTCGGTTTTATTGTTTTTAAAATTACTGTTTTAAATTACAATGTTATAATAATAATTATGTATTAATGTTGTCAGTATTTATTGATAAGGGCAAATACCTACCTAGATAAGTAATAAATAGCTTAAAGCAATCTATATTTACCTAAAAATAAAATAAAATGATTATGTACATTTTGTATTTCCACGTGTCTTCGTTTATGTGTAAGTAGGGTGAATGGGGAGGTTTGAATCAAGATGGATTCTCGAGAACAGGAAGTGGGAACGAATCAATAAAATCAAGCACAATGCAGGTCTGCCTCGCGTCGGATGCATCGCGTACGATCTCCGCGCAAGAATACACAGCGACGTTTCATTTCCGGCATGGGGACCGATAGGCCTGGATAGATACTCGCTACGAGAAAATATGTTTATGCAACCCGAGTCACGTGGCTGCATTATTATAATGACAACGTGATTAATTTATGTTATAGAACTATCTAATTTAGGACCGAGATTAGTGACCGCCTGGCATGAATGAACATCCGTAATCCGTCCCGTTAAATGCATGCCTTTAATTAAATACATTATTATGTGTTATCATTATTATCAATGATTTACACTCATACCATGTTTTTCCATTGTAATGCAAGCTTCAAGATGCTCATATAAATAAACTGAACATCTGGATAAATTAAAATACATTGTGAATATAACCTTAAGAAGTATTGGTTTTTTTAGTCGATTCAACGTATTGTGTGGTTGGTCGCGGCAGCTGTTGGCGGCACGTGCATCAAGCTCGTGCTGACAAGCACACATGTGCATTTTGATTACCATCCCTGTATTCGTGTTATGATATCCACTTTCAAGCTACGACAAAATACTAAAACTTGTTTTCCGAATATTATTAACTAATCAACAAAGTGACTCAAAATTTAATAATAATTTAACCGAAGTATTGCAAAATTTCCATTATTTATTTTATTTATAGAGATGATAATTAAAAAATAAACAATATTCTATTTATTCATACTTGTATCTTTATTCGCAACATTTTGAATGTCACGGAGCAGATAAGTGTAGTACATACATTTGTGTCGTGTGTTGTTACTACATGCAACGTAAAAGTAAATAAAATGACACGTGACTCCTTATTAAGGCAGGTGTTGATAATAAACAAAACAAGTTTGTTGGCGCGATAATCATACATTTTGGAGTTCATTTTAGTTTCTTTTGAATGTTGTGCACCTTACGATTGAAACACAAGTAAGAACAGAGAACACCGCCAGGTGGAAAAGATGTTTTATTTTTTGTGTTAAGTCTGTCGCAGTTGCAACCCCTGACTGAGCCCCGAAGCTTCGTATCAAAACAAAATAAAAGCTGCGTCGAACATTGAACCCGCCACCTGGCACTGTTTTTATATGCGATACGGTATCCATATGGGGCCAAACAGTATAACTATACATATTACCTATTATTTATTAGTTATGTTGCTCCACAACCCATAATCGATATTTGACGAAACTCCATGCTGGAACTACAAACTGTGTGTAGATATACTCAACATGGCCTATATCTAGATATTAATCTACTGAAGGCATCAATATTATTAGCATTCTAGCCCCATATTGAGGTGGCGGTTGTGATGGTATTCGTAAATATCTATGGCGTTCGAGTAAAATAACAAACTGATAAGGTACGTAACTGATTCAGATAAGAGGCGACCACAGCCTATACTATGTTCACGTCTCTGGCAATTTCGGCGCAGGTGAATCGATATTACAGCGATAACAATCGATAACGTTTGCGAAATCTACGTTTATCATGTGAATTATACAAGCTTAATTAATAACAATAACAATGCCTTTAAAACTTTGAAAAACCTAATTCGTTGGAGAATTTTGGGGTTTACCAATTATTGAATATTAATTTTATTAGATATCTTTGATACGAGATTAACAAAACATCCACTTACGTGCGATTTCGCCTAATCTTCTTAACTTGTTTGTCTGGTACTAATGATGGCTGAAGATTTTACGTGGCCCTTCAGTGATGAAGAGCCTTTCGCAGTGACGCAATACGTAGCACTGAAGCACTTCCTGGACAGTCAACCACACGCAAACTACTACTGTAGTGGACTGGCTAATCTGTCTACTACCTTCAACGTGCGATACTGTTATACCGGCGAAGCTTAGTAAGGTGAAGAAGTCGCAAAGGTCATTACATAATATGTAGGCTTTTTTTAATAATATCCTATATGTAAATCATAAACGTTATGTTTATTTTATACCATAATCATTTATTTATGATTATCTAAGTTTAATCGAGTGTTTAAAGGGATACAACTCCACGTTTATAATTATGTTTTACTACAATAGTACCTACAACCAACATTTATTGCTATGGCAATATATTTTCTATTATTGAAAACACGTGTAAGGCGTAGTACAAGGCCGTACAACACAGTTGTATGTTATTTAACTATTCCAATAATTTGTAATTTATATGTATTGTATGCAACTGTAGCGCGCGTACTCTACATGTCATTGCACTCTAATAAACATTGTATATTACACAGCGTGTAAGCGTGACGTACTTAAAAATGATGTTTATGTAGGTATGAGTGTTAAATTAAAAATATTGAATGCAAAACAAAACAACGTACTTGAAAATTTCGTACGTGCGTGTTGGGATAACCCATATTGTGGCAGCAAGTGTTAGTAGGAAGTAATGTGTGGGTAAACCCGAAGTGAATAGTTGTATTGCTTATGATATGGAGGCATTGTCGGTGCGAAGGCGCCTAGCGAAGGTTATCGACGTTACGAAATGTCGTGGTCGCGGCCTTGAGTGGTCCTTTGACCCTCCATTGGAAGTAATATCCGCCGCTCTCGAGCCACCTGCTCGAGTGCCCCTCGTACGTTTAAATATGGTCAACGGTCTCATGGTATAAATTGTGTACTTACACACATACATAAACATAATATGATTTATTTAAAACCCATTAAAATCTAACTTCTTTTTTTTTTAAATGTACACATGAGCGAGAATTATCGTCTTATTAAAGACTTCGAAATAGTTCAAAACAATGCACCGGTATACCAAGCGGGGGAACTTCAAAAGTCTCTCAGTCAAGTGACCGTAAAACTTTTTATGTTGTGAAGTAAAAACAAGCCACACTATGCCTCAGCATAATATGTATCCGTGACTTATCTAAATAAATACCAAACATTCACTGAGTCATGTCAAAACTGGCGCCAAACGATAAAACCAACATGCTGCTATCAGCTATCAGAGATACTGAAAAACAGCAATCCGTAAGTCATTGTTAGAGTAACAATACTAATTTTAGATTTTTGAAATAAAGATTATTATTACATCATTTAAATAACCTCTTTTTATTTTAAATTAATATTTAATCGATTAAACAACATCGATGATTGGCGATGGAAAATGGCCTACACACATCACTAAGTACCCCTTTAGTAAGTACAGTTGGTTTTGCAAATGTTTGCCCTGAGACATTTATTTCTTTTGATTGACATTCAGACACTCAAGTCTACGTTAGAGGTCGGCTCCCATCCCACTAACGCACACATAATAAGTGTGTCTCCAAGCCAGTCTTCGAGGGGTTGCCTAGGCACGTATACATTTTCCCTATTGTTTTATTTGCTTTTTCGTAGCTGTTGTTGTCGATATTATTATGCAAAAATCCTCCAAAATCGGTACTTATTTGTACAGACAAACTAAATAAAAGGACTCGTCAAATAATTCCACACGTCAGACTAATTCACAAACAACAAAATAAATAACAAAGACCAAGGTTCACAATGTTTAACTTAACAGAATTTTAATCAATTATTTTCGCGACACGCGGCGTGATAAGTTCGATGACCGATGAATTTATTCAAGGGCTTGAACCGTAGTTTTTATTTTCCTGATAACCTTCAAATTGTGGCCCCGCGCGTAAGGTGAGCTAGCAATTCGTATATTCTTTGTTTTCCCTAACTACTAACGAATACACATTATGTATTTATTAGATGTAATTAAATAATTTTATTACAGTTTTTAATTTAAAATCAAACAAGATGAAAGTTACAACACCAGAATACAATAACAAAAAAAAAACAAAACAACAAACAGATAGAGTTAGCTGTATTTAAAAATGTTTATAGAGGGACAAGGGAACTGATAAAAATAACAGTTTGTTTTTTTGGAACACGATGATAAAATTGTGTAATCTGATGCCCGACTTTTACTATGTAAAGCTTCCTTAACTATTACAAGGCTTCTTTCCTGTTTATACCTAATTAACAAATTAATGACACTTGATCCTACTTTAAGTAACTAAGAGTTTTCGTTAACGTAACAAATACTTATGACACGGAACATTAAAGTCAAATTACGAGTAGTTAAGGAATAGTCATATGTATGGAATGCAAGATGCACTAAAAGTACGGAGGCCCCAATTCCACGGACGAAATCGATAAAATAATTAGCAAAGTGTTTGTTGTTGTTTTAGAAAACAATTAACGCATCACAAACAGTTTAGTAGCGGTCGCTGATAGTAGAGCGGGTCAAAGTACAAGAATTTGTGTCAAGATAACGAGAATAAAATGCTTTATTATGTATGCACTTTTGTAACACATGGCGGACCTATCTACTGCGACCGTCTCGCTTTTAAATGATAGGAAGTTTTCTGCAAAAGGGGATTTACCGATTTATTTTTAGATGATTGTGAGTCTATTTACTTACCTAGTTAATTTTCCTTGTAATGCCGGCTTATTTTAGTTACGTAATGTATGTTATTATTTACAAGTAATAAAGAATGTTATGTTGTCATTGTTTACATATTTTTTTTTAGTTACTGTGATTTATTGTTTTCAATTTCATAATTCAAAATCACAATTACGGCTTTATTATTTAAAATGCGGTGTCATATTATTAAAATTAATAAAAATATTTATTCATGTGATCAATACGCAAAATCAAGTTTAAGTAAGTTGCATTCTTCATCTGGTCTCACAGTACAAGTTTCTTGCTGAAAATAAACTATCAATATAGTAGTAAGAGTACTGGTATTTTAGTCTGAGTTAAAAATAAATAAGCCGTATAAACTGGCAATACTGTGTAAAGTGCAAGGCAAAAAGTAAGTTAAAAGTAGCCAGCGTCCCAGGCACATATCTGGTTAGGGTTGTTAATTCGCAAGAACAAATATCACCTCCATTTCAATATTGCACGTTTATGAAATCATAGTTGGAACACCACGTGTACAGATACTGCCGGTATCGATAAAGTTTCATAGAGCTTTAACGATAAACGGGGACTTAGATCGCAATCAAATTCTGTTGTGATGGACAACCCTACATGAGCGGAATGCCTTCCACTCACAATTCCACATACTTTAATCACTTCCCGCGCGTCTAGACATCGACCTCTGGTTCCAAGTCCATGCTAGTGCCAAATTAACTCTTAGGGCTCCATCTTAAGATCCCTATTACGTCGCAAGTAGCCCAACGTTAACGATTAATAAAAACGGGCTCGCTGTCCTCGGAAAGTGCATTGATCTCAAGGCGCGTCCTTCTGTGGCACAAAAATTGCTGCACGTGAAGTGGGCGTCTCTTTTGTGTATAAATATAAGGAGTAAGTGCGAGCAGGACGCAGCGAACGTAGTAGGCAGGATGCGCGTGGTGAGCAGCGGCCAATACACCCAAGCGAGCGCAATGAACGGCAGTCATTAATGTGGAAGTACCACGCCGCATTTTGGCGCCAATACATCCGTCTAAGGACGGATTTCGTGTGGAAAATAGCTGATTTTGAATATCAACATTGAATTCATATTGACCTCTATGAACTTGACTTATAATAGGGGAAAAAACGTCAAGGCACTCATTTAATTGTTAGTTAAAAATCTACACATACCTTCTAGGTCTTCTCAAGTAATATTTAATTTATATTATAACTTATAAAAAAGAAATATCGCAATATAATACTGAAAGTAAACACTTATAAGAGCTTGGAAGCGTCCATGAGGCCTCACTTTCGCGCCAAAAGCGTGTTCTCCAAGATGGCGGCGACCACGTGCTCTGCTCAACACAAAACAAAAGCGCTTGCGTACTATGATTTGTTGTTTTAATAATATTACTGAAATAAAGGTACTATTGCTTGCTTTTCGTGCAGTATTTTTATTTGATAATAATACCTAGTAGGTAACTAGGTACTTGAGAATGCTTTTTTTTAGACAATTGGTAAAATGTTTACAAACTGCATTTTGTTACAGATGTACAAAATCATAATAAAATATTGAAAAAGTTTGAATACGAAAGAGTATACAGTCAGAAAACTAATTTGTGAATTGCAATCGTTCAGAAATAAATCACAATGAAGGACCTCAGACGGTCTTTTTTAATTTTGATCCTTCTTGGAAAAGTATGGCGACTTAAAAAAACAACAAGTATAAAGGCGGCGCAGCAGCGAGAGCGGCATCGTTATGTGCAGTCTTGCGTTAGAATGTGTGGGTGCAAATTCCACGAAGGATGAGATGCCTGCCGATACATTCAACTTTACTCAACCGGCTAGCCTTTCCATGACCGTTGCGTTTGAATTTGCACGCATACAATCCAACTTCAGTTTTGCGTTAACTTCGCATCGTAGTGTTCAAAATCTTTGCGTTATACTACTATAAGACACAAATATTTCAAAAAATTGGTGTACACAGTCAAGCACTCAAGCGTAAAAATCAACGATCCGAACTGTCTGGCCGTTGAACTCAGAAGTAAATGGCAAAAAGCTTGATACTCTCAAAATTAATGCCTCGAAGTTTAATAGATTTCCATTTCCGGGAAAATCGGACAAGTAGTTGACTAAGCGATTACAGACTGACGAAAAAAGAAATTACTAAATTGTAGGCTTTGGGTTTAAATAAGAAAACTAAAGCTAATAATATGGAACACGACTTTAGGCCATGGATTTTCCATGGTATGGTTTGGGTATGAAATAAAGGTCAGTAGTTCAACAGTATAGCTGTTTCGAATATAAATTAACCCTGATACTGCTAAATCGTTACGAAGTCGTAATTAATGTAGCACAGCCTTGAAACAAAGAAAAACCTTTATGTATACTGCGCATAATATTTGGAGTTCCATGACCCAACAAAGTCCATAGCACGTTGTATTTGCTACGCATTTGATATTGTTACACGAAAAGATTTGTGATCCATAAGCAAATACGTCGTGCGCAGCACGTGCTTGCTGACGAATGTTTCGAAATGCTTCGGGAAAAATTGTGTTTAATCATTTCATTTAATTTCGTTCTGTGATTTAGTTAGTAAGGATTTGAAAAGGGTTTTCAAACGGCCAACTGAAGCGACGCGTAGCGCAACTCGACAAGGCAACGGTTTGCTAAAGTAGCACTGGTTGTACACTGCACCGTTTGTGGGACGAAGTTGCCTCAAGTCGCATTCCACACATACCATTCTCGCACACCATTACATTTTATCACATTAGCTGGTTTGAGAATTCACTTTTCTTTGTTATTACGCTAAATAAGAAACATAAATCATACTTACGTCACAGATGTGTATGCTTTAGGAACCGATACCGACTAAAAAAAATCGTGACTAGAATTCCCGCGTGAAACTTATTAGGAAAATATATTGAAAATTCGGTATTTTATTAACAATACTTTATTCAAAAAGGTATATAGATATCCCCTATTAGGGGTTAACTTTTTGAATAAAGTATTGTTTCGACATAATCTTAGCTCGCAATACTTGGGAGTACCTCGTACCGATGTGGTGGCGGCGTGATGCAAGGTGTGGGTGGTCTGCGAATGAGTCAGACAGCCCGCGAAGGCAGCGCGCGCTTTGTGGCTACCTCGAGGCTCTTATTGTGCGCCCGCGCCGCTCGCCACTCCGCGCCCATTCACGACAACTGATATAAGTACTTAAGTACCTTTAGTGTTGCAATTGGTATCGATATCTTAGTTACTTGATACATGGTTACCAAACTTAGAAAATGGAACTAAGACTTTTACTGTAGAGATCAAAATCCAGAGTTTTGAAGAAAATCTTTTGAATATTGTTTAAAATAATTCAATTATAAGTTGTTTAGTTTGTAACTTGACTAAAGTAATTTTGTAGATTTGATTCTGAAAAAAGTTCGCTTCAACCACTTTTCAAGCTAAACATTCCAAGAGGAATTGCAGCTAAGCTTATACATTGAAAAGAACCACATTAAAGAAAAATAAAAAGAAAAACATGGTACACAAATGTAAAGAACGAAAAAAAAAGAGTTGTGTCATATCCAGAGTTGCGCTAACAAACTCTACGCCTTCTACGGCTCCTACATGGACTGACTAAGCGCCAACCACACGGCGCGGCCATGGGTACGAACCGTTTATACCGACAATTAAGCCCCATTCAAACCTAACACAGATTTGATTTAATCTATGTGAACGTATCTCCATACTAGAAAACGGTCGGTGACGTCTTAGCTGATACTTAGTGGGTTAGTTGTGTTGGCTGTATTGCGAATAAAGTAGGTATAGGTAGGTACCCGACCTAACGGTAAAGGTAGACATTGTAAAAGTAAGTTTTGACAACATCTAAATCAAACAGTTATCTATCATGTACAGTTGAACGTAGATTTATCTATTGGTTAGTTGCGCGGGATGGAATCATTTTTCACTTCTTTGGCATTTGTTTTGGTATTACGAGGAGTAAGTTGTGCGTAATATATTTTCCCTCAGACATACGATACAGCTATAATAACATGTACACGATGCTCACATTCGCAAGTGTAGGGTGAGCGTCGCGCCGCGCGTCGCGTCGCTCGGCGCGTACATTCACCCAGGCCGCGTCGGTCGTAGCCGCGACGCGCCGCCCTTACCCGGCCAACCCTCGGGAGGCTCGCTAAATACTTTAATTTCGTCCTTCCCCTGCCGTCGCGTCCCAGACGAGACGAGAAAACGACCGCTGATATTGTACGTATTGCTACGAACACATGCGAGCAGAGGCGCTTGAACCGTAGGAATTCTTGAACTCGAGAAACCCTAGTCACTTTACCCTTTAGTGCGTTACTCTTATAGTAAAGTGGTTGAGTTGAGTAATTCAATTACTGACCTGGAATCTTGGGCTCAGTCATAAATATTTCCCACAACAGAAAGATACAGAGATTTAAATCCACGCTGTTCTGTAACTTAGTATTAACAAAGAATTCCACAATAACCTACATATTTATGAAAACAGAATCCAAGATGGCAGATTGTGATGAGAGCTCCGAACATAAACAGTGAGAAAATCATAATATTGATCGGATTGAATGCAATGTTTTGATACATTCGTTTCATTATTCTTTGATTATTATTTCATCACGCAACGCAAAGACTGAGAAGTCACAAGAATACGAATAAAATCGTAACTATGCTGTGAAAATTATAAGAAACGTATTGCTTTTATGTCATATAAGTCTACATTAGTAAAAAAAAACATTTAAAATTCTTCACCTATTTGTTATACATAAAGTATGCTCTATACACAGTTCTTTCGAAGAAGAGATTTGGTCTGACTTAAAAAATATAAGAGTTACCTAACAATAAGGTTTGAGGCAAACATTAAGTCAAGACCTAGTTTTTTTTCCTATCTAAGAAAGCCTCTGTGGAATTTAAAGTAAAAGATTTTTTTTAAACAATTTTCTAATAAACCCACAAATATTAATAGATAGAGAGATTGAGTTACAGGCACACAAAAAAATATATTATAAGCTTGTCATAACTTGAATCACCCCCATGCCATACAAAACATTGGGTTAGGATTATTACTCAGCAATGAGTATAAAGGATGTTCTTAAGTATGGTAATTATAGTTCTGGAAGAAATATAAAGAACCTTTTTAGTATTCCGTAGCGAAATCATAAAAGTAAACACCGAAAGAAAAAACATGTGCATTTCAATCTTCTAAAGTTAAACTAACCTAAAATTTTAAGAGGCGAAACTTAAAAACTTAGTTACAAACCTTTTTCTATTATTTTTTAAATAACCGTTTATTGTTTCAGCGCGTACTGCGTAGTTTCGTACACGTGAACTACTATTTAATAACACACGCACAACGTCGATTTGTAAGTAAAAAAAAAGGTAGGTTAACAGAATGTAGAGCCAATCAAGTTTCTGCCTTGACATCTAATAACGGACGTCTAGACGATAATACATTTATACGGACTCGGATCAAAATTTGTTTCCACCCGTTTTCGTCGGTTTTAAAAAGATCGCTGCAAACAGGAAAAGATAAAGTATCTATTAACTAATGATTTGCCTTGTCGCCAACAATTTATATTACAAGAATTCATCGTGTTCGAACAATGGTGCGGAACCATTTCTTGCGAATCCGATTTGTATGTTGACCGGTTTCCTCAAGATTCGCGTTCCGGTACAATACACCTTTAGTAATACCGTTCTTTATATCCATTGTGTTAGCCAGACAGTATTGAATTTCCATAGTGACAATTAAAGACATGATTTAATTTAGAAACCAGTAAGTCGAGCGTAGAGGTCGTCGAGCGTCTCGCCGCCTCGCCGTCTGCTCACCTTGGGTGAACCCTGCTCCGGAGAACACATCCGCCCATATCTTATTTGATTTTATATGGTTTTTTTTAAGTCGTCGCCCCTTTGAAATGAGCTCCACTCCGTACTTACTGGTATTTGAATAACATATTTCGAGCAGTGTTGTGAGTTTATATTCGTTTATAACGTAAGTGCATTGGTATTAGAAATAGACTTAGGAATGGCCTGTAATGGAAATGTAATTTAACTTTATTAATATAAGTAGACATAGCTACAAGCTAGAGGACCCCAGGAAACATTGTCCTCCCACTCCGTCTCCCACGGTTCTTCATGACAAAGCAATAAACATCATGCGGGCAAGACAAATAGGATAATTTTGTGATGAAACCCCAATCGTATAAATCAAACAAACAAAACGTGTTCGTCAGTTATCGCCTGTCAAGCAAATTACTAATACCTACGTAGATTTCCACAATAGAGCAAGTAGTATTGTAGCATAGTAAACTGGAAGCACGTGTAGAGCGATAAGAGTGCAAGATATTTGCACGTACATGCCATCATGTATACTTTATCGATTATTCACAGCTCTGTAAAGGCCATAAACCTAATCTTTTGTTACATAACGTCTCCGTGTTCCTAAGCTATTGTACACGTAGATAAATAAAGCGATATAAAATGGTGCGTGCGACGCGCTTACACGTGGTTTATACTATACGCTATACTGAACTTACTACATTAACCGCTTATCAGTTACAAGAAAAAATAATGGTGAGCACGGAAAAGGAATGAAATTTTCCATTATCGCAATATAAAATGAAATCAAGCACGATGACGAAGTACAACAATTGCACGTGGAAGTGAAGGGAGACATTCAATCAACTCTGCTGCACGCTTTATCAAGCTAGCTATTAATTCGATTATGGAAAGTTTTCTTGTTGAACTTTCGTCAGAGTATACGTTTATTCTCATAACGTTTATGACGACATCACAAGTTTGGTGTATCTAAAATTAAAATATGTTTTACAAACATAAGTTAGTAACATTATGCCACGGTTTATTTATACGTCAACATATCTGCTGCTAGTTTATTCGTTTGTTGTTATTTAATTGCTACAGTGTAAGTTTGAATAATAAATAACTTTTCAGCAATCACTACACGTGCAAGATTATTTGAGTTCTACAGGTACAAAGTTCAATTTTGTCTCGTGTATTGTAATAACAATATGCTGACGCAGAGAAATATTTATACTTATGTAAACACATCATGCGTGCACACAAAGAAAATTTATATAAAATATGCGATCCTTTGTAAAATCCTATCAATGATTGAGCTGGCAATGTGCCTGATACAATGATGTATCTGTATAAACATAAATTCTGTGAATCTTCTTGATGTATCAATCGGAATGGAATTTAAAAAATAAAGAGTAAAATATACTCAGTAAGTGTTCGTATTGTTGGCGCGATGCATCGGCATGGCGGCGGCGGCGGTGCGGCGGCGTCTGCACGCTCGTGGCTCATGTTGCGGCTAAAAGCGGACTCGACACCGAAGCGCACGCAGAAATAAACGCAAATAAGCAACACCCAAGAACAAACAGATATAAACGAATGAAGCAAACACTACGCTATCTAGGTGCAGAATGCAATCAATATTATCAGAACGCTGAGTGCTCTACCTATCTGCAAGGATGCTACGTAATCAAAACTACGTAACACTGACGAAATATTTACAGGAGTATTGCCAAAATGGCTAAAGTAATTTCAGTAAAACAGCAGTCAGGTGTTTTCTGTAACGGGCCCCAAAAGTAAACAAACTGAGTCTCCTCTTATTTACATGATGGCTGATTAATATTACCTTTTGTTCTAATAGTCTAGTTTCATATCGATTTTACCGACAACTAGGTATATCTAATTATTTACTATCGCTATTCTCAGTGAGTTTTAGATTAAAATATATTTTTCTATTATGTTGAAAAGGAGAGTTATGATTACGACATCGATTGTTCACATTGACGCACGTATGAGTAATTCTAATGCCAGTTAATTGATAACAATGCTTATGCTTATGTCTTTGCCTACGTAATACTGCGATTACCTAATACACCTTCGTATTATTTAGAAACAATTGCTACCTGTATTTCTATGAGATAATCAGGCGGCAAGAGTGAGTAAACAACAACTTGTTTACTTATTCTAGCTAAAACCCCCGGAACTTAATTATAATAACACTTAAATACCATTATAGAGGGTCGCTGTAAATTGTTAATTTATCTTAATTACTGTAAGTAGTAGCTGGTAATAGAGTCTATTAAGATTTAAGTTATTTAGGCTAAAAAGGATCATAAAATTACTGTTTACGTTTAATATGAATAATAATCTAAAAATGTGATGATAGAATAGATTTTGATAGAGTAAGTTAAAGAAAATGACACTATGAGTTATGTAGCGTTTATTTACTTTTCACTTAGAGGAAATATTGCTTACAAATAATTCATAGTATTCGGTGACGTTGCATTTAACTAAATTAAACGCAAGGCTGAAACGCCACATCCGCATTGGCACAGCAAAATAGAACGTAAAAGGTATGGCATTTTTTCAAGTACAAGAGACTATTCTTGTTTGTATTTCCTTTACTTGTTTATTTCCATTGCAACTACAACCGACCTTTAATACGAGCAAACAAGAGACTCTGTTGTAAAACTTCTGCCCTATCTTATTTATGTAGTTTTGGTCCTCGACTCATTAGCTTGGAATGTTAATAATGAACTAAACAATGTATACGCATTAACTACTAACGAGAATGACACTGTATCTAATGGGTATACCTTACGTGACCTTACCTCTCTTAAATTATTATGAATGTACATCTACAAGATTGAATTCCACGTGTGTTTTCTATTGTTTACTTTTGCTTCTTCTCATACGTTTGACGTAATAAGTAATCAATATCTCGTATAACGATAAGTAGGACAGAATAATTTGTTATCATAAATTTAAACCCGCTGAGTTGTGAAATCAAAAATACGAATTTACGTAATGAACAAGCTGTGACTTGCTTGGTATGAACTAGTATGTAATGGCTCTGTGCCGACCTTAGCGAGCTCATACTCATGTAACACACGGTTTTGGCGGCCATTCATCCAATTTGCCGCGATGCGCGATGGTATGTCACCGTTACGCAGCTGATCACGCTGACATTCTTCAGTTATAGCTAGGTTTGCTCGCATTGCACTAGTGTAGTGTAATTAGGGTAATGTTTACCGTTGCGCGGCCAAACGTGTGAATCACTGGTTGCGTAGGCGCAGGCAACAGCGCGACCAAATCAGTCTCCTCGTGACACTCGCACGCTCTGTTTTTAACCTGACCCTATTATAAATAATATCTTTGTTGTCTGTTTTGACAAAATGCTATGACGCCAGATCATTAAGAAAAATTTCTTACGCAAGTTCGTTTTTTTAAATATAGGTATTTTTGTTTATTTAAAATCTTAAAGAATGCAAGTAGAGCTAAACATTCAGTCAGACGTATCTTTTATAATTGCACTAAGCATAAAAATATCTAAGCATATTTCCTTTGAATTGATTATTTTGATAAATAAATACATTATAATTATTTGTAGTCTATAATTTTAACTTCTTGATTTTAAAATAAAATTAGCATAAAAATAAAGAGAAAAAAAAATTCTTGATTTGCGTCAATGTAATCATAAAGTTTCCAGATAAGTAATATTTCGTGAGCTGCGCCGGTCGTGCTCAGTATGCATCTAACTGCATTGAAATAAGAATAGAGTACCGTATCATGCGATCAGCACAGAATTACATCACTGGTACGCTCAGCATACGTCACCTCGCGATAAGTCACGAGTGAGTAACATAATTGTTGTATATGAAATACAGATGTGTCCAATTTGTGTGTAGTGTTGTATGGCGCCCTCGTGATCGCGCGGAGCACGGGGCGGCCGCGGCGCCTGCCAAGCGCGCGCTGCAGCGACGCGGCGCGCGGCGTCGTCGCCGAGGCCGCGTCATCCATCCATCACGTAGCTCATCATCCACTAATAATAGAACATGCCAGTGTATACTAGTGTTTCATTCTTGGAATTCCGCTCACAGTAAACAATATCGTCATTCTCGCAAAAATGAACCCAAGGTATTATATTATGATCCTTTTCCGATATATTCATTCATCCGGTTAATAGAACAGAAACTCAACGTGAACGTTTGATAACCTATTTATCGGAGGTCGTGTTTGTAAACATAGCACACGATTTTACTCACGCTCAAACTGTTTTATATCTAGAGGTCATAATTTTTTTAAACATCAACGTGATACAGAGATGATTATTATGAAATAAGTAACAACTTGATGGGTAAATGTTATTATAACAATGATAGCAAAACATTTTAACAATGAAGTATAATAAGAGACGTTTTCAATTGTCAGTATCTTATTCATAGCTGTCGAACAAAGTAAATAGTGGCTATATTATAGTTAAATACGGTATGTGCGTGTGCAGGGTACAATGATTGTAAACAGTAAACACGGGGCATCGTTCGCGGCAAACAGCTCCGAGAATATTCCGCTGGACTCCGCTCTGACACAAACACATCACACACTACACCGGAAATACCCACCCGCTTGCACCACGTTCCAAATACAAACGCAGCCGATACCTACCAGTATTTGGACAAAAACTTGCCATATGATGCTAACTACGATAAATACAACATTTGATAGTTTTATTTACGAACTTCAGTCGTAGCTAATATTTGAGATAAAAGATATGGACATTTTTATAAACTACGTAGGGGTAGGGGCAGCTTTGATATGCATGTAATCTAACAATAGGGGCAATTAATACAATAAATATCATTTGTTAAACTTTTAATACGGGTTGGTGTTTATTTGGGTGAGGGATCCGATGAAAGTGTGACATTTAACAATGTATCTGTATTTAGTACTCTACATACGTAAACCGAAATTTTAGGTAATGAGCACACATCCTATTGATTTTTAAATTTAACCGATCCTAAAGTCAATGGAGCACGTGCTTTTAATGTTGGTAAGTCACATTGAACAAACATGCGGCGACTGGGCATTGTTTTCGAATCGTACCTTAAACTTATAAGACGTTAGTTTAAATGTTTGTTTTCCTTAGATGAGCCTCAATATCCAAGTTTGGCGAGGAGTTTTTGCTACGGTGTCAGTAACCGGCGAGGGCACGGTCACTCACCGGCATGGCTCCGGCGGCGGCGAGTTGTTCCAAGGTCTGTGCAAATATGCGTCGTACATGTTCCACTAACAGCGGCTCTGATAACTCATCGTAACCGACATTCTGAACAATCACCATTACACTGATTCCAATGTAATCATTGTTGTTTTGAATTAAACGGTCCATGTATGATGTAATATGTGTGTTATTATGGAGAAATCGATTTTATCGGACAGTACTTGTTTTCGATTGCATCAATATTTTTGAGTGCCTATTGTTAGATATTAGGTTAAGCAAAATCAGGCTAATATTCCGCTGTATTCTTCATTCGCCCTCTGTGTCGTCATGGTATAACACGGAACAACATTCGTCCCAACTGAAACATTTGAATGTGACACGAAAATACCACGTGACCTTAATCTCGAAACGAATCGGACTTGTTGTTGTTTATGTAGTCCTCCACATATCAAAACAACTTTTATGATAAGGTCTTTACTCTTTGGCATAACAACAATGTATATAATTAAGTATTTAATGTATTTGTTTATATATAGAACAACAAATAATGTTTACGGACTTAACAAAGAGGACTTAAAAGACCACTACATAGACTAGTTTCTTTTTATATAATGATGGAAGAAGGTTTGTCAGAACAACATAACCTTTTAGGAGTTTTAGGGTATCTTTTTTAGTTATACTAATTAATCATTATAATTAATTGACACAAGTATTGAATTATGATTCAAAGGTGAAGGCGTAACTTGTTTGGATCCTACTCTATTAGACTCTATACACTAATAAGATTTTATTTACCATATTAATAAATATTCAATAAAATATTTGCATTTTCATTCAAAACAAGATAAGTGAGTCTTCGCAAACTTCGTACAAACTTTGATCTAACACAAACAGTATTTTCTAAGATATTTATAAAAAATGGAGAGCAAATAAAGTATGTATTGAGTATTTGATTTAGGCGACACAGACCCAGGTTGCTGTAAATTATGGCAACGAGCGTGCCGACTTCGGCGGTATAATTTTTGTATCATGAAAGTCGGCTACGTAAGGTTAGCAGACAAACCAAACATTGAGGCCCGCGCACAAACAGGCCGCATTAATAAAAATACGTCAGAGATACAACAAATAGCAATGATAGTCTGTATTTTATGATGCTTTAGGTAAGCTGGAGTATTTAAAGTATCGTCAAAACAATTTATAAAGTCATTTGTAGGCGCCTCTACGTTTTCACGCAAGAACGGTTATACGGTACCTAATTTACTTCTTTATCCATGTTTATTACGCTTATTTCCATTGACTGACATAAAAACGGTTAAATAATCACACACTTTCTATGTGTTTTCCAAGAATTTCCTGTTATTTTCCAAGTACTACAAATAATTTGCAGAAACCCCTCTTATGCCATGGGGAAAACCCAGGAAAAGTTATACTGTTATTGCCAGACCAATAAGTCTCATAAAATAGGGGTAAGCCAGCGTAAACTTATAATTAACTTCAAAAATTATACATTGATGATTAAGGTTATTAGTTGACCTGACAGAAAAGGTACAAATAAAAATTAGACTACTAAATTGATATGGTTGAGAAAATCAGTTCACAGAACATAGCTTTGTAACAATATATAATAAAAATTCGTATTATTTTCGTAGCGGTAGCAAGGAAGTAAATAGAAAGAACTAAAAAAAACGTGGCAGAGGCAAATGTCAAATTAAAATTCTGCGAAACGTAAAGTTGGAATAGTAAGTAATTAAGTTATCGCGGGGTGTTTTATTAATGACACTACATGGCCAGGTGCGGGGTGCGGGGTGCGCGGCGCGGGCGGCGCGACGTCCGGCGCCTCCTGCTCAAAGACGTAAATAGGTTCAATGACCCCGACCTTGACGGCGCCGACGCAAACTGTATTGTCTTCGCTATACATATTTAAACAATAATTACATAACACAACACACGATAACATATTTTTAGCGAAGCATTCTGCTATTGAGTGATACTTTATGCGTACTACCATTTATCTTATCAATTCTTTAAATATTCAATGATGATATGCTTCTACCAAACAATACAAACCATTAGATACTTCATATAAATCAATAAACTAATTTGCTTTAACAATACAAAGAATTAAAAATAACCAATTAACTTTCAAATTAATTAACGAGCGTGGCGCTAATCCAAATGTTTCTCTTGTGCTAGTTACTTCCAATATAATGTGTCAAAGGTTGGTTGGGCGGCAGCGTCGGCGGCTATTGAAACAATAGCACGTGGGAACTCTGTGATGCCTACGCGGTTCCCACGCGAGCACCAAGCCGCGCCGCACTGGATTCTTGTCCGCTCGCGGCCCGGAAGAGGCGCGTGCTGTTATTTTTTACCACTAGTAACACTTTCATACAACGAAATGACATGAATGGATTGTTACAACATGCTGACTCTGATGATATCAAATTCCCACGACATGAAATAAAAAAAATTCAAGTATAGAACTTCTCAATTATTTTTTGTTTCTAAGTAGATATATTTACTCGAAGGTATTTAATTTGATACCTTTAACAACAATTGGAGAGTGTATACGGTTTGCGGTTGTTGTTCTGTGGTTGTGTCGCATAACTTTTTCCTTAAATGTAAAATGCAGAGCCGAGAAATTTTGCAATATTATTATTATCATAGATAAAAATGGAATGGGTAAAAAATACAGTTACCGTAAAACAAAAGTTAGAGCAGGAAAATTTTGAATACGGGTAGGTAATAGGTACATTTCACGAGTCACGAGGAAAAAAACATTCCTTAAAAATACAACAATTTAGCCGTTTTGAAAAGTGAAATCCTATTATTCTATATCTTTTATGTCAGCCCGTCTAGCACAGGCCTAAAATACCATAAACCTACTCCACATAGTACTATATTTGACGTTACAAGCAACATTTTAAAAGTTACAATTTAGGTAGAACGTTTATTAGAACAAAAGGAAACTACTAGTATCCATACTACGCCCCCATGGAACAGAAAATTTTCTGTTCCGTGTACTCCACCCTCTTAGCATTGCAATGAATTGATGTTCTTAATCACAGTTATGTATGTACACAAACAAAATAATTAGATGAATATTATGGCTATCACGCCCTGTCTATGCTGTGCACTGCGTGCATCAGGGCAACCTAATTTAGCAAAATACACACATGGCCATGTATAAATGTCAGATCACATACCCTTGTTTACATGTAATGGCACAATAACATGTTATTCTGAGACGGAAACATAAAATAATTGTTAGGAATCATCATTAATAACATAATTATGTTGTTTTCGATATGAAAATAGCCGGTCCGTGATTTGTTATGCACTTGAACACATTTCACCAGTAAAAAGAATTAACTTTAACCGTAAAACTGTAATAAAGAGCTTACAAAACAGCATTTTGCATCAGGTTTGTTGTTAATGCAAGTTGTTTATTAACTCTCACATCAGTAAAAAACCGTTTTTACTAGTGTGAGTGAGAGTTAATGCGACGTTTTCTTTGCCAGGGGTCATTTTAATGATCAGTCCGATAAATAAAGACGACAAACATCAAGTCATTATGCTTGAGACGGTAATTATTGCCTATAGTTCACCTTCACAAATTAGAATGTTGACCATTTTATTTTTTCGTCTGCTTGAAGTGGTAGCATACTGCATAAAATGCATAACAAATTGGTATTGTTGATACTCGTATCTTTAAGTTATATTTAACTTCTTGAGGACAAAAATACAACCCACGTCATTTCTGATAGAATTAATGCAGTAGATTGATGGGCCATTGTACCTACCAGACTAATAATACAACAACACCAGCCACATTAATATTTATCAGTATATAATGACGTAAATTCACCAAAAGTTTAACATTTATCATCGAAATTTTAAGTTAGTTTTGTCCTTTCGTCTTTGCCATTTTAAGCGAATTGTAGATGGAAAAAGTTAAGTAATGTATTATTGGGGTTCACTACTAAAGGCGTATTTATAATGCGATCATTTGAAATTAATCTGGGTGTTTCCGTATAACTCCGTTCAATGTTTAAGTTGGCATTTTTAGAGGAAAATCTGAAAAGTTTAGAATCAGTCATCTTTTGAAGGTTTTACGTCACGCGGAACGTAGTTCTTTAGAACTCAGTTTTCGATGTAACTGCTGGTGAAAGTGCTGTTAGTAAACAGTTTCAGACGAATTTCCGCATTTGTCAAGTTAGTCACGGAAAAAATATAATTCTATTATGATCAAATAATTATATTACCATTCTTAGTAAATTCTACATATTGTACTATATGTAATGTCAAGTATGTTTATAAATATTGTTTTAATTTATTGTATATTTCCTTCGAACCTTATTTATCGAAGTAATATCACAATGCAGGAGCTAATGAGCACAACCAACTCTGTCTTGAACATTTACATAAATCTCAAAGCTCAGCGTATTTTTACTAAAAGATTAGTCTAAGTCCCTGGGGTCACTAGCATTTGATTGAAGTCGTTTCAAGTATAAATTCATACTTCGTCCACGAAATCCGTTTACCTCAGCGTTCAACTACTTTGGCATTAAAAGGGTCATGGCCTGTCTAGACAAAACTATATAAACGTGAAACGTGAATAACATAGACAAGTCTAGACGTCTGTATAATTTTAAAATTTCGGCGAGAATCATTGCTGCTTACGTATTTCTATTTATTTTATAATATAACATTTACAATTTATTACACACATGATTGAACTTCGTATTCATAAACCACAGTCCATATACTGCAATTACCGAAAAACAAATTAACTTAATTCCACTGATATTTCTGTCTTGCTGTTATTTAATTGTAATGAAATAAATACTTTTAGCACAGCAATCGATAGCTTGTTGTTCATATTTTTGCACTGGTATTTCCATTTCGTTACTACCTACATAACATACGCAAATAATTTGTTTTGTATGTTGCTAGATAGTGTGATTTTGCTGGCAGTCGATAATTTTAAAACAAATATTGTAAATTAGGTTTAATTTAAAAGAATTAGAACATTGAAAACAGTCGTTAATTACTGTAGCTATGTACATAGACCACGAAAAATGTATAAAAAGGTTGGTTTATTTAACTTTACGCCTATAAAACAACGGACGTTCAAGGAAAAAACAAAGTTAATGATGACTGTGAATTCCCCATATACAAACATGGAATACAATAATGTCAACACAATTATCATTAGACTATAATAATATTTTCTCTTGACCATATTAGTTCGTTTTATTAATAAACAACTAGAAAAAACATCGATCACATGCAATGGATTAGAAAATCTCTTAAGATTTCTCAGATCATTAAAGCAAGATCAGCTAAAGCTTGCAATATGTGCACATGAATAGACGAAGATTTATAATTATAAATCCATATGCAATATGGTGTATTTAATAAATATAAAACTAGCTTAGGCCCGCGACTTCGTACGCGTTATCCATCAAGAAAAATATTTAGGGATGATAAATAGATATTGGCCGATTCTCAGATAAGCCGTTTCGGAGAAGTATAGTAACTAATACCGCAACGTGAATTTTAAATATTTAAGTCGATAGTCAACCAAGTTCCTTTCGATTTCGTTTTCAGTAATCCGATTGATAAAATAATTGAACGTTTTGGGTTTATGGTAGATAGCCTAATACGTTCTTTCGATAGAGATGGCCATCGACATAACATCCTGCCTAGCAATTTGGAAACACAACACTCAGATGCTATAAGGATATTTTCCTGTAATATCAAAGAAACTTGTTTCTTTGCTACTTTAACTGCAGTAGGTAAGCATCTGGATTTAAATAAATAGTATAAAGTTTATACATACACGTAACTGAGCTTTATCGGAAATACATTTCCTCAACGAAATTCTTATTAGAATTACTATTGCATATTATGTAGATTTTTATTTTCAGCAGAAAGAAGGTTATGTTAAGAAATTTTTGGCACGCTCTGTAGCCTAAACGGTCGCATGCATTGTAAACTAAAATTATGAGATACTTTAGACATGGTTGATTTTCTAAATATGGTGGATAAACCATTACATCGACAAGTGCAGAAATTTTCCCAACTGCGCTACTAAGACGGTTCTAAGTAGTTAGTTTTTGTAACAAATACAACTTAATTAAACTTACCGTACAGCTCTGGAATATGTTAAGCACTAACAAGTACGACTTCGTAGACATTTTGATTTAGTAAGTCCAGTCTTTTTAATTTAATTAATCGTCCAACTTATTTTCCACAAATTAAATCACATTATTAAATGAAAGCGTTAGGAATAAACGTGGTTTGAACAAACTGTGGAACCACAGCTATGAATGTTTGTTTACAAACTAAAACGGGGACACGGCACCTTTTCTTGCGAAATACTTTGCAAAGTAGTGACTAAGTGAAGTCGGCAAAACAACTTACGTCATTGCAGTGCTCGACTCACGCGCCCAACGCTTTTGTGGAAACCTTAGTGTGGTACGGTATATGAATGGAAATGTCCTTTTCTCATAATTTTAAACTAATTTCCAAAGGCTGTTGCAAGATTTGAAACAAGGAAAAATATAACAATGGTCCTAAATAAATAAAACCGTTAATAACTGTGAGTGTTTTAGAATTTGCTTGTAGCTGAAATAAAGCTTAGCAGGACGGCAAGACGTGGGTTTATTGTTTACTTTTATATTTATGTTTGACATATATGTGACTGAATCAGCAATTCTTAGAGCTTTAGTTCATAGTTCGCTGTATAAAAATAGAACGCTATTTTCAGCCGCCATTTAATAACGTTTTCATTACATTTAGGTAGTATTTATTAGGCGCCGGTAACTAATTTAATTAGGAAATTACTTGTTAGCTCCATTAGGTCTTATAAATTATGTACATATTCATTCGAAATACCAATTAACTATTATACTTTATAACATGAGTTGACAAATTAGCAAAAATTAGAACGGGGCACTAGGGCACTCTTACATGACTCTACATTTAATGAGACAATGTATGCCCGTCCTTGTGTATCGAATAAAACGAAACAGTACCTAACTTATTTTTATTGTTAAAAGCAAGTATGTATTATTTCAATAGAAATTCGACTGACGAAAGTTATACAAAGTAAAGAGGTTAACATCTTCATTTTTATGACGTAGTTAGTCATTTGTTTCACATATTTGGTCCAGTAAGTGCCCATTTTAATATTAACCCTAAAAATAAGAACTGATAACAAAAATGTTTGAAGTGTAGAGTCAACTTCAAATATTTGCTATCTTGCCTACTTATGATATACATTGTGAATGTTGTTGTTATTGAACATTACTCATAATAACTCGCTCGTCATATGTATAAGGAAAGAAAGATGATAACATAATTACTATCAAATGCTTTGCAACTTACATAAAAGTCGGTTATGCACTTGTCCAAAGACAATACTTAGGTAATTAAGAAGTACCGATATCGTATTATGTTTTGTTTATAGGACATAATACCTGTGCAAGATATTTATTTAAAGTACTTATTGATAAGTTTCTGCGTGACTTGCAAAGCTTCTATAAATAGTAAGATGACCACATAAATATTGTCGGAATTATCAGTGAAGATGATGCATATGGGAACGGGGAAATCTTAACCATTTATAAATACGTGACTCACAATTGTACTAACATAACAAATGAAGTGTTCGGTTGAAGTCGGTATTCTTTGCGAACCACATGATTTTATTGATTTGTATGATTGAAGAATCTTTTGCGTTTGTTATCTTGATTTTTGCAGTAGCCTAGCCTATAGTTTTTGGACTATATATGAAAAGATCACAAAATAACAGTGCAGTGGCGACTATCTAATGTAAAAGTTTTTTTTCTGAAACTTAAAAAGGCAGTTTTCAGCCTAATTACAAATCTAGGCTTGCGGTTTTAAAGTGCCATTTAAAAGAATAAGAACCGGCAAGAAATTAGGTTGCTCTAAAAATATAGAGTAGATTAAGAATAATAAAACAATATGCATTAATAGGGCCGTCAGCGACTGGATGCAAAAGAAAGCAATAGAACAGTTTCTATGGCGTACCATATGCTGATGATGATAATGTATAAACAATGCAGGTGGTAAAAATAACACAAATATCTTAAAGATAATGTGAATAAGCTTACAACATTTTGAAGGGCTTGTTTACTAGTTGTAGAGATTAAACTACTCATCGAAAAGTAATCCTTATCATTTTCCTTAAATGAATAGTCGTACAAAAGAGGCAGTTATAAAAGGGTATTAGATAGTAGATAAAATTGAACTTCATTAATATATGTTTATTGATCGTCCTAGTTTTCATTTGTTTTATTGTAGTAAAAGATTTCTCTCCGATGCAAGATCAAGGCTGACTAGATAGTAAATTTGTTAACATTTATTTTTAGTGAAGTAATAAAGACGTATACGTAGACACATGAAATCATACATCAGTCTCTGTTGTTACGTCACGTTGACGTCTTATCACAGGTATTTAATTATTTATCTAATTCCCGTTATGACGGGAACTAAGATAATTATCAATTAAACACAGTACTAATCTACGTTAATATTATTATTTTTATCTTTTACAAAAAATCCGTTTCGTGTCGGAAAACCCAGCATAAAGGAAACTAATATACGCCCTTGAACCATATTTGTTTGTGATATAAATGCACAAGTTACACGGATGCGGTTAAAAATGTATTTTCCAATGCTATTAACAGAAACGTAGTGATAAAATAACTCATTACCGTCGTCGTTACTTATGGGTAAATTTGTTTAAGTTACTTAAAATTATTAAAAGTACATTTTGATTTTCTAAAATTAGATAAAGGCTTTGAATACATTTCGTTGGAATGTCTTGTCAAGCAAGTAGCAAGGCAACGTTTAACCAACAAGCGCTGCATTCAAACACCCACTTAACATAAGCATTCGATTTTACTTTCGTCGAACGCTAAAAATAGACATGTGCAGAGAACTAGAAGGTTGTAGTATTACCTAGAAAACAGAGTCATTAAAGCGCGGCATGGCGCATGGCGGTCCGCGTCGCCGCGTCGTGACCCAGAAGGGCGACCTTATGCACAGCAACCTTCGGCGTTAACGGAACTCGGTGAGTAGCAAGCCTACAGCTGTGGAGTTACGTAACGTTGGCGTGTAGCCCCCCTCCAGGTCGGCTACTTCTAGGCGCCTACCTGCCGCCGCCGGCCGCCCAACCCTCGTGGCACACACCCACACCCCCCAGCTGCACTGCACCACAACCTTTGGCCTTTCTGCTGCAGCATAGCTGACCCATATCAAACTAACGTAAATTAAATCTCGCTACCCACATTATTTGCCAGCTTTTTGCCCCTTTCACAACATGATCTAGATAAATTACAGTATCATGTATCTGCTCTTTGTGACGCTGGAAGCAACGTCACTGGCCATGTGGGAGTAGGGAAGTGGGTGTTAAAGTTCAGTTCCTCCTACGCTTTTCGAATTACAGACAATGTTATTATGCCTCGAGACACTTCTAAGTTATATAAATGAAAATAAATTTATGTAAGTCTAGCCTAGGTCGTAAAAAAGCTTTAAATAAATATAGCTATATTATTGTAATTTAACATGGTAATTTATGGCTGAAAACGACCGGTGTGCGCTAGGTCACCTTCATAGAAATATTTCACAACAATGTTATATCGTTATGCAAACACACGGCGTTTGTATACCCTTGCCACGGTACAATTTAACGTATTATTGACGTCATCATTGAAATAGCCTTAGAAGCAATCATAAAGGTTATACAAGCGTATGAAACTGCGCAATTTCCAGCAACGCGTCACGCGCCCCGCTCCGTGCAGCGAGCGCCGAGTGGGCGGATGTACCGTTTTAGTTTCAGGCTAATGAAAATATTGCGTAACCTTCCACTTTCACAACATTTCCATAGCTTTATAGTAAAGTGCAAATTGTTTATGTAAAATTTTTACAAAAACCTTAATGTTTATACCCTTGGGATAAGCTACAAGCGTGTGCCACTTGACCTTTCTACTCAACTCTACTTTTTCTAATACTTAACACTTGAAAAGGCTTCCTGTTCATTCTAGTAAAATCTAGTTAAATAATTCATTTCTGTTTAAGCGTATATCTGCTCAGTTATCATAAACACTTGAGGGGAATTATAAGCGCTCTACCGTGGCACCGATCGTTGGACAAACCATTCATCGTTGTATCACAATACAAATAGGAAATACGTATTTGTATGGAGGCACAATGACTTTGCATGCGACACACGAATCATAATTACTTCGCAAGGAACGCGACCCTCAATGCAGCCTGTGCAATAACAATGATTATGTTAGTCTTAATAGCGTACCTATTGTACGACCGCAATGTTATTTCCCACAAGTCCGCAGGTACATTAGGCCTGTGATCCTACCATAATTTTCTAAACTAGTACTGGAGCAGTTGCGCAAGCGAGATGGTGCACTGTGCGGTGCAGAGCTGCGTCCCGCCTCCACTACTGCAATAGTTTAACTCAAAGAGGTGTTGGTAAGTCCCCTGACCTATGTACGATTATGTATTTATGTGGTTTCAAGCGGCGCCAACGCACACGCTCGATTGTGGTTTGTTGCGACTTTAGATCCGTGTTAAGCTCACCAAACTAGGTCTCATATAACATTACAATGCTATATTCATTACATTGGATATTGTAAATTCCTTCCTTAGAATACAGATAACGTGTCGACAATGCAAGGATTAACGCATTGTTTTATAATGTATAGTCTATATGATCTACATGCATTGTATAAATATTATACAATCTGTCATAATTCTATAAATCAATTTACATCAGAACTGGAAGAAAAACAATGTAAGAGGATTATAACGATTTCCTAGCAGCTGTATAAGTGCAGCATTACGTAAACAATGTTAAATGCATTCTGTTGTAAAGTGAAGGGCGTTATGTAGGGCGCGCCTAAGCCACTGTTACGCACATGCAAATTGTGTAAACACAAGCTAGCTTCATTGTACTCTAAGCTACAAGTAAGAAAATGAAATCTCTGTAATCCGTATATGGATTTAATTGTTTAAGATGTCTTCTAGAGACAAATCTATGAATTATGCATATAATGTAGGTTTTCAGAATAATTTTGTTGATATCTAGATCATGATTAAGGACTCCGGTCGGGTCCGAAACTAGTCGGGCTATCCCGATAAATACGCGTGAGTAAACCGTTATACATCTCTTAGATATCTAGATAGTCTAAGATGTTTTCGAACTAACAGACTAACGTTCTTTTTACCACAAAATTGTAATTATTTTTTGTTTGCTAAGAAGTGTTTCAAAGATCTAAAACCGACAATTAATTTAAGAGATATAAATGTTTGTAACACGTGAATAAACATTGCGGATATAGTGTACTTAACGACATAATTATGTTACGTACGTTTCCTTTTGATTGTGGAAACCGCATAACAGGGTAGAGAGTGCTACGCGAAAGCAAACAAACAGTATATTTTAATTACCTTATCTAACTGTACCATTTATCTAAATATGTGTATATACATAGCTGATACGCTAAGTGATACAGGCGGAAAACCAGTCAAAAACTATATCATTAGCCCATAGTTTAGTACAGTACAATGACGTCACAGAGTTTGCCAACTAAAAATAACTAGAAATCGCACTTCGATCTGTTTGTTGGTTTTTTATCAGTTCTAGGTAAGCATACTACAATAACAATTCCATATTATCGGATAGATTGCACAGGTATGTACAGGTATGTTATTTTGAACAAATAAGTCACGGTGAGTAACGCATGAAATGAGCTACTGCTGGAGGTCCTCCTAGCTTAAGGTCATAACGTTTTGTCGCAGTAATTATGCATAACTACAGTAAACCAAGGAAACAACATAAACGCGGTTGTTATTTTTGTGATTTCTAAAAATTACCATTTACTGTCAATTCCATACAAATTGCGCAAATAATTGCGGTCATCAGTATAAGTAGGGACATATTTAAGTACTAAAGTAGGTGCATAACAAAACTGCAGCATATTGGAAGTGGGGTGTACGTCAGAGGGTGGCAGCCGGCGAGGGTACGGGAGCGCCGCCACCGGCCGCGCCGCCGCCGGGGGGGAGTACTATCGGCTACGATCGGCGGGCCACGGCGGGCGCTACGTCACTCACGGCGCCACGTGCGCGATCAATAGTGACGTAGTGGCCGCGCGCGGGGCGCGGGCGGCGCGGCGAGCGGCCCGCCAGCCTGCGCGCGCACGCCGCCGACCTACTTACGATTACGTTTCACGTACATTCTACGTAACGCGATCGAACTCTAGAATGGGGGTGGCGCGAGACAACCACTACGCTGGCGCAGGCGCGGCCCGCAACTTGCTAGACGATAATATGATCTTTAATTTAGTTACATATATTTAACAAGGATTCGGCCATGAAACTTACTTTCCCTAAATGTCTACAGACTGATCTGTGACTTGTGTTCAATGCCGTCTACAACGAATAATTTATTTTACTTTTACATTACATAAGTCATATTATATACTAGAGTTTCTGTAATATGTCAAAACATGCAAACATAACCTTTAGGAATTAAATAAGCGAAATAGACAAATATTAAGGAGGTGCACAAGGTCACTCACCACGTCTGATTGATCAATCAAGCCACGTGGGTACCACGTGGTCACACGGCAAACGCTTTAACTTTTGCATTGTAAGTAATCAAATTTATGACTATTCTACGGAACTAGATTGTACATATGTAAATCGTTTGTTTTAATGGTATAAGTAATATTGTAGAATAATTTTCCTAAAGAATGCTCTAATTTATTTACGCTTACTTAATTATTTTTGAATCCCACACCTAATTTAATTACGTATCTATAAAATGTAAATACTATAAATATAAACGACACGTGACCACGTTTCGATACATCACGAGACTCTACGTAGACCTACCTATGTATATTATCTACCAATATATATCAACGTATATTGCAGAAATGGTCTCTACATTTTTGCAATTCCTACATAGGACTCTCCTGGTTTCACTACTAATCTTGTAAGCGTAGCGTGTGACAGGTAGTTAGTTATAAATATTGGTCTATTATTTAGCTATCGTGCAGAATCGAGTGGCATCACTAGCAGCGACCTGAGAGCCAACAGCCGTGGCCTACTTGCGTTGGGGACAGGTCAGCTAACTGACAACCACAACAATAAATATTCCTAACAAAAACAAACTTCGTGGGTAACACTATAGCTGTGCGAAAATATATTAAAACAATGAAACCATTATTTAAAGTCCTTGTATTATTTATTACATTCACTATTATGGTATTTAAGTTTATTATTACGAGTGTCGAGACTCGAGTATCTCTAGTGGCTCTACCTGCTTACTTAATGTTTATTTTGCTGAAAACTTCGTATCGCATCCCCGTGTTTCAAATTAAGGTCACAATTGCAACCACGTGTCTGCTAGGGGGCGCTCGTACACGTGCCTTCCTCTAAGCTCTGTATTATATGCCGATTGTTTTGATTCTAGTTGCAGCAAATAAATGGCCATGTATGATAATGGCTCGGTATATTTTGATAGTTTTGGATTATAAACTTTTTAAATTAATTTTAGTCTTTCTGTTTCATAAATTATGTGTATTTATTATATTTATTTACACATGAAAAAACTAATACTTATGAATGTAAGTATTGCATCTGTTACGTAAACGTAGCGTTGGATTAGAGCGAGTAGTAACTGCATTGGCGAATTATGCACAGGCTTATAGTGGTGGTGTGCGCACGCAGCACGTTGGGACCCGGTGGGGTACCGTGGTGGAGTTTGATCAATAAAGGGGACCCAAACAAACGGGCGCTGCGGCGGCGTGGGCGACTGACCTATTTACCCAGCAGGCCAGCGGATGCAGCAATATTACGACGCGGAACGTGCAGCTTGCATAACTCCTACTATTTATTGAGAAATGCGGCAAACACAACAATTCCGAGCAAACTCGTCCAATCGGAACAGAGCCAAAAAGGTAGATATTACATTCCTCAGAATTCGCACCTTTTAAAACACGTAAGTGGTACGACGTGTTCCTAACCTTATACAAACAAAAGCTCATGTACAGTATTTATTCATTAGCTGTCTTTCCTTATTATCTTACTGGAAATCGTGAGTCGCGAGGTGTTTAAAGAATTTATTTGTTTTCCTGTAACTTGAACAAACAGGAAAATCAACAACATGCAGTTTTAGCGCCAGATATTAATATACTATCGTGGAAACCGCATTTACGTATACTTTTTGTAGTCATTATAAAAAGGAACAGTTTAACATGAGATAATCAGGCACCGGTCTGAAAGTAGACACAGAAATAAGTTGTGTCACCGAGATGCGACTGCATAACTGATAATGTTTAAACAGTTGATAAAAATAGAGTGATGTAAAGCGTGTGACGTGCGAGACGCTGTAAGCAAAGGTTGTCGTATTATTAACACATTCTAATTTGGGGGACCCACCGACCCAAACAAACCATCGCGAGCAGGTGACCTACATTCCGGCTGCGTCTGCTGGCTGGCGCAAGGTACGGCATGATTCATACGGCACACAGCGAGAGGTGCGCCGCGCCCGCCAGCCCGCCCCGCCTCATTATACTCAATTAATCCCAGTGGATTCAGCTATACAGCCTTTTTACAGTCGAGCAACTAAAGAAACTCAATACAATACATGTTCTGTTTAATCTTGATACTTCTAGATCAAAATATTCTGATATTTGTTTGCGCTAACTTCAGGAAATAGTAACCGCACGTAACCTACACCGAGCTATACCTTATATTTCCTGAACTTTCCATCCAGCTGGGAACTCATTGAGACACGTTTTGTATTATGCAATGAGTTATTATAGTTATGCCGTAGACTGCAGTGTGGCGCCAGCGGGATGGGCATCATACTACAGGCCCGTATCAACGTGGGCTTGTTTTACTCCCTGACCCAGTTTTGAAACGCAGTCGCAGTGCAGCGCAGCCGCATCGCACGCTCTACATGAAAGCGTTTTAGACGTACCTATATCGTTTTTCTTTTATATGTTCACATTCCCCGGCGTGTGTAATGTCATCGTTTCATAAATAACTTGTTTAATGAGGTATCAAGTTTTGTACGAAATAGGTTCCCCTTAAAAGGTAGAAATGAATCACTTTTTCAGTGAAGTTTATTACATAATTCGTACTTATTTCGGGTTTCTGTACATTGATTTTACTCAGTTATTATTTTTATTGTTTGCATACAATTTTAATTATTTAAGGTAACGAAAAAATGCTGCATAATCGTTGTAATCGTGAGCGTTTTAACGTATCAATTACAGAACTTAATACTTTTGTTTGTTCGTAGAACGGAATTTTACAAAACAACAATTTCGAAATGAATCCGACATAAGTTTTACCTATTGCGTAATTATAAATGACATGACAACTCTCTAAACTGGATTTCGAAGTACATAACTTGTTTTGTTGGCGTATGAATGGATTTGGAATGTAACAATGCCGAGTGTACTCGTATACAGGTAACATGAAAAACGCAGTCGCGACCTTAGCCCAGTTGTGAGCGACGCGGCGACGGCGGTGACGCCGCGCGGCGCGGTGGCGGCGGCCGCGCTGAGCACTCGTCGCCTGCGTGAAGCCCCACCAGCCAACTGTGACACCATTTCGAAAAAACCCACCGTAAGTTGACTTGATTGACACAACTTGTGGTGGCGTCGAGTTATGCAGCCAATGCGGGTCGCGAGAACTTATCTCGTTTAACCTATTAGGCACCTTTATCATGCGCTACCTTATTATACTAATAGAACATGACATGTTTATAAAAACAGTCACATTGAGATAAAATTTAAAAATAGATACAGAAAATCAACAAACATTGATTAAAAGACGTTTTTTTGGTTGTGAACGATAGCTTAATTCAATAATGAAATGATGAAATAAGTAGGCACTGAGTAAACTTCGTGTAACACAGTAAATGTCATTTCTTGTAGCAGCTGTGCACATTTCAATGTTACGTAAATTATGATCTTACAACAGCTCGGCGAAGCAAAACAACTTGAGTGACAGTCGGAGGCGGCTGGTGGCGGTGGCGGCGACCTTGCCGAGGTTGTTCTAGTCAAACAAATCACTACATGTGACAAAAACTCTATTATTCGTACAAATTAAAACCAAATTAGTTAGTAAAGCCGTTTTTGCCTAAAGAATAATACGCCTGCATAAGTACTTTTTTCCTCCTGGTACCTACGTAAGCAAAATATTATTTTTAATTAAGCACTTTGTTGTTGAAACCCCGTTTACAGCATATGGAAATATTATGACAAACAAGGAAAGTAAAAGCAGGGATTGATAAAAAAGTATAACGACGCTGGTAGGTACTTTCCTAGTTACTCATATGTATACTTGCCATAATAATATGTAGCAGCATACATACATTAGATAATTTTATTGAAGTAGGCCAAGCGCGATGATTGTTTGCAGTTTACACAAAAGAAAAATACTTTTGAAAGTATTTTATGATATTTACAAGTCTCTCTTTATTTACACCTACCTAAATAACATTGCAAAACAGAGGATGATGAAATTACTCACTGAAATTAAATCAAAGTCATCTAAACATATCAAAAATACATGAATCATTCTCACAACTGACGTATCTCATCATAAAAAAATTAAACGACGATTTCCTTATGATGACTACACGAAATTCAAATGTTTAGCACGATGACATGAGATATCGGTAAGTTCTATTAATAGGTACGTATATTGATTTGTAGAAGAAATTAGGAAACCCGGTTGTTTTTAACGGTCAACGGTATATTTAAAAATTACTTCTAAATAGGCAAAGACACTGTGCATGTGCATTTCCTCAACCTGAGCCAATAACTAAACAGCTACTTCTAGAGGAAGGCTACCTCATATTTTTTAGTATAAATTAGTCCTAGACATTTTAATAGACTATAAAACCGTTAATGGTTCCCTAATCAGAATTCTTATCTTGAAACCAAGGTTTTCCAGAAAAGAAAATGTAAAACCTTCTCAGATTTATACGTGTTCCAGAAAGGACTATAAAATAAATGTTTGATTGTTTTTTGTTAACTGCTAGGATTTCGCGAAATCATTATCAAGCCAAATGTATATTGCGAATGTATTAACAAAACCAATGTTACTACCAATGAATATACGAACTTTATGTTAGCAGTAGATTTAAAATGCCATATGGATATTTTCAAGTTCTACAAACAAACAGTCGTGTAAACAATGTATTTACTTCGCTCATTTACATAAAAATCAAACAATGATAGACGGAAAAGCCTTCAGCCAACAACAAGGCTACCAGATTTTTTATTTTTACATGAAATTGCAACGTGCAAGTGATGAAATTTTATTTCCCTATATGTAGTATTAGATGAGGTTAAATATGAATATTATCAAACGTTATTTCATGGTTCCAAAAAAGACCAAACTAAAAATCTACCGCTACATTTTCAGACGAACAATGATTTAACAATCACAATTTAATCGGTAAGTATCAATAGTAGAATGTTAGGTAGCTACTTTCGCAACGGGACAAGAAAGAGAGAGTCATTCGTAGCCTCGTTGTTGCAATAGTTTTGCAAAAACACCGCCTCCAGCAAGGCTGTCGAGCGAACACGAACGGCGCGGGCGCAGGCCACAGCCGGATCCGACCAGATGGCTATGTACCGTTCAATAAGCACATTACTTAGTGCTATGTAACTATTCTACTGTATTTGCTAACATTTCGGAACAAAATATTTTAATAAATAATGAGTACCTCACACTTGTGTTTTTGTTTATTTATTGTAATATCACACAAATATAGTCCTTGTTCATTGGTAAATTAAGGCAGATGGTCGCGGCTTATTATTGTATTGGCGTGTCCTCATCAATATATCGTTAATTATTAGCCAAAACTCTAATCTTTAATAGCATTTACACGGTAAAAAGCGCTATAACTTCACCCGTTAGACCAATGAAGCGACAAAACAACAGGAAAATCGTAAATTTAACTCTGACCGACAGATTTGTTGACTGATTCATCTTGCAATTTAAATTTTGTGTCGACTTTTTTAGGAACGTTTCCTCAAACAGTTACTTGATGAAGAAATTGCATTTGCTCCGTCATTGGCCATGTATTGTTAGTTACTTCTCTTATTTGAGTGAATGAGGAAAACATAGTTTTAAATAAACAACATGCACAATATCTATTTACGTTAACGTTACTCAAATAAAAGATAGATTATAAATAGCTTTGAGAAACATTTCCTCAAGTTTATTGGTGAAGAAATTGCTTTACGCCTTAAATGGTCAAGTATTGTTAGTTGCTACTTATCTTATTTGAGTGAATAAGGAAACTTAGCTTCCAGTAAACAACATTTACTTTTGATGCAGATGCTCAGTAAAAGAAACGTTTTTAAACAACTTTGTAGAAAGGCTTGTTTATTTAAGAAAAGAATCGTGCAGCTAACTGTACACGATATTCATTATTTACACCAACAAGTAAATGTACAAAGACCTGTCTCGTTCGTCACTCGACTGGAAAGCAAGCAAGATCTTTAATCTGTATGAAGCAATGAAGGTTTCGCTACCGCCGTCAAAACAAGTTGCGCAATACGCTCGCATTCCGCTTCTGTTGCGGATGTCACACTTACTATCTAGACGGCTGCCGTTGTCCAATGTTTATTTTATTTTTTAAGTTTAAAACCGTTTGGCGATTGTCTAAATGGATGCTCAAGTAACAGGTAAAACATAAAGTCATACAACAGTTCACCAACGAGTACATGATATGAGTAATGAAACAACTTAAAATAATGCTACACATTGTAATACACAAGAAGACTAAACAAGAGAAAGTATTTACGTATTACGTTCGTTCACACGTTTCAGCAAAACAAGATTTATTACGAAACTTATTTTTCGAAATTTTATTTTCGAGTTCACGTTACGATTACTGAGGGAAAGTGTGGAGTAATTAATTATAAAAGTGAGTTTGTGCGGCTTCGTTTTGGGAAAATTGTGAAATGCCAGGTGCTGGCGTTGTTATTGTACGGGTTGTTTGTAAACAGGACCCGTTATGGTTACGACACTGCTTTGCTTCAAAACAAACGTAACCGAGAAAGTTAGTAAAGTAAATAAACGATCTAATGAAATAAGGGGAAATTAAACTACTGTTTGTTATCTTTACTAAAAGGTTATGTAATAGGTTATCCAACACCAAGGGCCTAGAACTGACTCTATCAAGGTGAAACACATTAATTTTCCAGTAAGCCTATTTCATGGCTTAATGCTATAAGTTTAATAATGTTTTTCTACGAAACAGATCAATGAAAATTGTGTGGGTGGTGGACTGTTGACCTATTTTATGTGTGTATGCTTTTTACGACGTTTCAATTTCGCACAGTTGGCAGTGTAGAGGTGCAGATAGAACAAAGAGAGACATGTGACACTAGTGGTAGCCTCCATGCTTTTTTTCGGTGGTTTTTTCGTAATTAGATAGCGTGTATGTATTGCGTAATATTATTTAACTTAAAATAAAATTCTTATATGATTACATGAAATGTAAAAATAAATTCGCTGTTTGTTTATTTATTACTGTTTATATCTATATACTGTAAATATAGACAAGGAACAAGTTGTATAAATCACAATTTACGGTAGGCTGGTTTCGCAATGATTGCATATGACGGGGACGAGACGTGGCATTCACGCAGGCGCGGTCACGTTGCGTTTGTTTGTAAACATGTCTGCCGACTGCCGAAGGTTACAGTTAACATGTACCGATGGTTTCACTTTACCGGACTATCAATTTGCTATGTTTTGACTATGCTCTATATTTGTCGCTTTCTATTTAAACACAAAGCCTTACGTAAATAACCTTTGTAGCCACTTAATCATATTTATGTTAAGTAATAACCATTTGAATAGAATGCTTTATCACTTAAAATATACAATGTATGACGTCTTTAGGTGTGAAAAGTTTTGCGTTATGACGTTATTAACTTAGATTTAAATATCAATTTCGTGTTCGGTCGAATGTAACGGAGACTTCGTAAAACAATGAATAAATCTAAATGTCTCTTTACTAGATACTAGCTGTCACCCGCGGTTTCACCCGCGGATCATCTTAAGTTATTATACATAGCTGTGCCCGCGACTCCGTCCGCGTGGAATTTGGAAAATATCATTGTTTCATATTAACTACATAGTACTTTTTAAGCGACTTTAATAAAAAGAGGGGGTGCTCAATTCAACTTTATTTTTATACGCAAAAACAAAACTTCAACAACACCAAATCTTAATAACGAACAAATATTTTTCAACACAGAACAACAATAACAACAGAACGAATAAACTTTTCGAATTTTAACAATATCAAGAAAAGCATTCTAGGTACCTACTTTCAGGACAGAAGTGATAAGCTGATAACTTTTTTTTTTAAATTACTAACTATTTTTAAAACTACTAACTACTAACGCCATCTAGTCATTAATATGAAATAATGTTATCTTCCGAATTCCACGTGGACGGAGTCGCGGGCCCAGCTAGTCAATTATGTACGTACCAACGAACGAATTTTACGTACTTACGTTCAAGTTCGGTACCTATTTAACTTAATGCTTCTCTATATACAATATTTGAGGTTGTATTATTTTCCGGTAATAAAATAATTTGTTTTTTTATAAAATAATTAGTTTTTTTGTTTTTTAATTTGTTTTTGATACTGAAATAATTTATTTTGATCATAATTAATATTTTATTGCTTAAATAATCAACCAAAGTAAGTAAGCCGATTTTTTTTTTACGTTAAAAGACGTATAAAAGGTAAAATATAAAAGATAGAGATATGGTGTCGCGGACTTTTTTGTAGAAATCATTAAGACAAATCAGATTGCCATACATTGTTTTCAATTTTAAGCAACTGTTTAGGCAGCGCATGCATATGTTTCTGTTTTATGAGCAATTTTTCTCCGACTTGCTAGACAAAAGTTGTGATATCTCGGTTAATATACATGTTATAAAAATAATTTATAGCCTATAGCACTCAGGAATAATGTAGCTTTCTACCAGTGAAAACATTTTTAGGATTGGATCATTAGTTCCAGAGATTACCCCCTACATACAAACTTACAAATTTTACCTCTTTATAATATTAGTATAGATTCATTATAAGGTGCGAGTAAGGATACCATAAAAGGTTGTGTTTGTAACTTACCTCGTTCCGCAATAACGGCCTGGTTGTGTATGACGCCTTAACCTAGATGCGGGCGCCCTTGGTTGCCATCTGCCCATGTAGTAACTGTTCCTGGATAAACAAAAACAAACTTAAATCCTTAATTTTTCGTTAGATTTACCATCCGAAGAATGAAGATTATTTTGAATATTCACCTATAAATATTTCTAATTGAAATTCATCTGTAAGCAACCTAGAAAGAAGTCTTATACCATGCCTTAATCCATTTTTATTACATTAAAACCCGTCAATTAATAAAATAATGCAAATGCAAAAACCCCAATTGTTGTCCGTATCTTCGGTTAGTATCTAATTGACAAACTTTCGCTCGGAATTAGCGATATTCTAAAAATAAACAACCAGGAAATAGTTTTCTTGAAATGGTTAATATTTTCTTATAGTATTGATATGGTACGTAAAATATTAATATCACTGTTTACGCATCTCTGGTTCGATTATAATTATGGTATTTATTGTCGCAGTGTAAATAAATACAGTTTTACAATAATTAATTAGTCACGTGAAGACAGTACTGAAACATCTGACGAGCTAATATCTAAAGTCATAGCAACTAATATAAACAAGGTTTTTGTTTATTTTATACTTTAGTACTAATAAGTAGGCATAACAATCAATGTTGATATTTTCCTACTATGTAAATAGATCTTCCTGTACTTTGTATTTTATTTAGAGTCAATATGAACCTGACGTTATGTGCATATGTGTAAACAAGTAAGTAGTATACATGTTCTAGTTTCGCTACATAACACATTTGGCGATTACTAGCACAAGTGTCACGTAAATTTAATAAATCAATCTAAAAGACATTGGTCATGCACAGTTGCTAAGTAACCAAAAGGTATTATCATTTAATTTTTAATATTCCTTATGAAAATTTGATATTTAAAATTAATAAGAAAATCGTGCGTTTATAGGTTTAACTAATTTATTACATAATTATAGGTACTGCGGCCGCTAAGTACCTAAGTATTGTATTTAGTATATAGTTTAGTATGTAGCTAGGTTACATATAGGTAGGATAAATGCCTAGTAATTACTTAGTTATGTAAGGTAGATACTAGATAGGTAATTAATTATTTCGCAAAAATCTCAGTGGGTAACCCGTCCTAAGAAATGTTTTGGTAATATCTTAATGATAATTTATTTACCCTTTGAGATTACAATACCTAGATAAGAATGAACAAGTAACATGGAACATTCATAATTTTTATACTTTAAAGACGTCTACGCCTTCCAATTAATTTTGGCAATAAAAGAAAAGTCTTATGTCGAGAAATATTCCTGTTAAAAAAAAATCATAAAGCCTTTAGCTAGGAGACCTGAGCTGTTTTATCATTATTTCTGTCCTACAAGCTACAGGAAACGCAAAAAAAAAACATAAATAAAGTTTTCATTTACTTTTTCGAACCTAGCTAAAACAACCGAATTTAAGTAGGTACAAGTAGGTCCAGTAGGTATTTGGAAAATCAATGTTCCATTATCTTGACAAAACGTCATCAAATATAACAAATCAATATAAAAATATATAATTAAATAATATAATAAACAGTAACAGAATTAATTAAAAATTGTAAAATGTTTTTAGGACTCTTCAAATTGCCGACGAAATTATTGATAAACAAACGACATTGACTTGACAAGATTAGATTCAAGGTCGTCTTGTCTAGGTACTGTAGGTATGAATTGAAAAGTTGGGTTATGTAGCACGGAAAATTAAAGAAACACGGGATTAACCTCTATGACCAAAACTGAATTTGTTTAATATCATACATTACATAAAATATGAGAATAAGCCAATAACACCATACTAACCATTACAATTTCAGCCATTGCAAAATTTTGACCTCAATTATTTAATTTGGTACAATTTTCAACACAAAACACTTAATTTCATGGATGCCCGACGAATCCCAATGTGTCCACTTAATCTGTACATTAAGAAGTAAGAAACAACACAATTATACACTAGTACGTTCAATTGCAAATTTCCTAAAAAAACAATCACTTAAAATTATTACTATCAGCCATTCAACCCAAAATCTAGCATGACTGACTATTAAGGAGTTAGACGCTACGCCATCTCGCGACCACTATTGAAAATCGAATAAGAGAGAACCTAACTGCAAAATGTCATGAATCCTATGGATGTGTGGTTCAACCAAATCCGCAATAGATGGCAGTGCCAATGTAAATTGTGATATCTATTCATAGGCGAAGTTATATTGTCTGTGGATCTATTGCACCTGCAAACACTGCATAATCCACAATTCCACACCTAAGTACCAAAGATTAACAGTGGTGTATAAGTGATACTGATCCTAAACACCGATCTAAAATTATGCGACAGGGAAATATAGCTATGTGTTAGCTTAGCATGTTCGCAATAGGCGTACAGTAATAACAGCGAAATGACAAATGGAAAATAATAACGTAACAATTAAATCATGCTACCAATAACTTTCTGAAGGGACAAAATGCCTAACCACCAATTTCATCCATTTTTTTTACCTAGCCCATTGTGTCCCACTGCTAAGCAAAAGTCTTCCCCAAGTCCTTCCACGTGTTTCTGTCCTGTGCCACCTCGAACCAGTTTTAGGGAGATCGGCAAAACACCCTTTATTTTTTTTTGTATTATTTAGGGTGCCCTTGACCACACATTTCGTATTCAAGGCTATATTGCAAACAATTTTTTTTGTAGATACTTACACCACGAATTAAAATGTAATGTAAAGTGAGTGAAGACTCACTTTACATTAAGCTTTTTACGATACCCATACAAAAGTATAACAGAAAGAAATCTGCATAAAAAAAAATATATATATTTTTATCTAATACTCGTTTATGTAAAATTTCTATCAGTTTGTAATATTAAAATAACCGTGTTTTACTTCATGCAAATGAATGCATATAGGGTACACAAAAATAAGATTTTTTACAATTGTAGCCTGTTCGTTTGTTTGTTCCCGCTAATCTCTGAAATGGCTGGTCTAATTTTCACGGGACTTTTTTGGCAGGTAGCTAATGTAATAAGAAGTAACTTAGGATACTATCATTTTAGAAGAATATCTTTTCTTTCAGGAAATAAACGATTTAACTTCTGAGGAGGTCAGGTACATATGTCATAATATATTATTCTGTACAATGCATGCCATCTTTTTATTTCTCTTAAAACTTGCCTATTTGGTTGTCTATTTACCATGTCTCCACGACAACAGAGTCAAAACTTAACTCTAAGCAATGAACAACGAAATTATTAGTTGGATAAATGCTCGCGCAAGATTTTCAACCGGAACGTTTTCTTAGTATGTAGTTGTTTATCAATTTATAATGGTAAGGCAGTGTTAAATTTAGCAGAAATTGTAGCATTTAATAGTAAAATAAACCTTCACATATACGTGACAATGAGCTCAACATAAATTCAAAACACTTTTTGTTGACCCCATTGTAATGTTTTGAACCTTCGAAAAATAGTCACAGAATACTTGTAAGGTGAGTAATACCAAAGCTATCATTATACCAATAATAATTTATTGTAAACAAAGAGAACCAACCACGATCACAGAACCCTTTTTGCGAGGGTCCAATTAGCATTATGCATTTTTTTTCATTAATTTTGAAAGTTCTGCTTATATAAACACTACTTCGACGTTAAGAATCAAAAACTAAGTACAATATACGAAAATAATCCGGTTCCATAGAACTTGTCCGAGCATATTTTGTAGATTCACTCGATTAGGTTACGGAAAAATGGATAATAAAGAAAAATGAATATGTTTAATAATCATACATTTATTATTCTGAATTTAATACTGTATTACATAGAAGAAATGCACTTCCTAGAAACATTCAGAAGACTTCCCTTTGGGACAGTTTTATATAAGGAGTCTCTCTCCATATATTTATAAATTGGATAAATATGTCTCGCTCGTGATAATAGAATCAATGTTTATGAAGATCTGCATTGCCACATACTTAAAAATCTATGTATATTTTTCACCAACTCTCAATTTTCCAAACTAAATCCTTAAATAGTAAAGCATAAAAGTACGATTGCCTATGAGATATCTGTTGGATCAATAAAATTTTGCAAAAAAACAACATATATTATATATTCTACAGTTAGTGCTTATACTGCCGCTGCCACATAATTTGTCAACAACATTTTCCATCACAATAAAGAAAACTAGAAATCAATGAACAAAAACGAAATGAAAATTTTATTTTATCAATTCGGTGACCGCATAGAAAGGCATCGTGACACATATCCAACATAGTGAATACTCAATTTTTGAGAAAACACACAGCAAGAGAGAAGAAAATACTACCAATATAAATACAGACATCTTAATTCATTCAGTCAAAGTGGGAACATGTATAAAATATTTATTAATAAGAAATAATCAGTCTTGTTTAGAGAAAACATTTTGTCAAAACGCGGTTGTGCACGTTTTGATATAAATATTATCACAATACAATATGTCAGATATGATGTCATCCCTTCTCATGGACGTAACTAGTATATAAATCGCCTGCTACGCTACTTAGTGTTATTATCACAGTTGTTTAGTAGAGGTGGGTGCAGTACTTTGTACATAATACAGGAGCTACCTGCGATCCGCGACCATACCGGACACGACACACGATGGCCAATCTAAATTACGCACGCATAACTAGCCCGGCCGTCCTACCGCCACCAGTGACCTACTTCAGACATCATCTGATTAATAAACAGTTAAACAAAAAAAAAAACTAACGACGACTTTCCTGGCCAGCTAGCATTAAGACATCATCATCTTTAAGACGAAATTATGCTCATATACACATCCTCTTAAAATGTACACAAATAACAAAGCAAGCCCCGCATTGAATTCGTCACGAATGCGAAACCCACAACACGTTGTTCACCCCTTAATATCCGTTTATTAGACCCGTTGCATTACATCATACCTCATGGATGTATCATAAAACGGGGTTCTTATTATAGATAATAACGTTTACGTCCCATTGACTGGTTCATTTTCGTCACCTAACGGTAAACGGAAAACTAAATTGAATAACAATAAATTATTAAATCTTACATCTATTATAATTATTATATATCTGTGAACGACTTGCAAGCTTTGTTGTCACAAACATTCCTCGTGTAATTCGTTCAAATAGTCAAAAAATATATTTTTGTCTAGAAAACACATTCCTGGCAAAGGAAGTGTTCTTATGCATTAACAATTGACCAACGCAACGACAGGTTATATAGTAATGAAATATCACAGATTTTTCCAAATCTTTGGACAGTAACGGGCATCTAAATAATACATGTTTAAACTTTCATTAGTTTGTACCTATTGACTTTCTTATTAAGCCTTTAGAGAACCCGCGTACGTACAAAGATATCCAGTAAGTAACTAGACGACTTATCTGAAATGATGCCATAAAAATAATCAAAAATAAGAACAAATCACTTATTTTGCTATGAAATTAAATATTGTGGTTGATTGTTTATCACTCACAAAATAATCTTTCTAAGTTAAATGCATGTTATTTACACACTTCTACATTTTTGTGAATGGTAAAATGAGTTTTATATTCAAAGCCCAACTTTGTCTTAGATCAAATTGACGCTGACTAATTAGTATCCCTAGGCATAATATTCAAGTATATAAAGATCTAATCTTTAATAAAAAAATAACATTGAAAATCAGTGACTGAAATGTCATTGACATCACTTTACATAAGAAAAATATTCACAATTTTATCTGGCAATACAGATTGTTACTATGAAGTATATCAAAAGCATTTTCATAACGCGTTAAGTATTTAATTTTCTAATACTAAATTGTCCCATTATCCACTGGATTCAATCAATCGTTAATAGTAAAAATAATTTATATAAAATATTTCAGATAAATTTCTGTCATATTAAAACTTTTCACCTAAATTTCCACTCATCTTCTATATGTTTCGTGCATTTCGTACATCATACAGACACTTTTAAAAGAAAACAAAAGGCACCCGGGATTACACGAATGGGTACCCACACCAACTACTCTAACAAATATAATGATTAAATCTAAAGTGGAACTGACATGTTTTATAATATGTTCCACTACACAATCATATTTTGGAAAAATTTAAATTCTCTGTTGGCAGCTGTTTCTATTATGGTTTGCGTAATCAATCAAATTGCATACTACCAATATTACAGCATAATTTTCACATTGAGTATCATAATAGGTGGTTTATGTAGTAACTTTTACACCATTGCATCTTACGATACTTACGACGATTTTGGTATTGTTTTTCACTAACAGCTCATGCCAACAGAGAAATAATCTTATAAACCTAACACACATTATCATTAATTCAAATGGATCTGAAAGAGAATTCACAAAAAGTTTCATCATATTATAGACAGCTTTTACGTCTATGATAATAAATGGGCGACCATGTATGTTTAGACATTAGTCATTATAAAGAAATATTATTCACACATTTTATAAGTAAATATATAATTTTGTAAGCCTTCATTCAGATCTAACAAAAAAGAGGGAATTAAGAAAACTATCATTGACATTGTAATAATCAACACCCCGCGCTTAGATAAAATAGGTTTCAGATTTGACATCTCCAAAGTAGAGAGAGCTTAAGGGAAATCTATGCTGAACATCAATATAACTAGAAAGTCGATAATGCTATTAACGCCTTTAAAATGGCATATTACGACTCATGACAGGTTGTATTTAAATAGAGGATAGTGCGGCGTGTCGTCATAAACCAATTATTGCTGCACTGGAGCCGCGTACAACAAAGGACCGGGAGGCAAATGTGCGTAAGGCCCGCTTACACCCACTGCAGCTTGATATCCACAAGGTCCGCCACCGCCAACTCCACCACCATAGAATTTGCCACCTGGTACAAAAAGTATGATTAATAAAAAAATATATAATGACACTGAAAATCAATTACTACCCCTCCTACTTTTGCATTCTTTATTATTGAGATTTTTTTTCAAAAAAAAAAATAAACATAACATACCAAGCATCTCTTGATGATGGGGATGCATCTGGGGGTAGTGCTGTGGTGTAGCAAAGTGAGGAGGTGGAGATCCATATGACGACCCAGTTCCATTGTTCTTATTTCCAGCATTGTTGTTGCGGTACTGCTGTGCACCATTGCGCATATCTACAAGTTAATTAAAGTTAGTTACCCATATATTTAAATTATTTCGACATAAAGTCATAAAACTCGTTTGATTTATACTAACTGTTGTATGGGCGTTGAGCATATCCATTTTGGTTGTTATATCCATTTTGATACCCATTGTTGTATCCTCCTTGGTAGCTACCCATAGACTCAAATACATTGGGGCTGGGGAAGGGCACTTGCTTTTGATAGTTGTTTTGTCTGTATCCCTGGTTTCCTTGGTTTTGGTTAGAGAAACGAGGTGCTTGTTGGTTGCCACCACGATTTTGGTAAGTATTCTGTGTTTCTTCAGGATTAGGGTTAGCCATCTTATTGTTCCACTGATTATTTTGCTGGCGTGGTGAACTGGCTCCACTGTTGTTTTCTTTACGTTGCTGCCAGCGGTTACGACCTAAGAAAACCCAGTATAATAGATTTAATTTTGTATTTTATTTACAAAAATATATTTTTTTAATGTGTCATTTCTATATATTTTGATATTTGTCTATAAGTAATGAGAACTAACCGGAGTTGTTATTGTTACTGCGAGCCATATCATTCAGTTTAGTAGGTGGGGTCTGGCCAGTTTCACGAAGGACAGCAAGTAGTCCACGAGCCTGACGCGCGTCACTGGATGTAAAGTAAGTGTAAGCTGTACCAGATTGCTGGCAACGTCCAGTGCGACCTGAAAAAATCATAAAATTAAAAAACATGTTGTTTTACATGACATATTTATGTTGCATAATACGTGAAATATATATATATATACTGACCAATTCTATGAATGTAATCTTCTGAAGAATTTGGGTAATCAAAGTTTATAACAAACTTGACGTCCTCTACATCAAGGCCACGAGCTGCTACGTCTGTGGCAATGAGAATGCTAGTGGCGCCATTTCTGAATTCTGTTAACACAGCATCGCGTTCAATTTGCGACTTGTCGCCATGTATGGCAAGAGCATTATGACCCTTACGGCGAACAGCTCGAGCAATATCATCCACCTAAAATATTATTCTTATTAGTCACTGTACAATAAAAAGCCAATAAGTGAATAAAGAAAAACTGTTTAAATAACAATTATAATTATTACCTTCTTCTTTGTCTCTACAAATACAATGACTTTGTTGTCTCTTTCCTGTGAAATCTCTTTGAGTAAGTTAGTCAATTTTATTTCTTTTTCATGTTCTTCACAAACTTCAATTATTTGTTTAATATTATTGTTAGCAGACAGATTTAGTGACCCAATGTTAACTTTAATGTAATCATTCAGAAAATCTTCAGCAAGAGCTTGAATTTCTTTTGGCCATGTAGCAGACCACATCAGTACTTGACGATCTGGGCGGATTTGCTCAATAATCTTCCGAATTTGAGGTTCAAATCCCATATCTAACATTCTATCAGCTTCATCAAGAACCAAATAGGTGCATCGTCGCAAGTTGGTTGTGCCACGTTCTAAGAAATCAATCAATCGTCCAGGAGTGGCAATAACAATTTCAACACCTCTCTCCAAGTCTCTTGCTTGCGGCCCTTTAGGAGAGCCACCAAAGAGGCATGTGTTTCTAATGCAGCCATGAGCACTGTAACTCTGAGCAACTGACTGAATTTGCTGGGCCAATTCTCGTGTAGGAGCTAAAATGAGTGCAATGGGGCCATCTCCACGCTGTATACGCTGCTGATGTACAATATGCACAGCAGCAGGCAACATATATGCCACTGTTTTACCAGATCCTGTAGATGCAATGCCTACCATGTCACGGCCAGATAAAGCAATTGGCCAACCCTGAGCTTGTATGCCAGTAGGCTCAGCCCATCCTTGTTCCTTTATGGTGTTCATTATGTGATCAGGGAAATTTCCTTCATCAAAGATTTGGTTTGGTCGAGGAACATTATTGCCACTAACAGTGATTTCTTTCGACACACGGAATTTCTGCACGTCATCATCTGTGCGTCCTTCTACATTAGCATGCGGCTTATAGAAATCTTTTTGAATAGGCTCAAGCTGTGTTAAGTCCCACATGGGTTTAACTAGACTGTCTCCAGGGTGTTTGGTCTTCTTGCCTCTTTGTTTACCATTGAAATCAACAGCCTGTTGCATATTATTAGGATTGAATACTTTCTTAGGCCCAAAGTTCTGTTGCTGACTGTTGTGTCCATTCTGGTTGTTGAAATTTTTCGGACCGAAGTTATTTTTTGGGAATCCTTGTTGCTTTGGTCCACCAAAATCATTCTTGCCATTGCCATAAAACTGCATGTTACCACCAGCAGCTTTGTCAGCATCATACTCGTTCTTCTTAATTTGATTTTGGTTGTTGTAATTTTGTTTAATTTTGTTATAATCTTTCGGTCCACCAAAATCACCTTGATTGCCACCATTCTCAGATTTGTGGTTGTTGAAATCATTCCTTATTCCATTAAAATCATTTCTGGGCCGAAAATTGGGTTTGTTGCCCATGTTTCTTGGTCCGAAATTTTTGGGGCCCCCGAAGTCCATACCATTGAAAATAGGTATTTTACCGAATTGTTCATTCCGGTCTGGTCGAGGTCTGAAACTGAAAGTCATTAAAAAATGTGTAACTATTAAGAAAGTCATGTATTCTTAATATAATGATATAATAGACAGCTTTGTAAATACGTATGTAAATGAAATGAAACTTTATTTACAGTAAACCTAATAGTAGGCTTAAAATGAGTTATTTAGTTACAAGCACGCGCCGAAAACGAAAGTGTGATTTAAATAGGAAAATCTTAAAAAAGATTTGTTTTAGAACAGAATTGTTTTGTCAATCTCCGATTTGGTATTAAGTAGATAAATTTAAACTACGTAACTTGCAGCAGACTCATTTTAGATATATAGCAACAGCCTGTTTGATTTGGTGTAGCACTTAACAAATTAAATTATAAAGCACAATAATAATGGATAAGGTTAAACGATTGCTTAATTAATACCTTATTATACTCGTACAATACTATAATTGATCAACAAAGAAATATAAAATTGCGACATTTCAGAATGTTAATAATTACCACTTAAACTTCCTTACGTATTGGCTAGGTGAACAGACTGGTATTAATTTTACTTAAAAAAAAAACTTAGGAATTAGACCTTTAATAATTCATACCCATATGTGCAGCAGGTACCTAGCTCTGGATTTACTGAGAACATCCAAGATGAATGCCTGTGAATAAACTCTAGAGTAAGAAGCTAAACCACGGAAGATATATAGAAAACTAGTAAAATTATTATTATTTGTAATAATCGTCAGACGATTTACATCCGCAATGTTTTACTTTAACGTACGTAATGCTCCTCGAGAACGCATGTCTGTCTGGTAAAATCGATATTGTCGGTAGGTATTAATATTAAGGTCGTAGTTTCGAACTCTTCAAACAACTTACGTGCTGAAATGAATGAAACGCATTTAATCATTTACGTTTGAAGCCCGAAGACAATAGTCAATGATTTGATTCAATTACAATTTTGTTGGAAATCGGAACATTAGCGTCATCGCGCTGCGGGTGGCAGCACTGAAAATATTGATCGTCCCTCCCGCTCCGCGCTCACCTCCCTCCCCGTGTTCGTCTGTAAAGCTGGCCATTTCTATTTATTTACTTACCTCCATGTAACACCACACTGCCATCACTTTAAGATAAACATGAAAATGCCTTCGTTTTCCAAATGATTTCTGCCATTGCGTTTTCAGGTAAATCATTACACAAAGTAGTTTCGTCTTTCTAAAGGAACTTTTTCCTTTGTTTGGTGATGTATGAATCGCCGTGATTATCGTGTAGTTTTACGGTGTGCATGGGGATACAGTCGATACAGATTACTTTCTTTAACATGTGCATGATTTTAGAGGACAGGAAAATAATTTGATTTTAAGAGGTTCTTACTCATGTATCGTAAAAAAATATATGCACAAATCAAATTGACAAGCGCAAATTTATCGAAACAGCAGGTTTAGTAAAATTTTACCAGTTGACACCTAAAAAACGACTTACCGAATATAATTATATTGTTACAGAAACTACTACTTAAATAATCGATACTGTTGTTGTAAACAGATAAGTGATTTAGGTATTACACAAATATTTCAATTGGATTCATGGTATTAACAAACTGAAAATGTACGACGAAACCTCAGGTACTCATGTACGTTAGCGTAGGTGTTATGTAAATAATCCATTTACAAGTGAAGTATCCAGTAAATGAACAGAGAACTATGTTATCACCTCTGAAGAAGTCAATAATACTTTTGAACCAACCCAGAGGTTGAGTAGAGGTAGAGGTTGTAGTTTATGAGAAAAACTAACAGAGAAGGTAGTTTAGACAAAAATCTGAGTGAATGTAAAATTCATGACAGATTTATGTTAAGGTTAACATAAGCAATACAAAAAGGTTTAATAGGTACCCACTTTCTCAAATAACAAACTTTCTAATGACAACATACCTAAGTGTTTGCCATTTGTGACACAAACGATGAAAGCTATTATTATAATAAAGTATGTTTTATAAATACACAGAATAAAATGAGAGATTCTAACTAGGTACTAAAAGATCGAACCTCACATTTTATTCTATACGTGTGGAGCAAAATGTGACCTTGTAATTCTTTCGTTATGGTCAAACATCTCAAATGTGGCACATGTACTTAATCAAATAAAAGACAAGATTTGAAGGTAAATAAAATACTAGAAATTTTAGTAAAAAACTTATATGTTATTACATATTATGCAAAATAAGTAATTCCTTTTATGTATTTCAGATGATGAAACGGATTAGCGTTCATATAAGATGGATTAAATAAATTAAAGAGCAAAGTAATTAATTTTAACAAGAAATGTGTTTTATTTTGACCAAACAACCATTGATTTTCTAACTGGGTTGCGTTCATTATCAGCTGTGCAGAATGAATGCACTTCACAAAATGGCCGCCTATGAAGTACGCGATCGATAGCGTGATGTGAGAACAATCATTTAGATGAAGGATAAGATACTGGTTAATAATAATGAAATTCTTACATCGGATGCTGGTTGTGGAATCCGTTGTACTGCATCTTGATGCGTTATGATTCTTTTCGATGATGTTATGAGGTGCTGATCGCTTGAGTGGGTATCTGGAACAAGATGACAGCAATCACATTTAACATATATAGTTTATTCAAATAAGGCGTTAATACGTAGAAATTATGAACACTAAATACTGACCTCTCGATAAGAGAGAATTTGGAATTATTAAATTTTCTTCATTCACTAGCGACCTTTCTCAGACCCGGCGAACGAACAACTCAATAATGGCCGCCGACCGGAAACGGAATTACTCCAAAAAATATTGCCCTATACAGTAACACAGCATTTTTTAAGGTAGCAACATTTTTCGTCAAAAGGAAACAAAATTATAAGTACATTTTTATAATTTTGAAGAACGTAGTTTTGAGCACTTAGTGATTTTGCCCAGTTACCAAATATTTTGTTATCCAGATTACAATTTTATCACGTATTTATAGGACTTTAGTTTTCCTATGATTTTTTATCTTATTCAGGGAATTTATAATCTCACAAGATACAGAGGTTTTGAGCTATAGTAAAATGGGATTAAATTGGTTATATCGCCTTTTTACGCACTTGGCTATTTATTGATTTATTCGGGACATAAAACAGTTACAATATTTTACTTCTCATTGAACAATACAATAACTTATAAGATATCAACATGCAACCTACACCTCTATCCACAAGTTACTAAATTAAATTATACCTTGTAAAATATAGCTTGATACCTGTGACGTTTGTCGGAATGACATTACTAGGGATGGAGGCGTGCATCGTAGCTTATCGATGTCTGTGACGTCATGAGTTTTATTAAAAGTGACATTGTAGTCATTGTCATTGTAAATTAAAAATAAATGTATTTGTAGTTGATTTAAATTAAATAAAACAAAAATAATTCCAAATAATCGCGCAAACGGACCACAAATTCGCGACACTCGCTATTCAAAACAGTCTTTTCTTGTCTTTTCGGCATTTTGGCAAACAAAAAAAAGGTAACACCAAACAAACTAACACAAATAACACCATAGTAACACAAAGTAACACAAAGTTACACAAATATCAACAAAACAATGGTAACGTATACAAGGCGTCTGCATCGCGTCAGCACTCGTACTGACTCAAAAACGATGGCGCCCGCTTGTTTCCAGCACGCGAAACCATTATTCCCAAAGTAAATAACTACGTTTTATACTAGTGAAATTTTCATAGTATTATTTAATCGATAAACATCTGTCAGTCACTTGCACGTCCCTAGAGCTCTTCAAAGTGCATTTATAAAGTAAGCTAAGAACCAAAAATTATTTAAGAAATATTAAATATTATTTAAATTACTCATATTTTTACTGGTATCTTTATAATTACATGATTGTTTTTAAAAATGCGTTTTATTTTTATACACAAACGTCGTTTTTATGTTAAAAAATTTGAACTTTTAAAAATAAAATTTGGGTTGTAGCTGTCTCCATAAAACGTTCGGTAATGTCACAGGTATCAAGCTATATTTTACAAGGTATAGGGAAGCTTACAGCAATTGAACCCATGAGCGAATGAAGCGAACAATAAAAAGAGGAAAGAAGGAAAGGGAAAAATATAAGTATTACATAGGTAATCAGAATATACAGCTAATTTTGTTACTCCTACTTCTATGCCCAACAACAACTTCATGGCTTAATCTTTAGTATCATCTACCTTTACTCCAGTTGTATTTCGCGTGTTATAAAAGAGCTGTCACTTGATTTGCCTATTATAGTGGGCATTTCTTATACAGTACAAAGAGGCTTCGTATTTCTCGTAGGCTTTCAGATCAGGTTCCAAGAATTGGTACAGTCGAAGATTTTTAATAGCATAGCATTGAAAAAGACGCAGGCCTAACATACAGACAGATGCCTTGTTGAAAACTTGCCTTTCAATACATTAGTATACAATGAAATTGGCAGGCGGTGACTGGCCAGCTCGATGGGCCCTCTATTATATCGCCATGATAGGCAGCAGGTGGGCAACATCAGAGAGAAAGATGTAGAGAGGTATGACGCCGATTTCGCCATCACGGGTCATAAACCCAGAGCGGGTTTCCTCGTTACACACTGCCTTTACACACTTCCACACACACCTCCTAGCATATAACTCTAGCAATCCATCTCTAGCCGGCCAGTTAAGACAAGAAAGCGCTGGGAGTCCTCATGAAGAGTGACCCTCTGCGGATGTTTGCTCCTACATAGACCTTCAGATACTTTTTTTATACCTCAAGGTTAAAAAAGGCAAGCTAATGTGCTCAAAGGTCTTTCATTATCGCCCTGATGAGGAAAGGACTCGCGCTGATTGGTTATTATTATTTCTGAGCCAACGGTTTACTTCTTTTAAGCTCTACTTATTTATTTGTTTATTTAAAGGTACACCATCAGCATATACATCACACATTATAATATTTACATATCAAGTTCAAAAGTAAAGTACTAATTACTATGAATGAGCCACACACACTCGGCCGGTAACAACCCACAGACTCACTCAGAATTTTAGAAGCACCTTATGATTTTAAGTGAACCAAAGGAACACCAAGGGCTTTTACCAAAATCAAAATCAAAAGGTTTTTATTTCGAGTAGGCCTTCTTAGGCACTTTCAAAACGTTACTGACTCTAGTTGCGCGGTTCCAAAATGTCATTCTTGTGGAGAAGAACCGGCAAGAAACTCCATAAGTTACTCTTTTAAAAAATAGAAAATACAATTTATGTTTTACAACAATAATTATGCAACAACAACGCAAATTAACAAAATGTACAGATTGCCAACTAGGGGATAAAATATTCATTAAATAAAGAAAATAGAAAATAATTACAAAAGAAAGGGGAACCCTACTATTTTACCAAGTTTACGATGTTGATACATGTACAAAGCTTATGGGCACAAAGAAATAAAATAATAATAATCTTACATACAAAAAATATGTAGTCCTAATCGAACCCTAACAGGAATGTCAAGGCATATCAAAGCTTCTCAAAATAGACGCTAAGGGAAAGCTGAAAATTACGCAGTAATAAGAATACTATATTATATTATAATAAAAAGCTAGCAGACTGCCAGGGAGACCACATGTGCAGAGATACTACATCCACGCGCGCCTATCCTCTACGTCCTAATCACTAATCGAATAGTACGCTTTACTTAACAGATGAGATCTTACGGCATTTTTAAATTTATTGTTTGGTAATTTAATAATACTATCAGGCAGTTTGTTATAAAAACGGATAGAATTTCCTAGGAAATACTAAATCGTATTTGTTTTAGTTAATCTAAATCTTGGAACTGCAAGTTTATTTTTGCTTCTCGTGTTAATGCTATGAAAATCACTATTTGTACTGAATTTATCAAGGTTTTTACGAACATACAATATATTCTCCATTATGTATTGCGAGGGCATAGTTAGAACATTAATCTCTTTAAACGTATCTCTCAAGGACTCACGGGGCCCCATGCAGTAAATTGCCCTAATAGCGCGTTTTTGTAGAATAAAAACAGACTCTGCATCGGCAGCAGAGCCCCACAGCAAAATGCCGTATGACATAATGCTGTGGAAATACGCGTAGTAAACTAATTTAGCAGTGGGAACATCTGTAAGCTGTCTTATTCTTCGGACCGCGAAAGCGGCAGAACTTAACCTTCGAGACAGGGCTGAGATGTGAGCGCCCCACTGCAACTTTGAGTCTATGGTTATACCTAGAAATACGGTTTCGTCAATAAATTCAAGATTATTGTCGTCAAGCATTACATCTAGATCTGTAATCCTGCATCCAAAAAGCAAATAATAAATAAATAAAGGATTGCAAGGTCAAGTAGCTATGTGACCACTAACCAAAGCCGTAAATTTAGAAAAGAACACAACTGTGAATTAAAAAACTGATTCCACCGGTTTCCACAAGGGGGAGACACAGTACAGTCCAGAGAGTACATGTTTCGGACCGTAGACAGAGAATGTTTCGGACGGAATCGTGTTTGACGCAAGTTTGATTTGACGTCAGTGCACCTTATTGTCAATCGATTTGTTTAGAATTTTTTAATGAAATAAGTGACAAGCAAACAAGAATACAATGGAAAATCAAACAATTTCTCCAGTTTTACGTTAAAAATATTTTATGACCATCCGACTTTAAGGATATAATTTAAATTTTATCAAGGGTTTTACAGTATTGTTTCTTATTTTTATCAAAACAAAATAATATTTTAGATAAAAAAAAAACATTAATAGTGATTTATGATTGGAGAGTGTACCTAGTTATTGTGTTTTGATATAAAAACAATAAAAACCATGGAACAAGTAGTACTTGTTGAATTTGAGGATGCAACTGATAACTTATATCCAGCATTGTTCCAGTGCTTCACTATCATTATATGCGGGTAAATATATTGCTATGAGTAGCTATATGAATAATTAGAATTTGCATTTAAGAATTTTGTTCCATAAAAGTTTTGAAAATCATGGGAAAAGTCTTGATCAAGACGTTAGAAGAACATAACTTGTGTCTTGTTTATTTTATAACATTCATAAATTGTATGTATGTACATTAATTCTGCTTGAAATATTCATTTATAATAGTTTTATTTTGTTTTATATCTCTTTATTTAATTTTAATAAAACATATTGAAATTTAGTCCAGTAAAGTCCAATATTCAGTGGGACTCTGAAAGTAAATGAGTGCCTGTATCATACAAAATAAATATTGAGTTATCAAACTACATTAATTAAATAGATATGTACACCAATTTAAGTACTTGGACTTTTTGGTGTTGTGTTGAAAAGCCAATAACTTGTCACTATAAAAATATAAATAATTCATCAATAACAATAACTTATCTTCACACAAGTTTATGTCATATGACAACAAGAAGGGAAACCCTAGACCCACATTCAGTGCATGTGTGGGGATTCTTCTCCCATAGTGAAAGCATAAGAAGCGGTGAAGGGTAAGCGATGGGGTGCTGTCTATTATCATTTTGTTGTTCTAGAAGTGCTACATTGTAGCCTTATTTGAAAAAATGACTTTTGATGTGGGTATGTCTGACTTGCACCAACCAAAAACACTCAGGTTGCAGCAGAAGAGGGTGGAGCCTTTTATTAACCAAATTGCATCATATTTGTATGAATTTACTACCTGTTTTATTTAGAAGAAGTAAAATCATGTATGGTAGGTAAAAACTAAGATTTATATAGTATTAACTGGATGATATTGTATTGATTTATTTTAGGTATGTGGCTGGACGTCTCAATGTTGTTACACCTACTGAGTCTAAAGGCATTGCCACATTTGTGGGAACATTTGCCTTACCATCTCTCATATTTCTCTCACTGGCCCAATTAGACTTTAGTACTGTCAATTGGGCTTTTCTGGGAGCAATATTACTTGCCAAAGGTGTAGTTTTCCTTGGGGTAATGATTGTGACAATGATGGTATCTAAGCCCTTAAACTTGGGAAGAGCTGGAATATTTGCTATATTCTGCACACAAAGTAATGATTTTGCTTTGGGATATCCAATTAGTGAGTATTATTTTATCACTTATGCGATATGCTTCTCATTGATAAAATATGACTGTATGAAAGTCAAGTTCATTTTAATATATTAATATCAATAATAATTAAAAATAGTCATGTGAATTGTAATTGATGTAGAGATTTTCAATGTTTCATAATCTATCAAACGTATTTAACAGCATGATCTGACCATTTAAATATTTCAAGGCTCTTTATCATGTGATTTAAATAAGTAAAAAATCATTATCAAATCTACTTGGTAATCTTTTAGTTATCTATGCACAAAAACTTGTTAATTTAAATAAATAACTTGTAATTTGATAATGTCATAGTAGTTAGAATTCAATTATAGCATTATAAATAGTATAACATATATTTATTTAATTTTCAGTTAACGCATTATATCAAAAAACACATCCGGATTATGCTCTGTACCTTTATTTGATGGCTCCAATCTCACTTGCGATTTTGAACCCCATTGCTTTTGTTTTAATGGAAATTCATAAACAAAGAGAATCAACACAAGTTATTGTTGTGGAGGGAGAATCAAAATGGAACTTATGCAATGGGAAATTGTTGAAACAGATAGCAAAAGGCATTGCCTTCAACCCAGTCTTAGTTATGACTGTTTTGGGAATATTTGGTAATGCTGCATTCAAACACCAACTGTCTATTTATGTAGAAGGACTTTTAGAGGTAGGTGTAGATATCTTAAATTTCTAGTATTCTTCTTATTACAGGTTTTCTTAGATGATACCATGTTGACACTTTGTAATATTATGTGGTTAAATATTAGTGATAAAGTTCAGAAAAATAATGAGTCAGTAACTTTTATGACAATCCTAGTAATTTATTAAAGTAAAAACAACATGATATATTCATGTTGTTTTTACTTTAATAAATTTCTTTGTTTACAATCACATTGTGGTTTTAGGTATTTGGACAATCTTTTGCGGCTTCAGCTTTATTCTTACTGGGTCTCCGCATGGTTGGTCAGATTCACCGGCTAAGAGGGCCAGCACTCTTACTTCCATGTGTACTGATTATGGTTAAACTGTAAGTTTATTTACTTACACCTTTATAGAATATTCTGAAATATTGAAAACCTTTCTAATATTTTGTTTGTACTGACTATTGTTTTAGAATTATTTTGCCAGTGGTGATGAGAGAAAGTGTGAGTGCCCTGAATGCTGGTGGAAATGAATCTGAAACTCTATCTCTCTCTACTTACGCTTTCTTGTATGGAACCATACCTACTGCTCCTGCTGTGTTTGTCTTCTCTAATATTTATCAGTTGGAGATGGATTTGGTGAGTTAAATGATGCAGTATTAGTAAGGACTTATAGTATCAGTTAGGGTTTTACTTTGATCGGCTAGGACTTTGGGCGCGCACACTGGAACCAATTAATGTTCTGTCTGATGTGCGCATGGTCCAGATCAGACAGTTGACCAAATGCTGGTAAAAATCTTAAGTAATTAGATTTTTTACCACGCTTAAAACTCAGGCCAATTAACTATTCGCCGAAAAAAGTCTGTTATCTGCCTGGGCTCTAACTGATATAGGGGAAACGTATTTTGATGACATATATTTTGATGTTTTCTTTTTGGATTTTAGATGGCATCTTCGATGGTTATTTGCACGTTCCTTTCTGCTCCTATGATGTTTATGTCGGCGCAAATGATAGCAATTAATAAAGACTTCGCCGAGCAATTGAAGAAGTTTGGATTTGATCTATCCATAGTGGCATTAATTGCATCAATATGGGTTCTTTTCGTATTTACATTTACAAAGAAGTACAAGCGCATGCCCCATCGACTTACACTTTGTTTAATTGTATCACAGGTATGATTTCTATACTATTTGTTTATTCTACTCTTGAAGTCGTTTTTGAAAGATTTAAATAGTCTTAATTCACCAGCTATAACTTAGCTAATTTTGATTTCAAAAGTATATCTGGAGACGATGAAAAAGATTTTTTATTGGTTCGTATTTTTTTAAGATGTGATTAAGTCTAATTCATTCTTTTAGCTACTGCTGGCTATCAGCGTTGTTTGGGGTGGTCCTCATTCCGGCTACACCCCGTCGTGGTATGCTACGATCCAACAATCTCTCAGAATATTCAGCATGTATTCTTGCCTTCTGTGGACTTCTATGCTCTCTGTTGGATTAATTATGTTGCAGGTAAACATTTGTATAAAGAAAGGTGAGTGTGTTTGTGATTATCCATATTAATAAAATTTGGTTTGGAGTGCCCATGATGGGCCAGTTTTCCTTAATAAGTACTTTGGAGGAACGATCAAAGAATAGTGTAACCGATAAACCTCAGAAAAAATATAATTTATGAAAATTGTGTCCAGAGTCGTGGTCCATGCTTCGTGGTAACGCTGTGGCCGGTACTCGGGTTCGTCGCTTGGGGCGCCCCCGCAGTGATGGTTGCAGTCCTTCTAGTAACCAAGGGCAGTGGTGATTTGGATTGTAAGGCGACTGATGCTATACGCCTATGTCTACTCGTGTTTTGTTTAACCGGTATGTATAAACCTATATATAGCCTCATATAGCCAGTACAAGCCTCAAATGAGGCTCTCTTGCTTAAATGCGTGGTAAAATAAAATAACATTGTGCTTTTAGTGACAACGGGATGCCTGACACTGTACATAAGATTCCGTCGGCGTAGTGCGCAGTTTGCGACTCTATCTGCTGAAGTGGCCAATAGTTCAAGCCCTCGTGAAGAGTCCACCAGTCTGATTGACAATGCCGAGCCTACGTCACAAACACAGTCTATCTCAGTCAATGGTAAGAATATTAATTACATCCAGTTTGAAAAATATGTTATAACCTGAGCATTAAGTTTCAAAGTATTGAGTTTCCGAGTATTCAATTTCTGTCAGATTATTAAGCAAGTTTATATCAGATTTAATATTTTTGTGTTGCAGGTTGTTATGGCACGATAACTGCTTCTCCCTCTCCAAATAAGCAAGGAGGATGTTGCTCAGATGACCCTAATTGCGAAAATGGACTTGCTAATTCTCAGGATATCGAAGATATTGCCAATACTAGGTGAGTGTTTTAGAAAAAGGACTAGACGTGTCATTTCTAGACGATAACAAGGGCCTAAAAAACGCTAGTCTTACTAAGCTGAAACTGGTTGTAGTCAGGTTTTTTATGCAGTACAATAGGCACAATTATAAGAGTAAATCTTCTCACCGCTCTAAGCTTAACTTTTTCAAAAAGGAATCGATTAATAAGTTTCATATTTCCAGGGACTGCGCCTGTCCACCATCTCAGAAGCACCGCTGCACAGCTCCGGGCACGTGCCAGTACCTGAACGAGCTGGAGCGCGCGGCCGGCGCGCTCGGCCTGCTGCCGCCCGAGCAGACGCGCGGACACGGCGGGCAGCTGCTCAAGCACACCGTGCTCATCATCGTCTACAGTCTCAGCATGTTCATTGTGAGTTACTACTTGATGTACAATGGAACTAACATGAATATAAATACAGGCTGACCGGTGCCCACTTCGTTGGATGGTACTTACTTTTTGGATTGATAGCTTATGACACACAGAAATAACGTGGCTTGTTATAGGCAAAGGAGTTTCCGAAATTGGTGCAGTAAATTCTGAAATTACCATCTAATCTCTATAACATTAAAACTTTACTACTTTACAATATGAGTATAATTAATATAAATCCCTAAATTTGAAGAAGTAAAAAAATAGTTATCTACTACGTAATTGGAAAGCTGACATTTGAAAGTGATTTGGCGGTCACTTACGTTCTCGCGGAATTCATACAAAAACGGAATGACTGCATTTATAAATGTTGCCAAGGTTGGCGACATTGGTGCTTTACTATATGGAAATGTCACACACACTTTTTTGTTAACGTAAAAAAATTATACGCATATTTATTAGGTATAGAAATAACACAATATTATAATGTTCTAGGGTATTACATACACTTCGTGGCGCTTGATGTTGAGGGACGAAAGCGGATTATTTATTGAGATTCAATTTCTCGATATAGTGGCCAACTATGGACAGGCGTTGGTTATGTTCATTCTATTCGGACTCGACCCTGAAGAAGTACTGATACCTGCTGTGAGATTTTTGAAGACTAAATGGTAAGTTAACAAGCTCTTTTGTGGGTTTTTTAGACCCGTGCTCATCTTTGAGCATTTTAATGTTTAATATGCCAAAATACCTATATTTTTTCTTGAAGTCGGTATAAATAACTACTGTTTGTAATTCAGGTATGGTGGGGACACGGTGGTTCTGCCATCAGTGGAAGACTTAAGCTTTGAAACTAAACACGTCTGCGACCAATTTATTACGCACCACTTGGATCGATGCAAGGAAGCTATTGCCAAAGATACAAGGTATGTACCCTCGGAGCAAGACCTTTGTATTTATTATACCTATATACTACCTACCTTTTTTATGATGACCTGCTTAATGAAATACTGTTTGTTTAGATGGCGCATGCGAACATATCGAGGTGTTTTCCGGGGTTCCTGTATGGTGCGTTGGCTGATCAGCTGCGGTCTCGCTAAAGACGAACACGAAGCTGTGCAATATGGAACACATCTACTCGACGGACGCCTCATTGCACACATAAACAACGCTCATCACTTTACGAACTCGCCGCTCCTATATACCTTCAAGTAATCGCTAAATCGAAAAAGAAAATACGAGGATAATGCAAAAACGACCAGTTTACGAGTCCAATAATTACGTTAAACTATTTACTATAAAATAGTACATATTATCATATGTAATACTGAAACTCAGTCTTCTCGTTGATATAAATGTTATTATATCATAGATCTTACTCATGTAATCTTTATACTATTATTGTGCAATCGTCAGTGGCTTTTGAAAGTTTCCTGTTTTTTTTTTTTTAGTTTTAGTGCCTGTTAGTGATTTGGTACAAACTCTTCTGGTGCTGAGGATAAACCAAAGATCAACAAGTTAGGATAATGCTTTAGGTTCAGACTTCATAGTTTTTTTTTTGTGAGATTTGCCCTTCGCGCCAATTCTGTCTTTTTTTTTAATAATGCCTCAGAGGTGGTTGGTTTATACATTTATGTATAATCAATTGTATTTTTTATAGTATAGTTTCAAAGTTAGTAATTTTAATTAATAAGTTAACGATCAAATTAATTCAAACATGTAATTTAGTCCAAAAAGTTTCTATTGTTATGATCTCATCTTCAGAAATGACAATGCGTATTATTTAAGTGCAATATCATTAATTTAAAGTCTTCTATTGATTTCCAGTTTTATCATGTGAGCCAGCTGAACAATATCAATTCCATCTGCATTAAAAAATTTAAACATTTACAAAAAAAATCATCACAGTTTCGGAATAGGAGAATTTTATGTCTAGTAGGGCTCTAATTTTACTTTTCAAAAATTGGACGTAACCTACATTTATTGCATTCGTCGTGGTCTTGTTGGTTGACCCATGTGATAAACTATTCTAAACGAGGTCTGGATGGTTGGCCTGACTCCGACATCTCCCTTTTGCATATTGTTTTGTGGTTAAGTATTAAATCGGGGTTTAGTTGGTTGGCCTGATTCCGACATCACCTTTCTGCATATTTTTTGTAGTTAAATATTTAATTGGGGTCTGGTTGGTTGGCCTGACTTCAATATCACCTTTCTGCATATTTTTCTGCAGTTAAATATTTAATTGGAGTCTGGTTGGTTGGCCTGACTCCAACGTCACCCTCCTGCATATTTTTGTGGTAAAGTATTAAATTAGGGTCTCGTTGGTTGGCCTGACACCGAAATCTTCGTTCTGCATACTTTTTTTAGTGTTAAATATTATCAATATTTATTGTGATAAAGTATTTAATCGGGGTCTAGTTAGTTGGTTGGCTTGACTCCGATATCTCCCTTCAGCATTAGTTTTACGTCACAAACGAATTAATTTACTTCTGTTTATTGGCCTGACTTTAGACATTTTACATCATATCTTTGCAAGTATGATTGCTGATGTTGATGTTCGCGATAAATTTCTAATTTTAGACGATATTTTATAAATGTACGTACGCATAAATAATTGTGATGTTTGGCTGTTATTATTTGCTGTTATTAATGTAAGATAGATGTAATCAATATTATCAGATCATTTTAGTGTTATTTATTAATGGATATATATTACATTATACCTAATATTATAAAGTATTGTTGTATTTTATTAATGAGCATGAAAAAAACGTTAAAAAAAATATTGTTGCATAAAAACAAATTGTTTTATTATTAAACCTTTTTATTTTATTGTATTTTTTATTAATATTGTATGCTCTTTATGACACCCTTTTTGTAACAATACAGATCAGAAAACAAGATGGCATTAATTTATTTGTTTACTTGGTTATAGATAAAAATACAATAACATATTGCTATCAGAGAAAAAAGGTCTTAACATGTTCTTGGGTGTCTGCTACTGATAGCTGCTTTGTATAAGTTAGTATAAAAAATATGTTCACAGATATAGTAGGATGATTGTAATATTTACACATGTACATACAATTGGATTGATATAACAAATGACCTACTTTACAGACTCATATACTTAATTTTAAATCTACTTTAGTCTTCATTATCTTCCTCCTCATTGTCACCACCATCATCTTGGTCTGGAGCCTCCCACCAAGTTAGGAGCCCTAAGCCAGGTTCATTAATACCTCCGATTATCCTGTAAGGTGCTACTGTTTTCACTGGAGTACATTCTGCTCCTGGAGGGCCAGATGGCAAGCTCTCTTCGAAAGTTTCACTGGTGACGCGAAATCTTATTGATTCACCTGAAATATCATAAAGGTTGCAGGTGACAAAAAATTATATAAATTAAGTAACATATTTTTTTTGTACTTTGTGTTATTGAGGAATGACTGTTCTTAAAGTCATAATATTGGTAAATAGGTTTTATAGTAAGTAGGAGTTAATGCAATTAATAAAGTAGTAATAAATTCCAATGATATAGATTACAAATAGACTAGTAGTTACAGGACCAGTATTTCATTATTACTAAAATTCTATATCACTTAAAATAGCCCATATTTGGGCTCAGGCCTTCTCCAAAACTTTCCATTCTTTCCTTTTATTTACTTTATAATGACTAAGGAATTTAATCCTAGTATAAGGGGTTACATTTAATTCACATGCACTAAGGCAGCCAAAATCAAAACAAACATTTGTGAATTACACAAATCCTCGCGACACGTCTTGCACAGTGGTAATTAGTGTAGTGACCTATACGATATATCACTTGGTTATCTGTGCCATATTAAAGATTTTGTTATTTACCGGAATCCATAAACAAGTCATGTTTTTCTCCATCTTCTTTGGGATATTCCCAAACCCATGCTTGATCTGTTTCATCAAATCTAGAAGGATGCTGGAGGGCATTAACAGGAATCAAAATATCGTCAAAAAACCCAAGGGTCACTGAAACAGATGTACACAGACAAAACTAAATTTATATAAATGAAAATGGAATTGAAATGTATGTTCACTCATAACATTTAAATGACTGGACAAAATTGAATGATTCTTTGCTTTATTTATTTGTTACAGACAGGACAAGGTTTGTGTATAAGTGCAAGATTAGAGCAAGTAACACCGAGGGATGCGGGTAGCAACCCAGAATTGTTAAATTACTCATGTATGTGATTCAGTAAAGATATCCAATACAGCACCCAAAGCCTGCCAGGTCAAATAGAATCTTTATTCAGGACTGTCAACAACAGAAAAGACTGATTTTAGGATAGTATAGCAAATATGAGACGGTTACAAAGAACTATAAACTTATTTTTAGTTGTTTCCAATAGAGGATGTGTGATCGACTATCTGACCACCCTTAAGACATACCATGTACACCTTCCCTGCTACAGTTTTTAATTTTTCCTATAATGATTTCTTCAATTACTGGCCGAAAAACAATACATCTAAAGATAACTTCTGTGTGAGAGGACCCATCGCCAGGAAAGATATACGAATGTCCAATCTCTATTATATCACACAAAGCTATGCATAATCCGACATTTAACACTACCTGAAATTACACAATGAATTAATACTTGAGTTTCGAGAATATACATACTTTTATGATGAAAACTTAAAAAAAATAAGGTTAGAGACATACTTTATTCGCGAGTTTTCTATTTAATAATGCTGCTAATGAATCAGTTAAACTTTGATGAAAATGTTCTGGAGTAATTCTTATTACATCTTTCATTTCAGACAACACAAACATATTGATTGTAGGAAAATTACGAATTCATCATCAAAATATCAATCATTTAAAAACCATAACATTCGCGGTCCACACGTCAATTATGACAGCCACAACCCGCCTGAACAGTCAACAGCCTGTCATGTCGGAAAAAAATATATTTTAATACCTATGAGTCTATGACATCAAAATCCGACGAAAATTTTATAACACAGGAAGATGCTATTAATTTTAAAGATTCTGAGACACTTGAATTAAATACAAATTGTGGTGATCTTTGTATGTTATCTGCTATTATAAACGTTAGATCAAAAACCATTGTTTTTTACTCTGTGACTTGAGATGTATTCTATGTGACTATGTCTACTGACTGTCTTTAGAAAAACATCAAATTGAGACTCGGAGTCACCTCGGAGTCGGAAATTGATTTATCAAAACAGTTTACAGCTTTACTTAAATACTGGCATTGGTGTTGGTTTATATAAAATAAAAGAGCGACGAAAGCTTGCAAAGTTAACTGCAGCTCGAGACGATCATAACGGCCGTTACAAATAAGAGCAGTCCATCATTTTAAAAGAAATGCAAGGTTGGTTATCAGTAACTCGAGTTTGGTAGTTCTGTAGTAAGAAAAAATATAACAAAGGATGTTTGATTAAAATGTTGATTATTACTACTATAATTTTCTTCTTTTATTGTAATTAGAGAATAATTAAGTAATCGTTAATGATGTACGAGATCGAGACTGTTTAAATTTTAAAAGACGTTTGCTGAGATCTCAATTTTTATTTCTACTTAAAGGTATGGGTAATAATCGAAGAGAAAGATCAAGATCGCCCACGAGGATTGACAATGGAGGTCGCAGGCGTGACATTAAACCAGATATTTCTAAATCAAATGAAAACAGTATACCTGTCATGAATCCCATTATGATGGCCAACATGTATCCACAAGGTAAATTAAGAAATACATATTTTTTTAAGATTAATCAAAACCCTGTGACATCTATCTGTAATCAACTATAATTTTTTTGGTATTTGTTCTAGCTAACATGATGATGGCCAGTGGAATGTACCCAAATATGATGATGCCAGGAGCCATGATGAGTAGCAGCATGATGCCTGCTGCTGGTATGGACATGATGTCTGGTGCAGGCATGGAAATGGTTCCACAGGGGACTATGGATGTGTCAGCTATAGCAGGACAATCTATGGCACCAACACCTGCGTCTACCATGGATATGAGCATGATGATGGTAGATCCTACAATGATGGGAATGTATTCTAATATGGGTGGAGATCTTATGCATGATAAAAAGGAAATTGTTTTTAAGCATGCAATACTTATACCACCAAATCCTGCTGCACCACAACCCCCAAGACGGACAAAACCACCGGGTTGTAGAACTATTTTTGTTGGAGGGTTACCTGACAAGATCAGGGAAAGTACTGTCAGGGAAATTTTTGAGACGTATGGCAGAATACATACACTGAGATTATCCAAGAAGAACTTTTGTCACATCCGTTTTGATAGAGAAGAATGTGTTGATCAAGCCATGATGATATCTGGATATCGTATTAAATTGACTGATGTAAAACCTGAAGATGATGTAAAGGAAGAAAATGATCATCTTCATACCACATCTGGCTGGTTACATGTAGATTACGCTTTGGTAGGTTATTTCAACAGCTTATAAGGTTTACACATGTTATATAGTCAATGTTAATATATGAAATTTAAGTTCGATGTTTAACAGATTTATTCTTTTTATATCTAACTAGTAAAATAAGCACAATAACTGTAGAATTTACATTCTTGTTAGTTTTACTCTGATTTAATCTTAAATCTAGTTGGACATTGTTGTTGATTGTTACTTTACACATATTTTAGAGCCGAGATGACCAAAATGATTATGAGCGACGACAAAGGCAAGTTTTACGTGCTCAACAAGCACAGATGCAGCAGTTGAATGCTCAACAAGAAATATCTAACCGCTCTGCAACCACTTATAGAAGATCACCATCACCTGTTAGAATTCAACCATTTTCTAATGCAGCGTTAGTGCAGTTAGCAGAAAAACTTAAAAATGAAGAACACTTTTATACTACATTACCTGTAAGTGTTTGTGTAATTATATATTTCATTGATTTGATAATGTTGGTGTCACCAGTATGTTACTTTTAAATAATTTATTTCAGACTTTACTGGCTTGGTTGGAACGTGGAGAGTGCTCTAAGAAGAATGCAAATCAATTTTATTCCATGATACAGGCGACAAATGCACAAATACGTAGACTGTTTAATGAAAAAATGCAGGCTGAAGAAGAATTGCAAGAATGCAGGGAACGGGTCAAGAATCATATTGCCAAAGTCATTGAACAACGTAAGTTAGCGTAATTAATGGTTCATAATATTATCTCATTCATCAAATTTGATGATGGTCTAAATACAGTTATAACCCTCTAGTACTCAATCTACATTACTGAATTATATTTGCAATATTTGAAAGGTAAGGCAGCTCAGCTCAAATGCTTTTAAGACTCATGGAAATAATCTTCTACACAAAACATTATTTTTGTAACATTATGAATCAATAACTGCATATTAAAAATTAAGAACTTTATTGTCATTATACAGGTTATTTGGTAGGGAAACAGAAATTAATGGGCAATTGAGGTTCTTATTTTATCTTTGATTTATTATGCTAATGTTTTATGGTTTCTCTTTAATCAGATTAATCATATTATACATACAAAGATAAATCTCATTACAATTTTTTTTATTCTATTTGGTATATGATGGAACAACTGTTCTGGAATTCCACAACACCTGATTTAAACATTTGGTAATTATTTAAAGACTTATGTGCTGTTGTAGTGGTTATTTTGTACTGTGTAGCTGTAAGATCAATAAGCCTGCAACTCAATCACCCATATTAATTTAATTAGTCTCCCTACAAAGCATCCTGTATACTTTGTTTATATACTTCATCAACTGTGAGTGTAGGGGCCTTAAATTTATTATTATTAATTGATTTCTGCAAAATGGTCACTCCTATTACGATGGTCGCTCAGTAGTCTCCGTAGTCAGAGGATCGCCCGTGTTCACCAGATGTCTCCAGGCTCGTATAATTTAGCAGCATAATATTGCAACAATATCCAAGCAGAAATATTGGGTATTTCGTAAGTTAATGAAGTTTTGACAATTTACTTTTGGCTATTAACTGATTTAAATAAAACTGAATATTATATGTAAAAATAATATGTTGTGTAAGCATAAACTCAGGAGCGTTGAAATAAATTGTCAGAACAAATTGGGTCCTGTGTGATAACACAATATTACGACAAGTCTCACGTAAGGCAAGGTACTGCGTGTGCGCAACGTTGGCGACAGGCCCGTCAGATTCTGCATGAGATAGGTAGACGTATAGTTCTGCGTGTGACTGCGACGTAACTAACCACGGTTTTAAGGGCCAGGGAAGATTGATCGAGACTTTACGACGGTATGTTTTGGTCACTTGACCAAAGTCGGACCTCTTAACATAATTTTGTGAACCTCAGTCGAACAGGTGGGGAAAGTGTTTGCTGCATCAACGCATCAGCGTGTGTGGGATCACTTCACAAAACCACAGAGAAAGAACATTGAGACATGGCAGAAAATGACACAGGTATCTACAGCAATTGTTGTTTTATTAGGAAACAATAAAGAGAATACAAAATACGTTATTGAGTGTTCGTGGTAGAGAGCTGTTTATTAAACTATCGCAAACGAAAATTTTAAAAGCTGTCTTTATAGATTATTGAGTAAGTATGTGTTCATCGCGATTTAATGCGAATACTTATGAAGTGCAGAATATTTTAGGCGATCGAGAAGACAGCAGTATCAGGTAAAAGTATGGGATCTTAGCTTCGCATAGTGAAACAATATCATTTGTAAGATATACATTTAATATTCTCAAGCAGTAAAATTTAAGTATCTTTATTAACAAATAAAATTGAACTTTTCAGGAGTTTAATGCACTAAAAGAAGAATTTAATGAGAAATTCTTAAATGATGATGGCGATATGAATGGCTACGGAAGTAAGATGTCATCTGATCTTCGTAATGAAGATGTCCAACAGTTAAAGGTAACACATAGACAATTTGTAATACATGCCAATAACAAAATGTACTAAAAAATTAACTAATTATGGTCTCTTATTTCAGCGTGAAAATGAGAGCCTCCAGTTTCAATTGGAAGCCTATATTAATGAGGTGGATGTCATAAAACTAGAGTCTCAAAAGGAAATGGAGAAATTCAAGGCACAGTTTATAGCGCGGCAGGCATTACAAGGAGCTATGGATAAAAATGTAAGTTTTAGGGAAGCATTAAGGTTTTACCTATCACTTAATTTTGACAGTTTGACAAAAGAATCTACACCATAATGTCGCTTCTTCTTCTGTTTTCACTTATCACGTCACCTAATTTATAACTCGTTCTAGGAATTATTGTGTTTAAAGAGATTATTTATCTTAAGATATTTTTATGAGTTCTGTGTTATTTCCAGCCACCATTACCCTCTCCGATTGTGAAACCGCCTCCGCCGCCACCGTTGCCCGAAGAGGCAGATGCTGAAGTTAATATAAAGGAGGTTGTTGAAGCAGGATGTGGAGAAGCTAAGCTAATTGGAATCATGTCAGCCTTCCTACAAGTGAGTTTGGTTATGCTCATTCCCGATTACTTTAAACTCTACTTTACTACATAGTATAAAACAGATTCGCTGGCACTGTTTTTCTGTATGTCAGCTTAAATCGTTAAAGCTACGCAACGGATGATTGAAGAGGAAGGTTTATATGTATAATACATCAATATTTCACCCGTACGAAACTGGGTCGTTAGTTTTCTGAATGATTATACAACACCGTGTAACATAATTAACGCACATCCTGAAACTACTTTGTTCAGAATCGATAACAGAATCCATTTCATTAATAAAAATAAATATTTTTTTTTACCAAAAAAATATTTAGAAATAATTAAATTGTAGACACTATTTTCATAAAGCACTCGAAGTAATCGAAAATGAGCCTTAAGTCGATGCAATAAGGCTATAGGCTATAAGTAACGTATTGAGCAATAGGGAGCCCACGCGTTTTGCCAATTATTTGTACAAATTATTCTGACAATATGTAATAAAAACAAATATCTAAGAAAATGATAAAAATGTTTCAATACATTAATAGTGGATAAAAAAGGATATTCTTTTTGGGGTGTCTGTGGATGTGCGTTATTTCCGTTACACGTTGTATAAATAATCTGTGACGACAGCGATTATATAGTTCTGTCTATAGGGTATTTATTGTTTACTCTACATTGTTCTAATACTTAGTTTAATTTCTCAGGTACATCCACAAGGAGCCAGTCTGGACTACGTGGTATCGTACGTCCGAGCAATATTCCCGCACGTGACGCAGGCCACAATACATCACGTTCTACAGAAACACAACGACGTATTCGAGCGTAGTACCAGCGGAGTCGGCGCTAACATCGAAAACCGTTGGTCCTTCATCGCGTTCAAATCTGCACAATCCTAACTCTTAAACAAATACGAAGAATTCATGCATATCAGGACTTGACATGGAACGATTAACAAACCATAATTCACCGCAAATATTGATACCAGAACAAATTAAAAATACTGAACTGTGTACATAAAATATAAGGTAATTTTGTAATGTCGTCTTGGTTTACTTTACGCGGTTATTGTCTCCGCAGCTGAAAAAGGACACAAAAATAACTATTTAGGTAATTTACTCAGGTGAAGTATAATCCATATCACCCTGTTCATTTAGTAAATTGTACCGTAGTATTATAGTGTAGTGAGCAATAGCTTTTTATTATGTATGTAGCTAATTAGAAAAGTAATCTGCTGTTACAATAGACGCAAAATAATTCTGAGGCTCTGAAGTTACTAGTCAAGTTTTGCGTATTGTGATATTTATGTAAGAAAGTGATTAAAAACAAACAAAAAATATATTTTTTAAACTAATTTGATTTGAATACATGAATTATTTTTCTTAATTCGGTATTTAGGTAAAATCAACTATTTACTTGACTAGATAGTAACTAACTTCAAAGCCACTAATTTGATTTACACTTTTTCTAGTTCACGGTTTCAAACTAGACTCAGTTCTGACCTATTTTATTACAAAAAAGTATTTTAAGCTACGATCTAAGTATTTATGTAAGGTAGATGCATAAATTAACTAAAGGTTAAAGATAAGGTCGTGTCGTTTCATGGTTCCATAAAATTGGTTTCTATTTTGAATAAAGTAGTTGTTACTGTTGCTAACGATGAACAAAATATATCCCGCCTTTTAAAAACATTGTACAAGAGTGCATTTCTACCTGAATCTCTCTTTGGGAAAATGAGGTAAAGGTAACCACATTAGGGTAAGATCTCTTTTTAATAAATTTAATATTGTATTGAAACTCAGTATTTTGTTTAAAATCCAGCCTTAAACCCATAATGATATAATTATACGTAAAACGTTGACAGAATGTTACTGATAAAATATATTTTATGAAGGTTCTGCTTTTTGCTGTGCCTGTAGGTCAGTGATAGTCTGCATGTACTCTGCAGTTGCCTCCTCGAGATCTCTGTCGTTATTCGTAGGGTCGCTTTCTACAGCCTGCTGGCCTTGGTCACCTCCTTGACGCATTTTCAATCTCAACTCGCGCATACGTGCCTCTAGAATCCGTTCACGTTTATTTTCACGATCTAAAACCTAAGGAGAAATGTAAAAAAAGTCAATTAAAGCTTATTCATGATCCTACAGAAGAGGTGCACGTTTGTATTGCCCTTATACTTACATGGGTTAATAATTGTTTGTCATTTTTGTCTGCAGTCCCAAGGTTTTCTGAGAGTTCAGCTAAATATACAGTTCCTTTACTGCTACCACATGCGACCAGTAGACCCTGTAATAAAATTATTTAAGTTACTAGGAAAAGCGACATTACGTAAATATATTGATTGTAGAAAATACAATGATGCTGACTCCTTCATGTGGCCGTAAACTCAGTAGAGGTTCGTCGCAGATCTGAGCCGTGACAATAGGAGCGCTTCTTCTTCTTAACAAATCCCAGCAGGACAAACATCCATCCCATTGGGTCACCATCATCAAAGAAAACCTACAAAAAATGTAAAATTTGGCTATTAGGTGGAAAAACTTCCTACCTTTTCTATAGTCTTAATATCGCAATACTACCTAATTGGGTTCCATGCACCGTAAGTAAGCTTGGTGCGGTGAGAATATGTCCACAAAATGGCTGACTCACGACAGTCTTCGCTCCAAACTCGTGCTGTCCAATCGCCGACTGTCATAAAGTTTTTAGGAAATGTTGGATTTCTTTGTAAAGCGTAAACTGGACCGAGATGTGCTTCGTACTGAAAAAAAAAACCCATATAGATAGCATTCCTTTAAAAATTAAATACTTATCTTTTTTTTTAATCTTCATTATAATTAGACGAGAGTCAAGATGTACCTTCGTAGGTAACTTTTCCACTGCATTTTTACCCTTGCGATTGCCACCAATTACTAAACCAGTTTCGGTTCCGACCATAAATCTGTAAACCAATATATTTTTTTATTTTTTCAAAATGTATGTCAATCGTACTGAAGGATTGTTGATAAATTACCGTGTTGGTATCGTTGGTTCGTATTCAAGTGCTGTTATACCAATAGCGTTGTCAATACTTTGTGTATCAGTTACAGCTTTCACAATATCTATGATCATGGAGTCCGTTGGCTCACTCATATTTCGCGTGTCCCACCTGTAATATCATTTCTATTAATTCTGTTTTGAGATATGTCAACAGAGTTTATATTAAATTTTAAGAAAAAAGTAGGTACCATTTCACAACACCGTCTGGAGATGATGAAAAGAATTCTGCTCCAATTTTAGAGTTGATAAAAAGTACGTTTCTTGCCAAATCCCGATGTGCAACGTGTGGTGGACAAACGCCGGCTGGGTCACCGCCTTTGCGGGTGTCCCACCAACCCACCTGCAAGTATAGACGTAGGTAACAATCAGAGTAAACAATAAAACCCAGCAATTTCTACCTCCGCCAATACTACAATAACTTTCGTAGCGAGTACCACTCGCACTTGACCGGTTTTGTTAGTTAATCCGATAAACCGCGGAGTACAGCTAGTTATAGAAAAATACACTACCTGTCCATTCATCATGCCTCCTATTAAGATATGTTGATCACGAGGATTGTATATCAAGTCGAGCAATGGCTGTGGAGGTTTTATAACAAGCTCAGGTGCATTGGCGTTCTCTGAAAAAAAAAGTTTCTTAGTACTGACCCTAAGACGTTATTGACTTCGTTTTCTAGCATTACCATATAAGATTAAAGATTCCGTTATTTATTTACCTATATCCCAAATGTAAGAATATTGTGGATTTCTTGAATTCTTTATGAGCTCGATATCAGCGTGGGCGGCTGCCAACTTAGCCCCACCGTCTGCTTGCCACGACAGGCATCTGATCGGTCGCCTCGCTTCTGGTTCCCGGTAAACATTGACTGTATGACAACTGCTATTTTCAACTGGTGGTATTGTAGGCAGTTCTGTGTAGTAGGTTTCGTACATATCTACAGCGTTGTTCTGAAGTATGTTATGCTCCATACTCTAAAGAATAACGAGGATTTTAAAAACATGCGTTAGCAATTAAAATCTACGTATTTTAGAGATGCCACTTACATGTCCCAGGTGCATGACGGCATGAATATAGGCATCATCCTTCTCAATTTTACGTCGATACCTCTGCGTTGCCTCGGGATCATTCATGTTTATATCTTTAGGCCAGCCACCTTCAACGTGGTGCACGCCAGAACTTGTATATTCAGCTCTATAAAAGGATTGTTGTATTTGAGACGCCTTTTGTTTTATAACAACTATTTTACTTTTATGACCTGCACTTCAAATTTGTAGAAGCACTAGGCTGTTCTATTATATATGTTGTTTGTTTTTATTTACTATTTTAATATTTTACGTACCTTACAGAATTAACCCAATGTTCAGACATGGTCCCAGTATTTTGAATGGCAAAATGCACGGGGTTACGCAGGATATAGTTTGGATAGAACGACGGGTTATTAGGAATACTACATAACATTTCAGGACCTTGATCTTCAAATAGAAGTTGTCGTCCGAAATCTTTCCGTCGTTTTTTGTATTCATAAACGAGTTCAGTTTTTTCTGGTTTTTCCATAATTGTTAGAGCAATGGGTCAATTGGAGTCACTTTAAACTGGTTCAGTTTGATCGATAACCTTAGTTACCGCGACAGTTAGGTATCTACGTTAACTTGTGTGGTCTTCAAGAAAATGCGTTTAGCGATAATGCATTCTTGAAGGTATTAAATACATGAAGCATCGAAAAACAAATATTGTGTATTTAAAATTTATTAATATTGGATAAGCACACTAAGTACCTACTTAGGTACTACTTATGAACATCTCATATTTTGAGAAAGAATGTATTTTAAAAATTAAAAATACTAAATATATTAAATAACTGGAAACAAAATAATTTAATAAAGCGGTATTGGATCAGCTTGAGTTGCTCGTCTCAGGCTCAGTACTAAGAGACGTGGCGGTGTGGCTGCGAGTTTCACTGTGCATTGTTCTAGCAAAATGGCCCATCGGGCTGCCGCACGGTTGTCCGCCGACATAGACTTCAGCTGATCATTCTAGAAACAAAACGTTATTAAGGTATTCTCTTCGTAAAGTTATTGCATGTCTGAATTGCTCTATATTCCTTTACCGAATATCCTAAGGTCTCCTCTAAAACATGTATAGGAAGTCGCGCCGTCAGCTCACCCGTGTGATCCGCAAACCGCACGCGTATGTTTTCTTCTGTATTATTTTCCCTGTAAAAGCAATCTTGTTTATTTTTAAGTTTCAGTAATTAAATCTATATGAATATGTTTTTTCTTGGCTTATACTGTCCCACTGTCAATGTGAAGTTCCCCTGAAGTACTTCTACTGTATACTGCATCTCCCAAAATAGTTTCTGTAGTATGCACCAACGTCATCCCATGACATAACTCTGGGCTGGCCTCAGAGGTACCATGAAATTACAGTAGGTAACCGTAAAGAACTATTTAATAATGTAAATTGCGAGTCTTAGGCATTTAGTTAATACTTGAAGTCATCATCATTCCCAGCTGCCCTTATCCCAATTATTATTTGGTGTTGGCGCAGCATGTCTAATACTTGAAGTACAGTAGCGTACATGGTATCGATGTCGTCCAGGTCTAGGTGTGTGAGCAGCGCGTGTAGTGCTGCACAGAAGGGCGCGGCGGTGGTGGCTAGACGTTCGCGCACGTGCGACACTGTGGCCGCGCCCGCGCGCTCGCCAGACCATGCCGCCCAAGCGGCTGCCTCGCCGCCGCCTGTGGGACCAACACATCTTTACCATGTGGAAACAATACCTATAGTAATAGGCTCAAACCTTTTCTTCCTAAAATTTTTGGGAAAGAAAAATATTTTTCTATCTTATCCAGTGAGGCCTTTCCCTTCGCCTCCTTTGGGGTATTCCTGTTAGGATTTTTCCGAGTCTGATAGAAAGACTTATATTTTGGGAAAACAGAATACATTTGTATTGTGGAAGGTTTTCTTAACAGGCGTGAACTTAAGTGACAGGTGACAGTTAAGAAAGGGGCCTATTCCTCTTGATATCCAGGTGAAAATGGGGGTAATTAGTGACTAACGTGAGGTAGCCTGGTTCCGTAGATGCAGGCGGAGAGCCTCAGCGTCGGCCGTGTGCGGCTGGTGCGTGATGACGCTGCGCGCGCAGGCCTGCACGCTCACCGCGCGCGCGCGCCACGACACTCGCGCGTCCGCTATGAACAGCACGCTCTCCAACGGACGCCACTCTTCAGCTCTATAGATATTGTTAATTTATTGACCAAAATGAAATAACTGCATGGATAACCAAGTGGTATTTGGACACCACACTAATCACCACTATGAGCCACCTGCTGCGTTTTTGATCCTTATACAGGACAAGTATATTGTGGTCTATATTTTATCGCTAAGGAACGGTGAATTTAGTTTTTTTTTTTTTAAGATCAAGAAGCATTTTGTAAACCTTTGGATAGTGTCGTTGTCAAAAATGTCCAAATTAAGGGATGCAGGAGTTGTATTGTCCATAATCTCCACCCCACGAACTGACATATCTAAACCTGCAAAGTTATCAAAAAGTAAAAATTATTACTTTGCTGGAGCTTAAAGCAGCAGAAAGCTACAATATTTGGGATTAAAGTAGATTAGGCTTATTTATCTAAGTACTAAGTTTAGCTATGTACCTACCTGTTTTTGTTTTAATGGTTTTTGCAGGTTTTACTGATTTCACAACTACCAACAAGTCAACATATACGTTTTGGCTTTCATCTGAAAATAAAAATGAATATTTTCTTTAATCATGCATTCATTTACTTATATTTCCTTTTTTGGTATGTAGGCCAGTCCTTGTTAGTTAAACCAAAATTAAAAATAGTATGGAAATAACCTGGTAATTTAAGTACTTCGGCTAGTCCATAATATGCAGAAGACTGTTTAGTCGGTATGTGCAGAAGTGGCAAATACATGCTGAAAGCGTCACCTCCGTGGATGCTCACATCTGACATGCCTTCGTTCAACGACAGGTAAAACGGAGAGGTGACCTTAAAATGTACAATGTATTGGTGAATGTTTATGCTTTATGTACAACACTTTCATAGTTTTGTTAATACAAAAAACTTCTGAACTCTCTCACCTGAGGTCTGTATGTATCGTTGTCGCCAGTTTTTACACATATTTTTGGAGAAGTTATTTCAACTGAAATAAAAATTGATACATAAGAATATCGAAGTAATTACTTCTCAAGGTATACCTTCTGCCTAACAGGTAGATTATTATATAAATAATTACCAACATCGCCTACTAGAAATCTTTCATAAAAAGTTAAAACAAAGTATTCAGAGCCCCAAACATCAACATTTATCGTATCAATTTCTGAATCTCGTATAGTGAAAGACGTAACTCCTCTCGATTCACCGTTCTTCTTTTTAGAACCAACGGTACGTGGACTATTTTTGGCAATAATAATGCCAACAATTAAAGCATTCTTAATGTTTATATTCAAATTATTGAGTCGAACTTTTTGAACTCCCGCCATTTTTGCAAGTGTGATCGAACTTTTACGTGATACAGAAAAAATATATTATCGGCCTATCGCCACACACACACAAACTGGCCATAGACTGCTTTTATGTTGCGCAAAACAATTTTAGTGAGACGAAGCAAGTCATTTAGGTTTTACATATAATGACATAATTTATATTTACTGTACTATTATTGTAGTAATCTACGTTTTTTATTCAATAATTCACAAAACTTTTCTCAATGTTAGTGTAATACTAATAATGATATTGTGTATAAAAATGATCACGAAATGCATACTTATTATAATAAATCTCAAATTCTCAATAGACCAAAAGGCATGTTGCTTTACAAAAAAAATATAGGAATGTCAAATGTCAATGTCAAATATAACAGGAGCGCGCGCCAAATTGTATTTTTGTTGAATGTTGTTAAATTTTTATCGCTTGTTCTGTTTGTGTTTATCAATTTCCTTCGTATTTAAGTAATAATTAATCATGTTATTCAAACCTCAATCTAGTTCGTCAAATAAACCGGAAGAGTTTAAGACACATGAGTTGGAAAGACAAACTGTAGATTATACGGATTCGTCAAAACGGTTTTATCAAGTTGCAAGAGACTTTTCTAAGCAATATGCACACATTTATTCGGCCCGATTGAACACGTTCCGAAACATTTTAACCCCAATAGTAAAGAAAAAGTGGTCCAATAGTCATAAGATTTTAAAATTGTGTGAACTTCGTGACAAGGGTACCACTTGTGTTATAATAGGAACACTTTTTAAATTCCAAGAATTAAAACCAAGTATCCTGAAAGAACTGTCCGATCAACTAGAAATAATACCCCAACCCACTAGGTGAGTAACATAAAATGGAAAAACAAACAGGTAGTATGATAAAACTTAGATGTGAGGCTAATTTAAATTTAATGTTTCAGGACGCACTTTGTACACGATTCCGATAGTTTAGTGTTAGAAGATGAACTCCAGAGAATAAAACTAGTTGGAGACTGTATTGATGTTCATCAAGTGGTGACTGGTGTGGTTTGCGCCTTATTGGGTATGTCATTCTCTTAACCTTAACATGTTAATTTCCTCTGAAAATAATATTATTTTTGCTGCAAAGTAGCATATATTCAAGCTATTATGATTTTAGGATCTGAAGATGAAGATGGCATATTTACCGTCAAAGATGTATGTTGGGCTGGATGTGGCATTCAAAAACCTTTACCAAGTATTAGTGGAGACAGGTACATCATGTTTATTTGAAACATTAAAGGTATTACTAATTGTTTTGATAAAACAATGTTCAATAATATTATAATTATTTACAGGTACATTGTCTTAATATCTGGGTTGAATACATCTCAAAAAGCAGATCACATGTTTTCCATGCACTTACTAGTGGAATGGTTGTCTGGACTTACTGGCACTAATCAATATCAAGAAGAAGTTTCTAAAATTGCCAGAGTTATAGTTGCTGGTAAAGACATGTTATTTTATAATAATATTACTCAATTTCTGTAAAATTCTAAATAATGATGTTATAACTAAGTGAAATAAGTTTTGTTTTAAGAAAAGATGACACTTCATGCTATAATTATTGAATTAAAATAATTATTAAGTTTATAATTCTCTGCCTATTGAGATAACTTTATTAGTCATATTTATGAGGTCATCTCACATAAACAAACAAAACATGAATTGCAGTCATAACAAAAATGATAAATGAACTACCTACTGTATATCGTCGCCCAGCAGTGAAAACCTCGGATGTCTCATTTTCTCAAAAATAATTATATTATTGTTCTTTGGATTTATAAACTCGGTAAGCACAGATTACTCTAGCAAACTTTCGAATCAGCCACTCCTAGCTTTGAAAGCTTTTAAAGTTTGCTAGAGTAATCTGTGCTTACCGAGTTTATAAATCCAAAGAACAAATATAATTATTTTTGAGAAAATGAGACATCCGAGGTTTTCACTGCTGGGCGACGATATGTGGGTTATATATTAAAATTGATTGTCAATTTATTTCAAAATAAAATTTAATGCATGTGTATCTATTTTTAAATATGACTTAATTTTAGGTGGAGTATTTGCAAGTCACTCCAATGAGAATGCAGTGTATGAGGCGGACTTCTTTGCTTCTGTCGAGTTAATGGATTCTTTTGCAGCTGCCATCAGCGCTGTAGCTCCTCTGGACCTGATGCCAAGCAGTCAAGATCCCAGCGGAATTATGTTGCCTCAGAAACCATTTCATTATTGTATGTTTTATTGTAGTACTGGTTATTGTGCTTAATTATTTGGCTAATCTTGATACTTTTAGTATGCAAATAATTTTGATTGAAAATAATAAGGTTTTATTGTTTAATTTTTATAAGAACAAAATGCAAATGGTTAAATCCAATTTTCTCATTTCAGGTTTATTCCCTAAAGCTATAGAATACAAGTCATTCAACAGAGTTTCTAATCCATATGAATGTGATATTGGAGGTAAGCATATAATTTGTATAAACCATATTTTCACTAACTCAACTCGCAACCCAACTAACATATTTTAATTGTTTTAGGTTTTCTATGCTTAGGAACATCTGGAGAACCTATAAAGGATGTCATGAGGTATAGCAAGATAGATAACAGCCTGGATGTAATGAAGAAAACTCTTCAATGGCGGAACATTGCGCCAACTTGTCCCGACACAATACCATGCACCCCATGCACAGATACTGATCCTTTTATAATTTATAACTGCCCAGCCATATACTTTAGTGGTAATTGTACTGAATTTGCTACAGAGGTTTTTGAAGGTATGAGAGTTTATATCGAAATAATTTTCCATAGCTAGATATACACTACAATGTTAAGTAATTATGCCATTTTGTTTATTTTTTAGGTGACGATGGCCAACGCACCCGGTTAGTCTGTATTCCCGACTTCTGTGAAACGCAAACTGTAGCCCTGGTTAATTTATCCAATTTGGAATGCTACAGCATGAAATTTTCTTTGAATTAATGTACTACAATAATAAAAATTGATCACAAATTGTATGTTTTATGTGTACCTACATATTTAACATTTAGTTCTTTTAGATCAGTAATTCAAACTGAAAGTGGTCTATGGGAAAAAAAATTGGGAACATCTGATTTAGACAATGCTCATGATTTTAATATTTTTTAAATCATTTACCTATTTTTTGCATATAATCGTTTTGCTTTCTATCTATAAGACCATTGTGAGACCTGCTGTCCTGTATGGATCAGTGTTGGGCCACAAAAGGGATGAATGAAAGACAATTGCATGCAGCAGAGATGAGAATGTTAAGAGGTATGTGTGCTGTTACGAAAGCGGATACAGTAAGAAATGAGCATATAAGAGAAAGTTTGAAAGGGGCACCGGTAACAGAAAAACTTCGTGGTAGCCAGCTGTCATGGTATGGACATGTCATGCGGAGGAAAGAGTTTCACGTGGTAAGGAAGATGATGGACATGAATGTGGATGGATATAAGGGAAGAGGACGACCAAAGAAACAATGGATGGATTGTGTGAAAAATGATATGTCTGCAAAGAGAGTAACTTGCGAGATGACGTCGGATAGGAACGTGTGGAAGTAGAGGACATGCGCCGACCCCAAATAACAATAATTGGGATAGGGACAGGGAAATGATAAATCGTTTTGCTTTTCGGTAAATCTAAAACAAAATTTTCCGAGGTTCTCAAACTTTTTTTTCCTATGGACCACATTTCGAATGTATCTGGTTTCGTTGAACCCTTTTTTTTTTGAAAGACTAATGAATAGACTTCAATCCAACGGAGGGCACACGCCAGCTAGGTGATGTCTGACTTTCACCGACTAAACACACCTCAGACCCGTACTTGCCTTTGCTTGAGTTACGGGATACATTGCTTCAAACCTACATGTTAGTTCTTGCTATGATAGGTACATTTTGGACCACCGCTTATGAATTGTTGACCCCCATTTTTATCATGCATACATAGACATCTGAAGAGTCTTGCGTGTACCACTGGGGATCTACCTAAACCACAACAAAGTACAAAGTACTTTGTTTATCCAACATTTGGTGATGGATTTTTATATTTTATATTTAGCGATAATAAACTTAACACTCAAAAGTTTATAAAGATTTTTCTCGCAAAATTTGTTGTTTTTAAATGGTTTTAATAAACTGGATTCTACACATTGGTCAAATTTGCAAACAACATGTAAAGATTATAGCGTTAGTCATTTGTTACGCAAATTCAAGAAGCTATTGCATCATTTTCTGAAGAAACTAGAGGGCGCTGATGTAGCAAATAAAATTTTATATAATGGCAACTCTGCTTCTTTCATGCTTTGATTGCTGGCGTGTTTCCCCGCCCGACCCTCTTGTTGCCCCCTTCTATTACTCACTCAATGGCTCGCAACTAGTAGACGTGTATTTGTTATTCCCTTGCTATAATTGCGTTCAAGATGGGTTTCTAGTACCTTAAGTTTGCACACCTGTGTGTGCCTTCACACGTTAATAAAAATGTTGTAAGTAAACTTTTATATTTATTAGCTTTATATCCTTTTACGTGCATATTGTGGAACACTGCATTCCAACCAATTTTTTATCAGTTTGGGTACACCAACGCTAGTACAAAGTGTAATAAATAATATATTTTTAACAAACCATAAAGTGATTAATATTTTTCGTCAAATTACTATTTGCGCTACTTATATGAATACAATAATCGCTTGACATAGTTTGTAGTTCGTAGTATCAGCTTTCACCAAGTTGCGCGGGAGATCTATCATTACGACACACTATCGGTGTCTAACATATAACAATCTTAAGTATGCCTTTCGCACGTGTACTGTACTAGCAGGTCACCAGTTCATAACGTTACAATAATGTTATCAATAATTCTGTTGTAAGAGTGTAACAGATTTCTGATGTGAAAGAATGTTCATTACTCACTAATGAATTAATTAACACTAACATAATGATAACTATAGGCTTATATATGTCAAATGCTTAGTCAAAGCAACTGTTTTAAGTTTTTGTTTCAACCAAATGATAAAAGCAGTTGTTGAGAAGGTGGCCTCCTATAGCCCGTTCAGGTTCACAGTAGTGATCCACAACACTGCTGAATGAAAGTTTTAATAACTATGTTAGAACTAACAAAGATATATAAATGTTAATTTACAGAGAAACTATGAATGTGTCTGTAAAGCGGTATGATAATTTCCAGTAAATGGTATTTGAATATCCGGGGGTTCCCCGTGTTATGTTTTTATAAGAAAAACAGTTTCCAGTACCAGTTATGATATTCAGGCTTCATTTTCATTTGTGATGGTCAAACATATTCTATACACCTTATTAAAGTTTAAAAACACTAGTTTCCAACTGTTCATGAGTGATAACAGTGTTGTCAAACATGTCAATGTAAATATTTAATTTAATACTATTTATTTTATGATTTTTTAAATGAAATGTTTTATTTCACTAATTACAACATAAAATACAAGCTGTTAGATTATGTAACATTTTTTTATAAGTTATATGGTGAACAGGATAAATATTATAAATCATTTAATATCTTTATCTAATAATGAAGTATTAAACAGTCTTGTTTGGGTTTTTATACATATTATCATCAAAAACATGACTTGAGATAACTAATGTTCTATATTTATAAAATCAATTTCTGACTTATCTATTTTGACAACGTCAATAGAATCATTATGATTTGGATTGTAAAACATGTTATTCAAAATCTTTTTTTTCCTTATATACTTTTATATTTAAAGCTTGCAAAACCACTGAACCACAAAATAAGTCTATTAGATTTTGTTAGTTTATTGAATGAAATTGGTCTTATTAATGAAAGCCTTAACATAAAACAAGATATTTTATTAACCAATAATTAATGATTTGCTGTTATAAATATTTAATTACAATTATTATCCATCTCTCAAAGTTCCCTATTGCTCTTGTATGAGTTTATGCTATGATAAACTTTAATTTCAAACCCAGTATGCATATAAATTTACAGTTGAAATGTATTGACTTTCAAACTCATTGGTAGTAGGTGCGTAGCTAAAGTTTCACAGTGTTGTGTAATCATGGCTTGTTCATGTTGAAAGTCAATGCAATCTAGTGTTGTGACATGGCTAGTTGAAATGTAGCGGACGTAATTCACGCCGAGATTTGTTGTATGTAGATATACGTTTAAATGTATGGAAGGCGACTGAGGCAATTGTAATGTGACATCATTGTACGTAGCCATATATGGTGCTTTAAGTAAATTACGGCCTATACGGCTTTTCTATAAATACTGATGATTCTGTTTTGGTACTGTGCGCATCAATTTACATTGGCTTAATTTAAATAAATTCAATTAATAGTGATTATTAACGTTCATTAGCGTTGCTGGAGGTCATATAAAGCATGAATGAGCTTATTCTTCACTACTTGACATGATATGCAAACAAAAATATTTTTTTACGTAGCCCGCGAAATCGTCTGCGCAAATATCTGTTATAGCTGCAAAAACATTACTTTTTTCTGAGGCAGTAGGGTATAAAGTACCCTATGTGCTAATCCAGGAGGGGGGGGGGGAGGGGGGAGTGTCAGCTAACTCCTTACCAAATTTCTTAAAAATTGCTACAGCCGTTTGAGCATGTAAGAGTAACTAACATCCACACTTACAAACTTATAAATTTATGATAATATTGGTAGGATTTTGCAATTTTGCATAGTCATTTTCGGCCATGTCATGTGTTCGTATCTTTGCGTACACGTTAAAGATCAGAATCTTTTAATTAAATTGTTTTTAATGTTAAAAAGATGACAGTTTGTCTGAAAACTGCGTCCTTGTTGCACATGCATTACAAATTTACAGGATTACTTAAATACTTAGTTAAAAAACACCAAGGATTGTTGACCTGATTTTTCTAAAGACAGTCTCAATATGGAAATTAGAACCTACTATTTAATATAATTTTGAATCATTACTGATAACTTCCAAAGATAATTTGCCATGAATAAGACTTATTTATAGAACAGGTGATACAATTGTTAGAACTGACGTAAAGTTTTGTACATCAAGTATGAAATTAAAATTAATTGCTCTGAGGTTTTGTATGACTGGATCTACAGGGTTAAAAAAAAAATGAATATTGAGCAATCTTCCACCGTCATTATTATGGCTAAAATAAGATCAGTGACCACCAATCTACATGTGTTCGTATACGTACGTCACTCGCTAGTGTATACAATAACACAACATTCCTTTGTTTACTCTCGCCAAGTTATACTCCTTGTGGTAAAATAGATATCTTGATCTTTAACAAAGATAAACAACGTTGGTAGCAGACAAAATACTCACAACAATATTTCCCTTTGTAACGATATTAACTTAGAACCGTTTATTAATAGATAACATCTATAGAAACCAATTGAGAAGTCATTTATGACTTATCCTGTATTTTTTGTAGATTAGGATATATTTTCAGTAAATACGCAGTGGAAAATCCATTATGGCAAAAGCTTATCGGTCAGAAGGATATGCTTCAGTCATTATTATGGGATTTATTTTATTCCAGGGTATACCTTCTATTATTTAAAAAAAACTTGTCTTCTCTGTTTCAACTGTACATCTGCTATAATTACTTGTTTGTTATGTTTCAGTGCCATCATGGCGCCCTCACCGGACAGCTTTGTCCTTCGACAACAAATTTTATCACCTTTATCATCGGAATCTGATCCTGCCGCACTTGTTTTTTCATCTGTGGTAAGTTGAATTTCATTGTTTTTTTTTAAACCATAAAAAACGCACTCAGATTTATGAAACAGAGTAAATATGAAAATCTCAATTGAGTGGCGTGTCTGTACCTACTTGTCTCTTTCAATTGCCATCTATAACTTTCAGATTTCACGACGAGTGATAACTAAGAAACAAAAATTGTCATATATTAATACATTAATGTATAAATTTTCAGAGTTTGCATCTCTCCAAGTATGAGTGCGAATCTATGGGATCAGTTGCCGGCTTCGGCCGGCGCCCTTCTTACTAATGAAGAGTGCTTTATGCTGCTCGATGCTGACATCGACCTCTTCCAAAACAATGACCATGGTACGTATGACATGTAGGACAGTTAAATACACACTAGACTCTTAGATATCAAAAAATATATGTACAGATATATTAATTAGCTATTTTTAAAGGAACTTAAAACATGTAACCGATACTTTAAATTGCTTCCGAGAACATTTTAAATTAGGACAATTGATACATTCTCTGTTTGATTATTACCAATACAAAACAATCGTTTTATTTTTGTAACCGTATTATACTAAATATGATGTCCCCTGACCGATTTCGGCCACGGCGGTTAATGTTACTATGATACCAGCCAGCTACGTACAGGACATATTATTATAGTGCACAAGCGTGTGCTCGAAAAGGTGCAGTCTCTGTTCCTTTACTCTCATAGCCCGATGGGACGGCAATCCGACACAACCGGAGAGAGATCAGATGCAGGACTCACATTTTTACGTGCCTTCCGATACACGGAAGTTGTGATATTTATTTCTAAACACAGCACACAACATTCGAAAAGTCGGTGCACCCTGTGGAGATCGAATTCGAGACCTTTGACTTGGCAGTATTATGGTTTTACCACTAGGCTATCACAGCTTCAAACTAAATAAAATAAGAATATAAACACATTTCTAAGTTTTATATAAATAAGCTTTTGATTAACTAGATAGTTTAATTTGTAGTAATTTTGATAAACTATGCGGGAAATACAAACAAATATTTTTATCTTTATGGTGCGTTAAGCTTAATTAATATTGTTGCCATAAAAGAGACAAACCCACAATCATTTAATTAAAACATTCACGTCAAAAGTTCCACGTCGACACGCTTCACGTCATTTTTGATGACACATTAACAGATGAAAATAAGTTTTCATCTGGCAATTTTAAATTGAACTGCTATTCATACGTCATACCTTAGAATGACGTATTTCTAGAGATAGTTACGAGGCTTTTTAATCAAGCCTTTAGATATTTTGTTCACTACACTCGCATTGCTCTTATTTTATAGTTTGCATTTCTGTCCTCCTATATAATTAAATAATTTCAACTTAATAATTTAACATTTAAATAATTAAACTATTATTTCTATACGTGTTAATACTTGTGAGATGAACTATCTAATGTATAACGGTAAGAATATTTTTTTTTTAATGAATAAAATATGTAATGATGTAAAAAATATGATTGGCGTTTAACACATATTATTGTATTTTAAATTATTCCTGCGCCTTCGTCCGTGTGGAAGTCGGTTATAGCTGCATTTTGTATTAACCTTCTTTTTTCAGTCCAGGGTGTCAGCTAACTTTATACTAAATTTCGTCTAAATTGGTTTAGTCGTTTAAGCGTAAAAGAGTACCAAACGACCATCCATCCACACTAAGAAACTTTCGTGTTTAAAATATTACTAAGATTTGATCGGGAAATAACTTTTTCCTAGATATTATTTTTTGTTATTTTCCTGCTCTCTCCTACTTTTTCAAACTATAGGTATATTGTGGAGTGCAAATAAAATAAGTACTATACAAACTTCGTTAGTTGTATGTACATTAAGGCTTTGAACACGGTTTTTGTATATTCTGCTCAAGGTATAATAGAAACATTGTTAAGGATGCAAAGTCCATTGTATTCTACAGAGCTTCGACGTAACGTTAATGACTAATATTAAGTACGGTTTTCCTTATTATGATATGTCAGCAAAAAGTCTAAATCTGGTTTTCGCTGTGAACAAGTTTGTTTTAAGAACTTGGCCTTGGTTTGACAAGCTAGTATGTGTTTAACGTTAACTACTGGTAGTCGGATACGATGCACAAGGTTGCAGATATTCACACAGGAAATAAAAATGTAAACACATATTTCATGCGCAACACGTATTTTTATGAACACAATTTTGATGCTGATATGGATAAGATATCCTTGGCCAATTGAATCATTAATTAGAAAAGAAATATATGAGTGCGAAGTTTTAACGGGTAGATAATATCCACTTACAGTTAACTTAATGTCTATCTATGAATAAAAAGTACTTTTTTCTCTATTACTAATGTATCCAATAATAAAATTGTATTAACACAAAGGTAGAGTTTTTTGACACCTTACAAAATTTCCTCAGCACTTCGAAATTCAGAAAAAGATATTAAGTAGATAACATAGAGAAATTAAAAATTATTTATGTTGTATACTGCAAGCAAAAACTTCGAGATCTCGAGTTCGATCCCCACAAGGCGCATTGAGTTTTAGAATGTTGTGTGCGTTTTAGAAATAAATATAACAGCTTCTGTGTGTCGGAAGGCACGTAAAAATGTGGGTCCTGCGCCTGATCTCTCTCCGGTCGTGCCGGATTGCCATCCCACCGGGCTATGAGAGTAAAGGAACAGGGAGTGCACCTGTGTTTTTGCGCACACGGCTGTGCACTACAATATGTCCTGCGTAGCTGGTAACGTTGTGTCATAGTAACACTAGCCGCCGTGGCCGAAATCGCTCAGGAGACATTATCTTCTCAGGACAAGTGTGTTATTAAGTTTTAGATTGCTGTTTTTTATAACGTTTTATATTATAATACTTTGTCAATTAATTATTTGCTCCCAGGGCTCATAATTATAACCCAGACTTCGTCTGTGAATGGAAAAACAAGTCATTTAGATCTGTGTACCTAATTCAGGGCCATGCTAAGTTTTAAGTAAATATAGACAGCCTGAATTCATATTTCTATGTATTATCTTGCTTATATGAGAAAATTGTCCGTATTATCAAAGTAGTAGAAAAAATAGGTATGCTGTGCATGTGCATAGTTTCAGTATTTGTTTTGCATTCTTGGAGAGAGTGTACACGCCTTCTTTTCTCCCCTGCCCAAAGCAGATTCGAGTTCAATTAAAAAAATGAAATTTTCTGATTTATTTTATCTTGGTTAAGCGATCTTCAGTTATTACAAAATATTCCTAATTTAACCTATCAGAAATACCTAGTTATCATGTGTTATGTCTGGGCCAATGGAAACTCAGTGATAGCAGAATTCAGCCGCGCCTACGTGTACGGGTCAGAATTAAGACTTATCTTGCACTATCACTTATAGTCTCTTATTATTCTTCGCTTTAAGTTCGTCGTTAACACGTGTCGGTAATATTATCCAATGAGATGTTACGACAAATGCGCAAGTCATGTAACACTTAAGTTTTCCCGATATAGATGGGGTAAAAATATAAATCATTATTATTAGGTTCGCGTTATCAGCTCGATTTTTTAAGCAATGGCGGCAAAAGCAAAGTAACGATATGAAGGTATATTTTAGAATATAATATATTTGACTTGGAGAATATTCCGTCTATAAATATGAACGAACGTTATCCGAGTTGAGCAAAGATCATCACGCAGTAGGTGCCTGAGGAAGCACGTGGTCGCGAAGGCAAATACGCCACAAATGTGTTACAATGGCTGGAAAATTTTAACTGTTTTATTGGACGATAATGAGGCATGAACGCAACTGATTGGTTGTGTCTGTTATATGTTATAATGTATGTAACGCTATTTGCCATCTAGTGATCACACCTTCAACACGAGGAACTCATGAGATGATTTGTATTTTAGAGGAACTTCTTCATTCTTATTTTCTTCGAATCGAGCATCTTACCACTGCATGATAGTTTACTTCAAAGCGCTGTTATTACAAAAAGCTTTAATAATAACTATGATTTATAGAAGGTATAATGACATTTACCCCTGATAGTACGATAGATACTCTACAGGAATTGAATATCGTTTTTTTATGTATGTGTAATGTGAAAACATTGTCACATGATATTTATAAAATAGTTGTCACGTTCTTAATTTATAAGCTTTAAAAATGAACGTGCCCGACTCCACACGCTGCTAATCGATGACCTTACTGGGCACTGTCAGATAAAGCGTGATCTTGGTAATCTATGGAACTATTTTATTGCGTTCCGACGTAAGCATGAGATTGTCTTCTTATTTGTATAATATCTGTATAGATAATTGTATGATAAACTTATTTAATAAAAAAATATTGTATTATTATTTTCTAAAGAGTTCCAACGCGACGTGACAATCTGAATAATGGGGTGGGTACTGACACAAGCAGGAAAAAGAAATAACGTTCCATGACGGCCATGCGTAAGCGACGACCCACGGTTCTGGCATAGAAAGGAACACGACCGAGGTGTTCTAAGTCAGTGCAAGAATGTGCCACCACGTGCCCATTGTCAGTATTAAGGTGGTATATTTGCAAGCCACCTGTTCACTTTCGCTGGTGATTTGCTATGATTAATGCATGAGCTACTTCAGTCAAGAATCATAATGCTGACTTGAAAAATAGATTTTAAAATTGACGTGCGAGATTTGACTTGGGCTTGCACATATCTATATCTGCAGTAATGCATTTCTACGTGTCTTTTAATTGTTTTAATTATACCACATAAAATATCCCTTTGCAGATATAAATTATTGAGAAGTGGAAGAAACATTTAAATAGTAATTATGGGCAGTTTTTATACTTATGTAACAGTATACCTCCCTCGAACATACGACGTAATACTGAGGAGAGTAGATACTTTATCATAATTCGCTCTATTGTTATCAGCATCCGTAATTATCTCTCGTGACCGCTTGACACAACTAATATAATTAATGTGGTTTATTCCTGAAGCCAGCACCCCCACGAACTCACCTCATGCACAAAGATAATGCGTTAGGTCAACACGATTATAATATTCCAGTCTGAGTATGGTCACGAGTAATATTGGAAATAGATTAAGTTAACCTGTAAATAAATCGAGTTGTTAGTCTAGGTAGAAAAAAAGTATTTATTTTACTGACTTACCTAAAAGGCTAAAACCAACCGCACTTAATTTAAACAAAACAAACTGAAGTATGAAATTATCCTCTCATCTTACCTTCGCGAGAAATCGAAATAATTCGAGGCCTGGAAGCGTCCGAAAATCTGAGCAGATGTATGCATGATAAATGTTAACGTGTGTGTTCATAAATAGTATTAATACAATCAGGCGACTTGATATTTTCAAATTAGTGCAGGGTTCTTTGGGAGTTTTATTCTTAGAAATAGTATGATATACTCTGTTATAGATGCCGTAAACATCAATAGAAACATATTACCCCAATAACGAGTAGGTATAGTTGGATTTTTACAAATGGGCTAAATTAAAATAAATGTTAGAAGCAAACACCATTATCACGTATTGAAGTAAACACAAAAAACAACTAGTTTAATTTACCTAATGATTCACGCCTTTTCTCCTAAATTAGTACACCTTCTAATGTAAATCACTCATTAACTGATGAAACATTCTAGAATAATCTTATTAACTGTATGAAATGAAGTAAAAATAGCCTTGTTGCTATGTTGGGAACGTGGGTGTGTCTTGACAATCACTTACTTGGCTAGTGATTGTAGTTTGGAGATAATAAATAACGTCATCAGGCATCTTCTAAAAACATATTTGTCTCAAGTTACTGGCCTCTGCCCATGTTTTCAATTGCATATCGCCTGTTTGCTAGTTTCCATTATTTATCTTGTTACCAATGAAAATATGTTTTGACATTTAATTTTATAACATGTTGTTTGTCTTGGGGTGCATACGGAATATTTCTTAAGGCGGGGGCCCTTTGATTATATTTTATAATAACTTAGTTTACATTATAGACTTGTTTATTTTGTTAAAAATAGACCCATTGTACCTAACCAGAAAAGTTATATTGTAGTAGTAAAAGTGCCGGTTTTAGGGGAGGGTGGCCAAGGCAACCTTCAAGGGTGTCATATTAGGGGGACGTTACAACCTAGTATATCCTACCTTCCATGTCATGTAACCTCAATAATCTGCATGCAACGTAATGCACAAGTGTGCTTAACGTTGTTCCACGACCACAACGCTCCTAAGCTTAAACAGCGACAAAAAAGAAAAAAATACATTCGGTATTATTTTTCTTTACGGGACTACATAATATTCTTATCCAGGGTATAACGAGCCTTATCGCCTGTACAGTATATTAGAAATAATTAAAATAAGAATGGAGAGGAAAAGTACTCCATGTTAGAAAGAGCAATAAAAAAGCTTAATGATTCAACGTTTATCTGAGCACCAATAAAATCGCGGATATTCTAATTGCTGATGTCTTGACCCTAACGTTATACGAACGTAATCTTAAAAAATAAGATATAAATGGACAATGTGAAGATGTTTTTATAATAACAGAAATTATTGTTATGACATTATCGCTTAAGATTTAAGGCATCACGACATCTGGGCGTTACTTTGACGTAATATCGTGCGACAGATATGGTTCATATATATATTGACGTCTTCTCTCTTCATGCTGTATTTTGTACATTACTTATCTAAGCTACTTACCTTGAAGCTTCTTCGACGACCTATTCATTCGCAGCGCTTTAATTATTTAAATTAATTATTTTGAATGAAAATTAGTTTTGTTTAGTGTCTAATTCACTATAGTGCAAAAATGTGTTGTTACAAAAGTAGCGGAATGTGTGACCTGTGTAGGGAGTTCCAGTTATCCCTTCTGCAAAGTAAGAAATTAGCATCTAAGTTATTTTTAGATTTTTTCTATAGCGCAAAAGTGATTCGCGGTTCATAAATTAGACATACAAAAGGGACAATATTTAATAGAAAATAAAGATCGCGTATTAAACGACTGAAAGTTTTTTTTTAATCTTTTTAGAAATGATTTTAACTTTTGTACTTATTTATTAACTAGTGACCCTGATTTTTTTTAAACCTTTAATGTTTCTTATTGTGAAATTTACAAATAATTGTTATAATTTTATAACATTTACTTTTGACCGAACGACGTTCTTTAAACATTTAGTATAAAAACTGTTTTTCTCAAAGTAATAAAGATAAGAAAAACTTATTTCAAACATAATTTAGGCGATAAAAATTAAACAATGAAAAAATACTAGAGCTTTATCAAGTTATTTATTGAAGTGTCTTTGTCCACAGATCTGCTTAAAACGTTCCCAAGCGCTGCACCTAAGACGGAGTTGTACGACAGCTACCACGTCCAGGACGACGGCGACGTGTCGGCGAGCCTGTACCCGCCCTCGCCGCCGGAGCTCAAGCCCAGCCGCGCCGAGCTCGCCAGCGACCTGCTGCAGCAGCTAGACAACAACTTCAAACAAGGTACGCCGCAAATACTCTTACAAAAATATCGTACTATTTTTTTTATGTTGCTGATAGATTTTGCTAGCTTCTTCTTCTATAAGTGCCACGCTAGTTTAAGATCGGTTACATTACTACTAACTACTTACATATTACAATCTATCTTTTTTGGATCATTTAGATGCACTTGAGATCTCCATCAAATCCAGGAAATTGCGGAGCCCCAAGTAGACTTCTACCCGCGTTATAATCCATGTTCTAAAGCATGCCAATGCTGCTAACAGCAAATTAAAATAGAAATCAGTTAATGGTAGCTAGATGGTTATCAGCATAGAATGAAAGAAAAACTTTTTTTTCAAGTAATTGTACATATTTGATAAACTTGTGAGAAAAGGAAACCTTAAATCCGTCATATTGACTGATTTAAGGTTTCCTTTTAAATATGTAAAATATTTAATATTTTTCAAAAATAATTATGAATGTAATTTCATACTCTGCCGACCCCAGAATGATAGTTTTTGATTTGTTAAGATTAGCATGATTTTACGTAACACAGCATACGCACTATTTTCTCAGTATTATAAAAGTTTTATTTGTAGATGTATTTTTAAGGATATCATTAAACCGTAAAGGTTCGATTATGGAAAGGATAAAATATCCATATTTCCTTAACCACGAAAGAAAACTACGGAAAGTAATCGAATCTGATAATTTAATTGATCTCATAAAAGTTTTTAAGAACAAATCATCCCGCTATTTATTAGTGTATTTCCTTATGCATTTATTACATTATATTCTGTATATAATAAAAAAATCTGCGTAGACCTGAAACAATTCGAAACAAGTTCGAGAGAGTTAGTCATGATGATTGTTCGTGAATTAATGTCAACTAATATGATGTTCTTACTAAAAAATCACACGACACGAGAGAGTGATGTGGAAAATTATGCGATTTCTGACACACCTCCCCAAATATTTGATGAAGCTCTTGTGTATTGATATATTTTGTTTGCCACTATACTATCTGATTCCACTGTCACTTTAGGATTTATATATTTCTATTTTTACACTTCATGACACAAATTGCAAACAAAGAAGTATTTGACAGGACAAAAAGTATAGGATTTGTTAAATAGGAGAAAACATTTTGTTTTTGTATAAAATCACCAACAATTTTAGTAAGTTCGTTGGTTATAATTATACATTGACAAATCACCATTTTGGGGATTAAACGAACGGAGATTTTCCATGTTTCTTAAGAATAATTCATTCATTAGGCATCAATCGGTATGTCGCAATACAAAACCAAAACTTTGAAAAAATTGTAGGTTTAGATAACGACAATTTGTGACACACCTCTAATCGATTTATGTCACTGTCTGCTTGCGTGATCGCGGTTGACTTTATCGTCAGTTACTAATTAGCAATTAAATAAATAATGCACTGGGTGTAAGACTTTAATAGCCAATCTGATAAATCGTAGACATATCACACATTAGTTAAAATAACATGGCGACCAATGGCAGTATTTGGCGAAGCTCAAACACGTCTCATTGGCTAGAAACGATTGCCCCTATCTTTTTATTGGCTCGACATCCCTTACCAATTGTCAATGTCATAGTTCGCCTTTATTTTAAAGAACGACATTTATGATATGATAACAAAAAAATGATGCGTCTCGAAGAATTTCCGGTAGGGGGTCACTTGGGTCGCCAATGTCGCCACGTTTTTAAATGTGGTTTTTAGTGGTTTTTACAGCACTGTAATAGTAATACCTAATTCATTCTTGTCAATTTGTAAGCCATTTTATTATGTGAAACTGTAAATATCACATCGTTAAAATTATTTTTTTTTAGTAAAATCAATGCCACAGGGAATTCTTAGTTATACTAGCCAACACAAGCCGCATGGGCTTACAAAATGCATTCGATACACATTCCGCGACATAATAATTTGCTTAAATCTTGTAACCATAAAAAATGTTTTACTTTTGTTCTTTAACAGATTATTTACCGTATAAGATTACAAATAAGTAGGTCTGGCAATTAAGGCTTTGCCGACACGGCAACTGTTTTCAAACTTACTAAGTTTTCTATAAATATCGTTGTACCAGAACTATTTAGGGCGTTGGCGTAGAAAGGCACGGGACTAAGGTTGTTGCACTTTTGATTGGGACATCCAATAGGGGCGTCAATCATTGACACATATATCCAAACACAACGCGACGGCAGCCATCTACTTAATGTAGTTGATATTTTGTAAGATTGCTGCATAACTTTGTTCTCTTTCGTTTTAAAACTGCCGAACTACTTTCACAAAAGTGACATAATTGTTTCTTCAGTTGTAACATAAAAAATTAAAAATATCGTAAAATGCGTATTTTTTCTGTCCGATTTACCAAGTTGTCAATATTAACTTGTTATATCAATATATCATGTAATACTTAGTTAGGTTTATTATCATGATTTCCAAAACCCACTCATTTAGCAAAATCCTCATTTACATTTAGGAATCTGCTTGTTAATAGATATTTGACACTTGAAGTAATTTTCAGTCTATAAGCATTCGTTTATGATGATGGTTACATGATGTGTTGTTACTGCAATAAAGTGAAAATGTGAACGGCGTATTGCACATTAGTTGTGTATTTATTATGTTGCGAGCGGAGAGCGGTAGTGGAGAAAGGTGCTGAGGTCCGCGGTCGCGAGTGAGGTTGCGCGCGCGCGCTCAGTAGTAACTTGCGTCGCGCCGCGTTTGCTGGTGATCGTTGTTTGTTTTTAACCCGTGACAATAAATTCGAATCGAGAAGCACATTTCGAGCGCTCGCGCTCGCGTTTTAACCTATGTCTGCCACCGTCGATGAGCCGTCTGGACGCCGTTAGAATGAAGTGCCACTATCGTTGCATCTGGAATAAAGAGATAGTTTTCAATTCACAAAAACTTGTTAAAAGACGTTAGACCCTAAGGTTTGGCCTCTGAACCTTTACCGACGACCATTGCTTGTACCACGAGGATTCCAGTTTTTTAGAATACCACTGCCCTTATAATCGTTTTAAAGTTATCGTTAGAACTGTATTGTAGCAGTAAGGACATTCTTGTTTGGAATAGTAAAGCTGTTGCTTAACATAATTGGACTTCGTGATGGCTCTGGCAGATATGTATGTTGGTAGGTGTTTTATTTTTATTTACAGTTGAAATTATTTGTTTTTGTCCCCATTTTTCTAACTCCAAGGTAATATCAAGGTTTGTTGTTGTAGGTTATTATTGTACTTGTTTTTATGACATTGACATTTAACGCTAGTGGTTTTCACGCAGTAAGTAGTTACAAATAATTTAGCTCAACTGTTTACTCTAATTAAGTAACTGGACACATTAACGATTCGACTTGGAGCGATAATTCAACTGCGCAACAAACTTGTTTGTTTGGTACAACGGCATGGATACAGTTTACTCCACTTTACCGGAAACATTATGACGTACAACGGTATCAATAATGAAGATGGAGACAATGCTAGCTGTCAGATTTATGCATCTTCTATAACAAAGTACCCGAACAAATTGTAGTATATATTTTAAAAAGGATAATCCAAACTGTCTGCATAGTATTGCATTTACGCAACTTTGTATGTAGTACGGGAGTCGCTTATTTATCATTTATCGCATCGGTATTCACGGGTGGAATTTTTGTTACTCAGCACAGTAAATATACTATAGCCTGCTTAGGTTGTGTGGTACAAGTGACGTGTTCATAGCGTGCTCTCATTACACAGCTACTTATGGACACATACCTTAGAGCATGTTTTACACACGAAGGCTAAAATATTAATTTGTAATCTGAGTTTATACATTCATGTAGGTTTATTTATACAAAATCTTGCGACAGAGTGGTTAAATTCCGTGAATAGCTATTTACTGATTACTTGGACCGTGTTTTACTGATAAACCAGTTCGCTCACAAGGCGGCCTCGCTCGCTCGCCCAATAATTAAAGCGACTTATTGACCACTTGTTTCCATTCCTACACATTGATACAGATATGACCTACCAATACACCTTTCGAATGCAGGACAAAAACATTTTATTAACACGTATTGTAAACGTGACAAAACATAGTTGACTTTTTATTTTTATTGCCTTGATCCAATTATTTGTGATGTCTTGTAATAAAATGCACTCAACGAAGTGCATAAAATATGTATTGTTATGATTACTTGAGTTAGATAAAATCTTGAAATGAATCATTTACACTGATAAAACACAAATCCATTCAAAGTATTAGAGAATCGCTTTTGCTTTTTCAAGCATTGTGACATAAGCTTTATGTTTGGTTAGAAGTACCGCTAGATAGCCAACGACCTGAAATAATGTAAATACAAATATGGTTTTATATTACTGCTGTTATAAACAACTCTTGATTCAAGGCATGACTCGACTAACAAGGCTGAATAGCTTGCGACTTTGACTATTCTAAGTTATTTATTTCTAACTATAAGTAATAACTGCACGCTTGATCATAAACATGTTTAAAATAGATGTTGATATCGCAGTTCGAATTTATCTCGTGATTTGCCATCGAGGGCGCGGTGTCGCCGAACTCTGATTGTGCAGGTTTATCTGGGGTCAGAATGTTGCAGTCAAGCGAGCTACGTGACAGATATTTGTCGTTAACTTAACATTTCTTGAACAGTCTTATTTACAACAAGAAATCTATAATGTTGTCTTTTCTCGGTTTAAAGCTTGCCACACCAATCTGAACAATTACATCCAATTGATAACTGATTGCCCAGCCGATGCCACATTACAGCGTCTGTTCGTTGCGTACAAATTCTTTCATAAATAGTTGTCTCTACTTTACCATTAGCTATATAAACCAAAAAGATTTTATGTGTAGAATCTTACTTTTTATGATTTTTCGACTCCCTATGCAGAAACCTAATGAACTACCATTAATTAATTTGTCCGTCTAACAGTATTTATGCGGTCCAAACTCGAAAGCGAGTTGATTGTTGTGTCTTGGTTTATTAATGAACATTTAATAAAGAATAGATAGAGTAATTATTGATTGAACAATAGCCCATCACTTGCACAGGCACCGGACCTGCGTGCAACATGAGACAGTGTTTATTTAGTTCAGGGTGGATACCTACTTTGCATCTTTGCTTACGTATCTGCGCTTATGATTTGAATAATTTATTAGTTTTGCATTTATAATTTTTTGTATAATCGACAATGGAATTTTCCTCACAAAAGTTAATGATTACCGTATCCATAAATAATTTATATTTTATAAACGGTTAACCAATTATAACACATATATGAATAATTAAAGATAAATAAAAAAAATATTAATCTTTAAAATAATGTGTTGGATTTGTCTTCAATCTGGGCTATATATCTGTATCATTTATAAGAAAATGAAGTTGTACATAACTAACATTGTTGTTTATCTTTACAGAGAATATCTTCTCCAACTGGTTAGAGGAGAAGGCGGAGCTCCCCATCTACGAGAACATCTCGCAGGCGGCGGAGGCAGCGCTGCCGCTGTCGCTGCCGGCGGCGCCCTCCTTCTCCGCGCCGCAGCCCACTGAGGAGCTCCTCAGGGAGTTCGAGACTGTGTACGGCGCCGTTGAATTGACTCATTTGACTCCACCACAGAGTCCTCCCGGACCCGCAACCCAACTGCTGCTCAGCTACGCCCAACAAGCCCAATGCGCCACGTACGCTCCCGCTCTTCCCCTCGTGCCATCACAAGACCAGTGGCCGGTGGCCGCGCCGCTGCAGGCGCCGCCCGCGGTGCCTGACTACGACTGCGGCTTCGAGGACGTCGAGGAACTTGTCCGCCACCGCGCCGCGCAGCTCACTTCTCCGGAACACTCTGGAGGTAGCGCAAGCGTATCTCCTCAATCATCACCACCGTCGTCTCCGCGCTCATCCTGCACTGATGACGAGTGGTCCACGCCTTCAAGGCCAAAACCATACTCGCGTCCCTCGGACGACCGTCGCTCCCGCAAGAAGGAGCAGAACAAAAATGCTGCCACTCGTTATCGCCAGAAGAAAAAGGCCGAGATCGAAGACCTTCTGAACGAGGAGCAGCAGATGCGTGAGCGGAACAACAAGCTCAGTGACAAATGTTCCGACTTACAGCGTGAGATTCGTTACCTTAAAGGATTAATGCGTGACCTTTTTAAAGCTAAGGGTCTTATCAAATAAACCACCAGCGCCGCCACCTCCAGAGCACGGAAACTGTCAATATTGCGCGAAAGCGAAGCGCACATTGTGAACACTGTTCATAAGGAAGTTTTAGGAGTTTTGTATATTTTTGATGATAACTAACATTAAGATATATTGATATTACTTGTTTGTCGGATAAGCAGATCTAAACTTAAATCGAGCAGCACTAATCATTCACTTCATTAGTAGAAGGATACAAAATAACATCAGAGAAAATAAAAGGTGGCGCCTTTCACATCTTTCATTTTTCGTTATTTTTAGAGGATAGGTTGCATTCATTGAAAAGAAAACATCTTTGTACCGCGTAGTTCATCATTCGCGATTGTTCTTATATATTTTTATGTAGATAACATCAGATTTTAAATCAAATATTTTGTGCAAAATCCAAGATGAGCATTTTTTGTTATATGTACTATGAATTTTTGATTTTATGATTTCTTTCAATATAAGGAATGCGACGGCGGAATCTTGTTGTTTTATTTTTTAACATTCTGTATCAAATAAATTAAGATTTGTAATTATATTGTCTATGATAAGCATAACAAACCTTATTACTCTAATTGGTAGTCGGTGGCTTCTCTAATCGACTTGCATAATAGCGACTGACCTCAATAATGAACAATAACTTCAATTATATTGGTGTTGAATTATTTATGAGGCATTAGAAACTTGCAAGGAATTTTTTGTACTTACCTATTCACTAGATCCATAAAGATAAGGAAACCCCAGTGACAATTCAATGATTTTCATACTAAGAAGGTAAATCAGTAATTTATAGTTTAGAAGAATATAATTATAGAGGACCTCGATTATAATCTTCATTGTTGTATTATTACTTATTTGTTATTTACTTATTATAATTGAGTCTGACGGCTATATTATACGATCAGACATGATATTAACGCATAAAGCTGATAATAATCGATGTTATGACAGAATTAAATGACAAGGCGATACGTAATAAAAACATGTTGTCATTAACTTAGATAAATAGATTGTCATTTAGTTATATGTATGTGCATGACAAAAGGAAAACTTGCTCAATAATACAAAGATAACGACTAGTTCAATAGAGGTCAAAGTATGCGTCGATCGCGTTTTCTAACGGCACGGGGTATTACTAAAAACTCCCCAAATTGATAACATTTGCGTCATACAAGAAGTACATTAATATACTTAAGGCACAACTTTATTAGTTTTAGGTGATTCACATACGGAACTTATGTTACATTGGCCTCTAAGAAAGCCGCTGATGTTGATCGCAATGCGTAATGCCATGCGACCCCACTGTCGAGGTGTGCTCTCACCTTCATCAACAGCAACTATCGCAGCGGCGCGCGGTGCCGTATGTCAATCGAATAGATATTTAATTTCCGATTATATTTAATCTACTTTGAAGAAATAGATATGGAAAAGAAAGCCCGTGCTATTCAATTCTGAGAGATTTCAATAAATATTCTAGCTGTTGCCCGCGACTTAGTACGTGTTTTCCCTCAAAACAAAAGAAAATAGAGATAAAAAATGGATGTTGGCCGATCTTTAAACCTGCTGAATACTTATGCGTAGATATAAAATTTCAGACAAGGATAAGCCGTACCGGAAAAGTACAGTAACTAGCACGAGAATTTTATGTAAGTACCTACAAGATATTTAGTTCAAAGCTACTTTCCCCTAAGTGAAAATGAGTTTATTAGCTTTGCTAGTTCATATTAAAGTAGTAAGTTAAGATTAATTAAGATATTCTCTAGGATTACAAATCTAATTATAATTACACTAACATTTAGTTCAAACTTTGCTTACAGGAAAAGTAGAAGGATAAAATGATATAAGGAAGTAAAACATCTTTTTGTAAAACTTCATTGTCATTTTCTTATATTAAGAAATTCTTCTTATTTAGTATTGAATGCTAGCAAATAACGTCGAAACTGCAATAACAAGCGGCGTGAAGAATTTGTGAAATCTGCTAGGCTTGGGGAATAGGACGTACAAGTGAGATCGATAATGGCGCCCGCTTAGGTAAGTGAAATCTCTATAAATTGGTAGTTACCAAGCAAGTACTAAGAACCAGGCTAATACATTAGAAAAAAATGGAAGACGAATCCATAATTGGTAGTTGCCTATTTAAAAAATAACAAGTTATGTAATTTCCCTATAATAGAATGATTACTACTCACCCTAGAAGAAGTTTTGTAATTTATTTTACCACATACCTACAACTACTATTACAGGACCATACCTAATGCAATAGTTACAGTGCAATAATACACCATACATTATTAGATCTTAATCTATTTTACACTATTTATATAGGTACCTGCCAATGGAAAGTTTTACGTAAAATGTTTAGTAAGTTCCTGTTAATACAGTAGATACTATTCCTACATATTTTTCATTTGTAACCTACTTTAATAGAAAATAGCGCGTTTTTTAAATCAGTGTTCTACCCACCTACATGTAAATTATATCTACTTACTTTGTTTTGTCTGAGATTCTGTCACTTGTGCGGAACAACCCTCGACCCCACTCGACGCAGGCACTTTATTTTGATCCCAGTTTTGTTTAAAAATAGCGAGTTATGTTGTATTTTCAAGGATATTTTATATCGAACTGGATATTTTTGGGGTTTCAGGCAAATTTATAAGCAATTAAGTGAGTACGTAGATATACCGATCTATTATGATACCGCGTAAAAGCATCTACTTATACAGGTAAATATTTGGTATTTTGTTTACCTTGCTCCGGGCGTTGCCTACCGTCGTAGATACAAATCTACGATAGTAATTCGAAAGCAATCTCGAGGGCGAGGTGTTCAAATGCTTCTGTATAGAAATTTCAATAATTGATAATGAGTAATTAACTCTATAAGTTAGTAAGTACCTACTTAGATTCTGTAATCTAAGTATACTAAAGTATTAGATACTTACAAACAAGAATAGGTCTTTGTACCCATTCTTGTTTAAACAAGAGCGAAAATGGTTGCTCTAAATCCGCTTTTTATATCGCGAGTTCTATACATAAATAATCCATATTTTTTTAATAATTAGGCAGATAATAATATAATTTATAAAATTGCATTGAGCTTAATTATGATGGACTTTTAGGGCTACCATGACCAAAATTACTGACTATTAATATTTTCCTCGAGATATTTTAAAGAAAAGTCCAAAATCTTATTTTACTTTAATAATCTAAACGGCTTAAGTGTTTTGGCACACAAGCTTCCGTATTTCATCAGGCATCGTTTTGTTTTGGGTGCGTCCGGATAGCCTCCAGCCTGTGTTCTTCAGATTTGCTGTTCCTAAACTGTGGGAGGTCGGTGCCTGGTCTTACTAGGTTTAGTTGAACCATATTGTCCCAAGATATATATATATATTTATTTATATTTTACATGGCTCTATCGTTTATTCGACCGACACAACCCGTCATCATACAAAATGGCTGGCTATTAGAACATCAATGTCCGAACGACTGTCAAAGGTACGAGACTGTTAAAGGACGTATGAAAGTTTGGAGATAAGGCTTTATATACTTGCCGGCAAGGGTTAAAACATTTAAACTTCTCATCATTATTTAAACTACTCTACGCTACCTGAACTGATAAACCCAGAACCTAATTTTGCCACTATTAGAACCTAAGAATTGGTGTTCCTTGCGAACGTGCGCTTGCGATCAAGAGATCGTCAAGGCATTCTGGACGACCTCTGCAGAAGTTAAAAGTCATACTAACATGGGCGATGGCAGCCCTGGATTCAACGGACATTTGGAGCAAATAAAAAATTATGCGTAGATTTAGTTTTGATAAGATACTAGGTCACCATGACGTCTTACTGATGACGACTGTTTTTAGCTAAATACGATTGGCATTGAATAATAAATATGTAAATATTATTCTACTTGATATCGAATGCCAGGCCATCAGTATGGGTGTATCTAGATCATGCATTTATCGCTGTTTATTCCGGTTTATTCCATGAAATAAACATTAAGTCGATACAAATAAGCGTTTCATTTTGCTTGACTAATTATGATTAAGTTGTTTTGTACTATTAATAATAATTTTAGAATAAATATTGTCATATTATTGTAATAAACTTGTTATTAATAGTCTTGTTCTAGTTGGTGCACAGCTCTTTGTTATAAGTGCAAATCACAACAAAGAGATTGAATTGTTAGTTATCGTTAAGCGGGGAAAATAGATTTTTATACCTATTCAGTTGTTTTTACATTTATTAAATGCAAAATGCCAAAGTAATAGACTCATGTTTATATTGTTTAAATGACGCCTAAATATGAGCTTGCGTTTGTATTTAAAAGAAAAAAAAAGTTGCCTGAGCTTATAACATTTCTTCTATTTTGAATATAAACAAAATAACGTGATGCGGTAAAAGATAACATCTAGTAACAAAATAACAGAGCTTATATAAATAAGAATCAGGGTTACTCTTTAGGTTTATTCCGAACAACCAATCGAAAAGATTTTGATAGTTCTGCTTAAAGATTACATCGAGAGAAATAGCTGTCGTCTGACCGTAGCAATCCAATTACTAAGGAACTGTTTGAACAGTTATTATAATATATTCTCGTAGTTTAATTAACTACTAACCAATGCAAGCTGACTATAATAACTGGACCATATACCATACCTCGATACGTCACTAGTAGCAATATTTATTAATGCTGACGTCATACCGTGTTTATTTGTAATCAAAGTCCAAGAGTCAATTTCCATGCTAACAAAGTATCTGAGAATTTGCTTGAAAGCTTATTTATTTACTTCCCTACTTTATTTTGCTTTTTTGATAATGGTCGGTTCCTAGTTTCCCCTAGACATTTTAAATGAACCCTCTCATTTGAAGATATATAGGATAAAAGAACTAGCCGGGAGAATAGGGTTCTACGAGGCCCTTGAGAGCGTTCTGAGCGGGTCGGCCGGCAGCGCTCTGCCCTATCATTTCATACAAATTGTTTTATATTTCACTTAAGAACATAAGTTTTAGGTTATAGTGAACTTTGAGAGCTTTGTTTACTTTCGTTTTTGTTGTTTATTTTTTATCACTCCGAAATAGTCGGTTGAGTTGTAGTACCTAAAGAAAAACTTTGATATACAGAAAATGATTCCTTAATACGTGTTCCTTTTTTAAATGATTTATTTTGTTTTTAAGTTTTCTAATTTAGATACTGAGTATTTTGATCAAGATGTAGGTATGTAAATTAAACCCATCCGCGTCAGGAGGACACAATGCAAGTATGAACTGTTCTACCTTCTAACCTTTTTTTTACTTATTTTCGTAAGGTTAATTTACGCTGCCGGAGTTTCAAACCACCCCTGACGTAGTTTAACACACTGTAGATATAACTACTCATTACTGCAATAAAAAGGAAACACGAAAACTGTTTAAATTAATTTTACAGTCACGGTCAATTCCCGATAAACATATCTATAGATACATATTCTAAACAATAGCTTAACGTAGGTTCCTACTCATAAAATAAACCATGACGTCAAAAAAATCCATATCCTTATTCAAAGTTTACTGTGTTATTTTTATACTTTCACGTCATAATTCCAGAATGTCCGTATTTTTATTTGCAATTAGCTGAAAGAAAACACGAATATAACTCACATTAATATGATGTTACTACCACGCACGTGCCATTTTACATTGAGTTTGCCGGGAATATAGTCTAATTGCGTCTATTTTGTTGTAAATATGAGAGGGGTGATTCTCATAGTGCATAATACATCGTCGCCCACGCAGAATTCAGCAAAGCGAATGTAATGCACAGCTCGTAGGCGAGCTGATAATAACAACCATCTATTTCTGTACTTTTCCGAATAAATCCTTTATCGGAAATATGCACGTAGGTAGTGCCTTTCATTTATGAAATACTAATTAATTTTACTACTCTAACAAGGAATAACTAAATATATATCATCACCAGGAATATGAATCATGTTCTTTTTATTAAATAAATATTTAAAAGAAGGCATAGGTAATAAAAGCAAATTAAATAGTAAATATCGGAAAAGAGAATATGAAATCTCTGAAAAAAAATAATAAAAAAACAAGAACCTAAAACGAGAATGTAAATACTGATGTCAGAACCTGAGGATATAAATATCGCATAATGTAATGAGGAGCAGTTAACGAACAAATTGATATTACAGGGTCCGCTCGTAACATAATTATTATTTTAATCTATGATATACGTCCGGGCGGGTAAGGGACGTGCTTGTCGCTTAATTGTACGGATTATCGCAAATCTGGCGTCGGCGACACGCGCGATTGATGTCGCCTCTGCATTTACCTACCCATTACTCCTCAACCCGGGAGTTACCGCCACGAAAGCCACTTACTTGTACCTGTACTTGTTTCAACCCCTCAACCTTGAACTAATTTTGTGGATCAGATACTTGTTATTTGTTTGCCTATTAAATATCAGCTTCATCGATACATTGACTGTACCTAATACCAGCTCCGAAATGTCGAATTGTGGGGTAAAGCATAGAGAGCACACCGAGTATTGATCATCACGCCTGCTTACTTGTGACGTTTGTCAAGAGAGGTTAGAAAGTCCCAGAATAATTAAGAAAGTATTTGTAACTTTGAAAAAGTCACATTGTTACTTGCCTGCGTTGAAATCGAACGCGCAAAATCGTGTAACGAGAAATAATTAATTGCAACGCAAGAGCATTTCACATTTTAAACGAATACGAATGAAATTAAATTCCTAGATGTTTTTACGAATAAAGCAGACCTAATCCTTTATTTCTTAATTTACGTCAGGTTTTCTTTCTGGCTCTCTACTAGGTAATCCTTTTCTCCTTTCTTTGTTTTCTTTTTGACACCTCGGACAAGAACATTATAATCCTCCCTCCGAAAAAAAAACTATTTAAGCCCAGGACTACCCATAGTAAGCTTTGCAAGTTCACTTTTATAATTTCGTTCAAAGGATCTGCTACAACGTTGTGATTAGAGAATAGTATTTAGAGCACAAACATGGGAGGTAGGAGACTCCAGGCCTCGGTGCCCCTCGAAATTTTGCGCCCCGGGTGGATCCCGCCTCGCCCCCCTAACGGCACTGCATGTAGGTAATTAAAATCTACGCTAGTCAAAGTCCCGTGTGGGTTACGATTACCTTACGTAAAAATCTCTTTTCTAGTTCAGCTCGTTCCTTAATTAGGTATCTACTTTACTTTATTAATTAAAATACACACCTTAATATATGGTAACTCTCCGTCTATACACGTTTTCTGTTTAATATACAAATTATTAGAAAATAGATCAGAAGAGGCGTTTTTTTAATTACTTACAGAACACACTCAAAGATCAATGTAATTACCTTATGCAATAGCCGAAAACTTAATTATTTGAATCACTTAAATACTAAACAATCAATTTAAATCTAACCGGTTAAGGTAATATTAAATCTAACTTTTAACACAAGGTATCGACAATCTATCGACAAACAAAATGAAAATAATAAGAAGGCGGTCACCGTCGATGCTCGGTTATATATGGGATTCCATAGGATACTCTTATATCATCCTGCAATATCTATAATTAAGAATAATTGTGTAAGTTAAACCACCCTCTATTCCGTAATCACACAATACCTTTGAATTTAGGCATAAAATTTATATTAATATTTTGTTAAAGTATTTTCCAGTTTCGTTTAACGTCTCTCTACGAGTATCTCATAATCTCTCTCTAGGAACGTGCAGCGATATATGACGTACAGGTGAATAAAGTCACTTAGTTAAATAACATTAATCTGTTAAATATTTATTATGGCAACAGATAAGCTGAAGATACCTAGTGGTCAATATGACGAATGTGATAACACTTATACCTCTGACTGTATACTAAATGGTGACCTAGAGATAAGTAACTTTATACATTGGCATAGGTCGTGAAGGAACGTAACCAATACACATTAATGTGGCTATGCCCTGACAGTTATGATATAAATCAGATAGGCATCCGAGATAAGAGAGTCACTAATTGTTGTATAATAAGGACATTACCTTGGCTTATGTTGCTACGCACCTATGAGATATGACAAAAGGCAAGAATTCGATACAGAAGTGCGAGAGTTTATTTCGTCAACCAAGAGTGAGTTACTATCGATACGAGTCACATGAACGTGAGCCCAAAGGTCCTAGCGCCATCTCTCATTATTGCAGTTCAAACAGCGCGACGCTGCACAACACGGCGTAGAGCGGCGCTTCTCTCAAATTGCATTAATATTACTCGGTTTAGACATAGTCACTGAAATAAAATGAATAAATTAATTGACAGCCTAAATAACGATAACTCTGTGTTGCATTACATAATTTTATTAATCATTATTGTAATTAAACTCATCGTGCACTAGAATTAAATTGGTTGTCAGATAGTAATTTAATATTTCAGAAGATCCATTAAAATATTCTCTTAAAAGTCCAAGTTGATAGCAATTCCATTTTAGTGTTTTATTGAAATAGGTATAGACGAATAGTGCTTTTGTTAGGCATCACAAAAAGTAATGTATTTCGTGCACGGTGAATGTTATAGTTATGGGTAGATATTGTTGGGTAATTTCATGTTAAGCTGCTCAGAAACAGTTGCCGTAGTTTGCTATGAATCGCTACTGTTACTATTTTTGTGTAGTGGTGTTGCAGCCGTCACCGTACGTTACTAAAGCTTCAACTACCTACTACGAAAGTCAAAATGTGTAACCTTTACGAGGCAATTTAATATCTACGCAATAACATTTTCAGGATTAGTTAAAAACACGAACAAGAAACTGAACTTGAAGCCACCCCTATCTGAAGTCGTCAGGTAAAAACCAACTTCGTGTGTAGCCCTTTGTTACGACGAAGTCATAACGATGGTGCCTGTTAAACAAATAATGGCTTAGAATGACATGACAACTGCCAAGCTGACTGACGAAGGCTGCATCCGAAAGAAAATGATAAAAGGCTCATCTTTGTGCGTACCTAAGTGAGTGAGGATGCTGCAAAGTGAAGGACCCGTGATATTGGTGAGCGGATGCGGGGCGGGGTTGTCGAAACGGGGGCGAAGGTGCGGCGCGCGGAGGGCGGCTACCATCCGCGCAGGGCGGGCGGGAGGCACGTAACAAGTGAAGCGCGCCCGGGAGCAACAGTCTGCCGCAGCCCGGCCACGCGGGCCCACACTCCGCCGCTCGTGCCGTGTCCCGGAGCGCGCTCCCCGCGTAAGTAGCGTTTAGCGGATTTAATTATTTACCTTAGTTCGGGCGCAGCGTCGCCAGCACGCCGCCCCTCTCGCGGCCGCAACACCTGCACCGTATACCGCCGGCGTCCACTGACTCTGTCCTCGCGCTCCTTTAAGACGTCCTGATCACATATCCATTCTTCAGTGGATGTCTGCCATATACTGTGTACCTGTTGAATGCATGACGAAGTTACATTTTTAGTATATTTATACACCCTTGACGTGTATTTGCCCAATATATTTAGTTGATTGCTTTGAACATATGTTTTAGGTGTATAGAACCTATTTAAGTGAATTAATATTATTGCCGTAATGGCGCTGAATATATTTCGAGAGTGTTCGCTTGAACCTAGTCGTTTAATGTGTTATGGTTCTATTTAACTTCACTCATAAACCTTATCTCAAAAAATTCTACGAGCAGAGCCTCATAAAGTCACTTTTAAACCACTGGCCTGGACCGCGTTATTTTAATAGATGTCACCATTACTCTCAAAGGTTCTTTCTTTTAAGTCCAGTCCTTTTGTTTTCATATCCCACTGAATTTTCCTTTGTTTTTGACTAAATAAACAAACAAGCAAAACATAATTGATGTACCACAACTTACTGACCACTTCTACAAATGTTAACAAAAAGCTGTATTTCGAATTATATGTAACGTGTCGTTTTGTCTAATCTTTTCCAAAAGAATATTTTTGTTTTCTTTTCGAAAACAAGTTAGTGAATATCACTTGAGTCGTAACATAAGAACAAGATTAATATTGTTACAAAAAACGATGAGTGAGATACAAGAGAGTATAGTTGGCACACAATTCAAGCACACCTCGCCGCGGCCGCGGAGAAAGATTCGCAAGTCAAAGATAAGATGACAATGAATGTTCGCAAATACTCGCTATAATTGGAAACCCTTGAAGTCCTTTTGATGTAAGACGACTTTATTAACGTGATGCACAAGGAGCGGGTTTGATTAAGGACCGGAATACAACATAACCAACTTAGTATAGTGACGACAGTTTCTATTTGACGACAACGTACAAAAGGGTCCCGAATAAAATGTGTTTTGGACACAATATTTCGTGTACAAATTATTTCAATTTTTGGACAACAGTACCATTCATACAACTGTTATTGGTAAACGTGTTACGCCTACATAGTTTATTATTTTTATTGTGATGCTATATATAACTTTAATTCGCGCAATTCTGTTTATTGTTGTGTAGCAATATTTCCACACATTTCTATGAATAAGATAATATCAATACGTGCCATGGTATATCGTTTTTAATAACTTAGCCACGTTTGAACAAACATGCGCTACATTTCAAATTAAAATAAAAAGTGAACTGACTTTCTAATTAATACTCCGCCGTAGTTATTAGTTATCTTCCACAGAGGAAAAAACAAGTAAGCTTAAAAAATGAATGCTTTGTGAACTAACTAGAAATTAAACAGAAGAATGCTCAATAGTTATTCTAGGAGCAATTTTTCTACTAGTTTGTAAAAAGTAGCGTAAATAACGATTTATTCTTTAGAAATAGTGTTATAAACTAAAAGTAAACACGGGACATAGTGTCATAACTCAAAATAATTTCATGGGCGGTTACTTGCAGAGGCGCGCGTCGACTCGGTCACATCCATTAACGTGAAATTGTCACACGAAGTTTGTTAGCTATGACAGTTGTTGATCAGTAGTTTTTGTACGTTGACTTGCACTTTTAGGTGATATATCACTGATGTTTTACACATTGTTGGAAATATGATTTACTCGATTCATCATTTTTGAATGTTCAGTGTTTACTGGAGAATAAAAACGACGTTTTGCGAGTTGGACATGTCCGTCTTCGCATTTGTATCAGTGTTTGTGTGTGAGCGGCACCTGCCCCGATTTTAGTAAGCTTTTCATTATTTTTAAACTACAATAAATTACAGCGATGGTCCTAGACATGGTTTATTAAAATCGGTTCAGTCATTTGAAGTTCTTTCGTCGGCTGCGGTAGATAGACGCATAATAATTTTGAAAGCTGCTGTGATCGAGACCTGAAGCGACTTACTTTTCTAAAATTTATCGATTCTGAGTCTTCGACTATAATTAATTGATCCATTGATCGTTAGGTTGTTCATATTACCCGAAGTCTGAAATTGATAAGATAGTTAAGTATCCACCATGACAATTCTGTAATGTAATTCAGAGAAAATCCATTCTCGTGAAAATCCGAAAGAAAATAAAATATAAATTGACATAAAATAAAACCTTACAGCTTAGTTCAGGGTTTTAGAATAGTTTCGTTGAAAACGGTCTTTGATATTGGAGGCAATTCTGAAAAATCCTCGTGCGTGCAAATTGTATAAAAATATAAACAGCTTCTAACTTTAATATAAAAAAGAGAAGAATTTTAAGAATCGGTACTGGTACATTTAAATATATTTTTATTATTTTAATAATTTCAGTACACACAGGTGCGAACATATTGATCGTTAGATTATGATGCATACACAATTTCAGTTGTAGAGCTACAGATAAACCATTTTATTAATAGTGTTGTTAAATATTAGTTAGCCAAGCAAATAGTTTTGGAGAACGAATACGTCCAATTAGCGGGGCCTGGCTCGACGCGGATGCAATATTGATTACATTCGCGGCGCCAGTCACGTACTTACTCTTTGTTTGAGCGCTCGCCTACACACTATTTGAAATTATATTCCGCTACAATCAATGCCTTTATGGTTATTTCCCGGCTTTGTCACACAATTCGCGTTTTTAATCAAAGCTTCATTGTTACGCTGACCGTGTAATATTGATCTCTCTGTCGGTAAAAACAATAATTGTTCTCTTCCAGTTCTCCTTCAGAACGTAACTCGTGGAGCATATTGCTAATGCCGGTCCGGGCCGACAATAAAAAGATAAAGGCGAGCGGCGGGCGACGAACGCAGACAATAAAATGGGCTTATCGTTACAAAGGCTGTACTCCACCTGAAACGCTTCTTGTACATAGGTACCTTATCTAATCTAATTGCAGGGCTAGGCCGACTTAGTTGCTAGCACGCTACCAATACTGTGATATATTAAAGCTCTTTATTCGGCTCTCTCTTATAGCGCGAGACATAATTCGATTTTGATAGCCTTTGTCTCGTCCTTTACATTAAATGCTTTTACTAAACTGTTGAAGTATAACAGTGTCTTAGATGAGAATGATATGATTGTGGACTTACACAAAGCATGTCTGTGCATAACGGTGGATGGTTCTCAGGCGGCACCTACACGTCCATTAAAACATGTTATAATGAATGCGACGCGATGTGTTTGCTTATGCAATTTGTCTTTGTTCGCGCTGTTACATGCTACGGCGGTAGAGCGTAGTATTGTAAAGTATAGGTAGCACTTTGTTTGACTTAGAATATGCCTCATTTATGAAAGTTGTTACATATAGTGTATTATATTTATTTATTTATTACTAGCTGTGCCCGCGACTTCGTTCGCGTGGTTGTCGAAACAAAACAGCGTCATTTAGATAAGAGTAGGCTATATACATATACCTTGGCGTGAAAATAGATGACGAACTAAGAATATTATTAAGTAAAAGATGTACTACCTAAGTTTCAAAGTTCCTATTAATATTTTAAGAGTTTTTTTTATGTCACAGCTATAGGTTAACATTCAAAACTCACTGAGATAAACTGGAAGCTCTTCAAAATAGATTTTTAAAACTACTTGTTATTACTAAAAATTTTGAAAGCACATGTAAAGGAGATTATAGTACCTAAATTATTTAAAATAGAAATAGCTTTTGCCCGCGACTTTGTCTGCGTGGTATTGAAGATTAGGTAAATTGAAGATGTGTAGGGCTGTACAAAAAGTAAAGCTAAATAAAGTTTAATGCAAGCTCCTTAATCCAGTTCTGTTTCAAAATTATTTCTTAACTTTCTACTCATAACCTTTACTCTTACAAACATATTACTTGACTGTTAACACTGCCAGTTTTTAAGGTTAGTCCAACATTCATATGATGAAAGGTCGCATTATATTGTTGCTGTGGCCACTATCTTACACTGATTTGACAATTTGGATTGAAGGACTTGAAAACGGGCGATGGGGAAGAAGTGTGCCGGATTCTAACTGGCTAAAACCACCTGAGTGCATCTCCGTTCCCTATTGTCGGGAACCACGGGAACACTTTCGCAAACTACCGCGAACCCTGACGGGAGAGATCTTTTTAACGGGAGTTTCTTAATTGACGTAGAGTCCGTTTTCCCCAGCGCTCATTAAGAGGCGCGCGAAAGCACCGTGCATGCCGTCTTTGCCTTTATACAGTACAGTAGACTTCCCCTAGCCTACCTGCGTAGGCTATTTATGGTGGTTTGAGGAGAATAAATTTGGTCTTTCTTCTATTTGTTGCTCGCTGGGCACGGATCGAGTGGTAAGATGAGGCTTCCCGTGTTCTTTCTGCGGTTTTTTGTTGCGCGTCATCACTTCTTTGCAGAATTCGATGACGGCACACCAACTATCCTTGGTTACGGCAAACTAATACCCTCTGGAAACACTAAAAATAATATTGAATTATGTTGTGGAGTTTGGTACGCCGTTTCTTCTCTATTTTTATGTTTCATTAGAAAAACCTTCTTCTTTTTCTTTTCGTGTCAATTGTACGTAGTATTTGGTGAATATTAGATCCTCTGAATTGCAAGTGTGCAGACATTTTCGTCACTATAGGTGGTGTGACATCGTCTGTACGGAAATGACGCATTCTAACTGGATGTTAGAGAGGTCTGTATACCCAAAATTGCCATATTTTGTTTGCAGCGACCTACTTTGATTCTCAGACGGTTGAATGCTTTCCAAACAGGCCACTGCAAAGAATTCTAAGCGGCAGACGTTTCTGAGGTAGGACATAAGTGGCAGGTGGTAGATGCTGATCTGCCCAGATCTTGCACCGAGTTTGAGTTGGAGTTTCGTTTGTAGCCAGTGAACATCGGAGGACGCTCTTTTGGCTCTTAAGTTTAATCGGGTGTAAGCTTTGGTATTATATAGGGGATGTCCGATGTCGTGTGTCTGATTCCTCGACGTCTTTTGCGAGCGCGCATGCGACTTCTCTTCTAACGTCAGGTAGAGCAATGCTAACCAAAGGGAGAACTTATTGAGCAGGGTTGGTTTTAAACAGCCAGATATTATTCGATACGTTTTGTTGAGCGCTATGCACTGTGGTGCGGCGTACATCCGACACCGCTCCCAATCTGGTGGCGGGCGCAGCAGATTATTCCGGGCACCGATCTTCTATTTCGTTTTCTTTCTACTCCTTGACGGACAAATGTTCAAAAATCCCTTCTTAGTGTTATATGGTTATCAATGTTTCAAGTTTCTAATTATGGTAGTTTGAGCTGAGCCAACTGAGCCTAAAGAAGGGTAATGTTACGCACACGTAACAAAACATTTGCGGGAGAATGTGAACGGGGCATACTCGTACGCGAGATTAATGAATTTAATAACAGTCTATCAACACACTTTAACCAATGCAACTACCCTATACCACCGCAATTGGTGCACAATTGTAGTAGTGTATAAGTACTATCAAACACACAACAAAATTGCAGTCAACAGCTAGTAATATAGTAAGTATATCATTTACCGTCCAAACTATTTTTTTTGTTTTGGTAGTTAGTTTTCTGTCATTTCAGTAAATATCCACAGCTACATCTAAATGGGATGAGACTGTCGTAGCTTAAAGAGTAAGTAGATACCGTGTAAAATTATTTTGAAAAATAATTTCATGTTAAAAAAGCCAGGTGCTTCATACAATACTTTTGTACTATCAAAAACGATAGAAGGAAAGTAAATGTTTGTTTAGTAAAATTTGTATTCAAAAATTATTGAAATATAAATTCAAAAAGTGTATGTCGAAATGAGATTTGAACTTGAAGTGAAAAAATACGAAGCTCGTAATTCCCCAACCCGGCTATTTTGATTGCTATGTTGTCAGCCAAATAACATGTTAATACATATTAATGTAAAAACATAAAACCATAGCAACAGTATTTTGGTCGCTATGGTGACTCGTACACAGCTATGGTGACAGTAGAAAAGTTACGAAAATTCGTGATTGATCACCCCCCCGTATTGGATAACACAATAATATATATTATTTATGTTAGCCCGACCTTTAGCAATTATATAATGGTGTCAAATCTTAACACCGCGATTCAGAAAATGACGAAATTTGCACAACGCCATCTATCGGATTTGCAATTTAACAATCAAAATTAGTTCTATTTTTTGTCTTAAGATGTCGTTGCAAGTACTTCACTGAATTGCGTAACGTAATTATTTTACTTCTTGAATTTACTAAATTAATCATATCTTTTAGTATAGTGAACCGATTTCGATCAAACAAAGACTAAGTTATACCTCAAGTTGCGTATAATTCTTGTGTATAAACATTGTCTGTATTGAGTTCGTAGATTTTACGTGATGCGCGCACAAACAAACAGACAAACAGACAAACAGACAAACAGACAAACAGACAAAAATTTCAAAAATGATGAAAATGGGTTCTGTTAGTCATCTTTTCACACCCGGGCTATTTTTTATTTCAATTTCTTCAATGTACAAAAATGATTTTTCTACAGATTTATTATATGTATAGATTTTTCGGTGTGGTATTAATAACAAAACATTCAATTCTTAAGATAATAGTGAAACTAAATACATACATTGCCTACGGTTAAATACATTGCCTACGGTTTCTATTGTTGGTTTGTGTCCGTGGTATTGAGAATATCCTGTGTGTATTTTTTGTTTCATCGTTCCATGATTTTCATTTTACACCATCTTCTTTAATGAAATATCGTAAACAGTTGCTTTTAGTAAACGCCAGGGAGATGGTGAAGTGTAATTAAGAAAAAAATCCCGAGTGCTTCCCGGAGTATCGCAGGATGGGATTTTTATAACGTTGCAATGTTATTATAACTTATTTCTCTTTTAATACTAAAAGTTTGCTTTCATTTCTTTGTGCTGCCTTTTAAGCCGAAAGTTCAGTTTTTTTTTTTAAATAAGTAAATGAGGATCAACCTCGGAGTCGTATTTTAAGAGAGTTTTAAAATAACTGAAGAAAATGTTGTATATTTTGTGATTAAAGGGTAGGGCGTTAGTCTGTGATATTTTAACTTATGATGGAGCAGGTTTTTATAAATTAGTCCCTATATTTACTCTACGTTTTAACTTTGTACCAATGTGGTAACTTTTATGTCATTTGAAACAAGTAAAATGCAAAAATTTAAAACGTTTTTTTTACTAGTTTTTTATCTTTTTATTCAACAGAGTGAAAAATAATTATGAAGCTGCAATACATTGAAAAATTGTTGTATGTGTATTTAGGTGTGTTACGTTTATACATTATTCATTAATTTCGAATTAATTCCTATCATAATTACGCTCCAGTGCATAGGACGCTATAATCAATGCGTACTAATCGTAATATATTCAAATGGACCGCATTTGCCACATTGGTATTAATTGAATAATAATGTATATATACGTACAAGGTACACATGTTACTAAAAGCACACATGCTTCCTAGATAATTGATAGATATAAGTAAAGTCATTGAAGCAATAAGTCTTAATAGTTAGTGGAGCGTTAAAAAGCAACTGGAGAACTTTTATTAAGCTTGCGTACGTTTTAAGATACGAAGGTTTTAATGGTTCAATTTTATTTTCCAGAGCTCGACCCCGCCTTTCAGTTTCGAATCTGTTTCCGTGGCTTTCTCTGTTCCGCCGCCATTGCAATTCAAATTTAGATTTTGTGTTTCAATTGAACCACCCGAATAGTATTACTCTATACAATTTGTTGATTTTATTGGCTTGATGATAGCGATGCCCACTTGTTTCATAATTTTGTATAGAACACAATCCGTCCATTGCATGTACCTGACTTGACTCAGATAGATTATAACGCAAACACTGATTAATTTTATACGTAGGTAACTATTGTAAGCATTGTATACACGGCATCCAATAAAGTGTAAATACAATGCCCCTCGGCCCGCGAGTCCATTATGAACGAAATGCTCTCCATTTCAGGGGACACACTCAAGAAATTATGTTTAGGAGTGGAGAATGAGATTTTAACGACTCATTTGTTAGAAGATTCCGACTTATTTTATGATCTCAGGGATGGGTTTTTTATAGCTACACTGCAATATTACTTTATCAAACGTTTTTGTCAAGGGTGAAGAGTTTCATTTTCTTGAAGTTGTTTTTACATCGAAATAAAATTGGCTATTATTACGTGTACATAGTTGATAGAGCCTTAAGCGTTTCTTAAGAGTTTATTTACCGTGACGACGGTTCAATGTTTACTCTGACGAGCTCCGCGAGGTAGTTTCAGAAGTCACACGCTAAACTGATGATGCGCCAGATTGTTCGCAAACTTTGCGGAATTCTTTACTCTTTAAGACGAGTTCATATCGTTTACAAGATCATACATCAGGTAAAAATAACACAAATCATAACATAATTTACTGTTTAAAGCAGCAAGTATAATATCTAGTGTAGCAAAAAGGTATATAACCGCTGCGAGGTTAGCCGGTACCTCTCTAAGATACCAGTTTGAATAAAGCGGAAATAAACAGACTAATAAAATGTAGGTACTTATTATTATTGAGGTATTACGTCAATAATGAAAATTTATTGATAATCTTTTGAGAATATCGATTCAACAAAAATACCATTAGCGAGAATATTAGGAAATTTCGAACTAGTCAATAAGCGTGGAAAACAATAATTTGAGAGCCAAATAACTCGAGCCGTGCGAATTAGTCAGCTTCGATAGTAAATTGAACGACAATAGCTTGCCGACGCCGCATTTCATGCAGCCTCGGATGGCCGGACATTATCGAGATTGTTATGTTCTCGTTTTAAACCCAATTACCTTCCATCTAAACTCATTCGACCAGAACTAATGGACTCGTCGACTGTTGGTCAAAGTTCACAAGCTATCTTAACGTTTGGGCAAGCATTATATTCATTATGCCTTTTCCCCGAGCGTGCGGCCCTTTCGAGCGTCACCCTTGAAAAGGCTGAAGGCTGACGGAATCGACACACGAAACAAAACCCGTCTGTCAAGGTTGAGAGGTTCGATAAAGGTATCTTTTATATTGTTTTAGGTTCAGGATCAGATAAAAATTCTGTTGTTTAAGTTTGTCCCTACCTCCCTGTACTGTAGCTAGGTGTATGTTTCACCTACATTAGTTATGTTCGTAGTTGACGTCTAACACGGAAAGCGGTTCTACGTGCGCTGTTCTCGGTATAATATTGACGTCTGGTTTTGTATTGTACGTACCTAGCTACTCGTGACATGCTTCTGATACAAGCGCCGTATACAAGTTTTATTAAATATTCAATTACATCATCAAAACGTGTGAGCTTGTTCAATTAAGTCAATAAATATGTAACATGCAATTAACATTCTATTGTTTTCCTTGGTGCGTAATAACAAATCGAATGTAACTTTTATACCTCAGTTATTTTGGTCCCAATAAAACATTTAATAGAAACTAATTAATTTCTAAATTTGAAGCTCGAGAACAAACGAAGAAACATTAACTTGACATAAAAGACAAAATAATATTATTCCACTATTTGAAAAGCTGTAAATTCTGTTCAGTTTGTTATTTCTGTACGTCGCATAACCCTTTGCGGGTTCCGGTAACTTCCACCCAAATTAAATTAGTCTTATGAAGTTCGATCCGAAGTTTCAATTTAAGATGAAATAGCTATTACGTAATGGTTTTGGTTAAGGTTTGTTCGTTGTAGGGAAAAATATTTGTAAAGGTTGCGTTACAAAAACTAACAAAAAACATTTAACGTTTGTAGTCGATCACAAAGAGTTTTGGTGTGGGCTAACAATTTGGATTAACAGACCCATACTGGAACAGAAAGCTATATTTGCAACGTTCGAGCAATCGAAAATAAATGGTTGGGTAGGCACGCCTCGTCGTTTGCACACCCGTCCCCTTTCCGATGATCAGCGGATTTTTATCTCTCTTATTCGAATACTGGGTGCATTTGTAACATCACCTTACACGTTATATTCATCGAATCGTGCATATGTTACCTCGTGTATATGTTACCTCGTGTTCAGTATTTATTCATATTATTCGTTCTTGAGAGTTTAATTTAAACTCAAATATAATAGAAAAAAATGTGGTTGCTAATTTTTAAAGGCATGTTTATTACCTTATATTAACGTAACATTTGTTTTGTTCTGTATAAAGTCCATACAAAATGGACTCGGATTGTAACTTTTATTACATATATCCAGAAATTTTACTGTAGAAGAATTTCACTTAGAAGATTGCGCTCATTTATTCTAAAAATTGTCCCCTTTAGATGTATGACATAAAATAACATATTAACAACTGCAGATGCTTATGAAAAAGAGTTTTTTCTTAACATATTTCTACCTGCTAAGGTAATCCTCGTCAATTTACGGCGAGGTTAACGTCGTTTTCCATTATATTTCCAGCTACAACTGTTTGACAGTTTGTGACCGGATGCACAAAGGGGCCGGCCCGACACTTTGACCACATCCGTCATTGATTCACGTTACGCTCGAAGGCTGAAACGTGGCTGCGCTGCATACACTCAGTGTTGCCAACACGAATTTTGTAATAGAGTTGTTGTGTACGTATTCTAAAATAGTGTGTTGAGCTATTCAGCCAAGCCGACCTTTGACAATGTCAATAAACAAAATTAATTAATAAGTGAATTCTGACAATTTGATGTTCGTGGAACAAATAATGGATCGTTATTTATTTTAAAGCATTCGCTGCAATATGGTTACCGATCGTTACCGGTACAGGAGCGCGTGTATGAACAAGAAGAAAGTCATAAAAAGAGAACATTTTATTAAATGTTTACAGAATTGTACCATCTGGGCCAGATAAAATAATGACACCAATTTAAATGACGAATCCCGGAGAATGGTCCGTTAAATGTTCCGATTTCTATTAAATAGTAAAGAATTCTTTGTTGAACCTCAGAAATCCTTTTTACTGCGATAAAAAGGGTTTTATCGGTGTTGGGTCAGCAAAGTGTATGTAAATGAGAACGCGCTGAGTTTTTCACGATAGAAATAAAAAGAAATTGACGTCTTGGGCAACATAATTCATAACTTTTAGTACTCCAACACAATGCACTTACGAAAAATAAAGGAGTAAATTTCTTTTATACAATACTTGAAGCTGAAAAAGCGTCATCTGTACTCATTCAATAAGCCGCTCAGACGTATATAATCCGGCGTAGAATTTCATAAACAGGCATGATTTTCCAATTCCAAAGCTATTATGGTATTGGGAATCTAGAACCAAAATAGATCTACACGTGTCTGTAAATGATATTCAATGCGAAGTTCTGTACCTACACACACACATACATACATACGTGTTCTAGTTTAAATAGTGTGTGTTGTGTCTACTCGTATATAGTAAATATATGGTCGCTGTGATGGCAGGCAGCAGGTATCGATTTGTCGAACATAGTGTATTTTGTAAGCATTGGACGTATCGCGCCGAACGAGGCAATATCACCGAAACCAGCTGTTCCTTTGCAGCTAACTATCGCTTATATTTCGGACATATACCGGATTGTAAATCATAATGCGTAATACGACTTGGTCATGGAAATGTCGTGATTTTCGAAATAGATCACAAAAATAATAAGAACATGTCATATTTATTTTTTAACCATTTTTAGTTTAACGCTGTAGGTTCTCAAAAGTTACTGCCCGCTCTATTTTATTTTGATAAAGTTAAGATCTTTTATTATACATTATTATTTATTTAAATACTGCTGAATTATACAGGTGCTTCACTACAAATATATCAATATTAAGATTTCAACAATACTTTCTCCCCATATTCCCCGTTAAATTGGATAAGGAATACCTACCAGTGACAATAAAACTTGTTACTGAAATATTACAGCCATAACCCATTTGTAAGAAATAATATCATATTTATTTGTGGAGGCTGTAACAACAATGTAAGTTGGTCGGATGTAAAGGAGCGGAATATTGGAATAAAATCACTGGCAATATGGGGCGGCACTGGGCGGTAATCTTGTCATAAATAAAAACGTCCAAGAATATACACATTGTTTTTTCTTTTTTGAGATTTTACTTCAGATCCATTCGACTGCGAAGAGTAGGTAAACGGTTGTGGAGTTTCGGTTCTTGAAGTTCGTGACGTCATCAAGATTTCGGAACTGCTTAGACTTATACGGAAGGATAGGGGTTTTATCTTTTGTTTAACGTTCTGTATACAATTTTAGAAATTAGATATTCAAGACAAACTGCCACTTGAACTGATTCGTAGGAACATGATAAAAGCCAATTTGAATAAAACGTGCATCTTAAGTTTTTGAAGCTGCCCTGATCAACACTTCAAAACTCAAACAATGCTTGTTATTAAAATAAAACTCATTTCCGAATCACTTGTATAAGAAAGACTGCATGAATACAAACTTATTTCCATTTACAAGTTGAAGAGCTTCGCCATAACGCCCCTAACTTTTTCGAGTATCGCTGTGATTGAAAAGGAACATGTATTAACTTTTGCCTTCCTCCTGTTTGTATATGCATTGTATTCATCTGAATGTTCAGCGTCGTGTTGAGTGACATGCCAGGGGGGGGGGGGAGTTCAACCCCCTGCAGATAATGTCGCTAACTTGTCGCGTAATTTACGATGACACTTCCACTTTCTGAGCCTCTTTATAAATGTTCCACGCGTTATCCGCGAGTAATTAGTTGTGTCAAACAAAGTTTGATATGAAACAAATTGTTTAATTAAAATCATATGTAATATCTATAAGCGTAAAACGTCCTAAAGTTGTCCCGAACAGTACCATGTAGGTGTGTTGAATTAATATTTGTGTGTAATGTGATAAACCGAGGTACAATAGTTAGTCGTGCTCCTGAGCTCATATCAAGGGAATGTTCTCTTATTCAGAATAAATTACCATGAAAATAAATGGCCGAGTCTAAGCTCGTCTGCTGAGACACGACAATAATAGATAATAAGCTAAGCGTGTTGGGATCCCGTTAGTCTATTGTTACCTTTAGTTAAGCGCTACAATATTTTTTCTGCCGCAGTTAGATATTGTGATTTTGCGGGGCTTGTTTGCTTTATACGTAGGTAAACCGATATCGGCCTATTTGATTGATACACGTGTTGCTTGGGTTCGCTCTGATTTTTTCCGCTTACTGAAAAGCTATTAAGGGTTTATTAGTATAGGGAAATTACCTGCCTGCTTTTTAACCACATTCACGTAAAAAATACAAAGTGGTTAGATAAAAAAGAGTAATTTGATAGACATTCCACTACTAATAGAAATATAAAACTTCGATTATGACTGCATTACTTACTTAATACGTAACAAATTGCGGCGTCCCAAAAGCGATTCGAAGGGGCGTTTCTCTACAAAATATCGTTATCTTCATTTTCTATTATACAAAAGAAACTTGATTAAGGCATAAACCTAATACAGTGGGTGGAGATCGGGCAGGCGTCGTTAAGCCAACGTCTCGGTGCCTAGACCGTGTGGTAATCAATCTATTAGTCGTAAGCTTCATCTGCTCCTTATTAGTGTTTTTATTGCTACCAGTTCCCAAGGAAATGGGGGACGCTCTATCAATATTGGGAAAGACTTGATTAATGCTTTATTTTGTTTAACTGCCATATTTGTTAAGCAATTCGTTTATTTGAGATCAGTGTCTCTACATGTTATTTATTAGAAACGCTACATTTTAGTAAATATTTTGATGATAGCTATGTTTACGTGCATGACGTAGCATTCGTATAATAACCAATAGAATCTTGAATACCATAGAAATCTGAAATAATGTATGCCTAGGAAATCCTTTTTTTATACAAAGCCTGATTGTTGGTATGTATCTAGTTTAAGATTTGATTGAAAATGATTATCTAACACGATCTATAATTGTGTTCAATACGTGAGATGAACATACACTGTATAATGTCAATCTGTAGCAGGTACTCAGGTTTCCAGCATAATTACGATAGCTAGGTATTAACTGAAATCCACGTTCTTCCATATCCCACTTGACTCGCGTTAATGAGGCTTAGAATTACATAAATTTCTATATGTTAAGATAGTTTGTATAAATAATATAAGGCGTTAAAAATGCCTTAAATTAAACTGGCTGGCTCTCATTCTGTTGAAGTAATATTAAAACAAAACTAAAGAGGTCGGTTTCGTGGAACGTGGCAGCTGCCTCGCGTCAAACGAATATTTTGATTGGGCACGAAAGAAATTTCATTTCCTGCTGTTTCTTGTTCCGCGAAATCTTGCCAGTGCGAATTTAAAGTGCAATTTCTATTCATTTATTTCATTAGCGAATCCAGCAAGGCTCTTAAATTAATATGCATCTATTTAATAAGACTTCGAGTCTGAAATATAATTGGATCTTCATGAAACGTAATTAGGTACATCATTATTATTTTAATTGCGGGCTGAATAAACGTTTGCCATTCTTCAAAGTATAACCGTTATCGATCGCGGCGGGTCTGACAGAGAGCTCTCTTAACTTGATTTGAAAGGCAGAAAATTATTACTATCTTATTGAACGATCGCATTTTAGTCCGTACACGAGTAAGCAGCCGTCTCTACCAAGTCTTATAAACTAAATTATAGGAGATTTTACTTACAAAATAATTGCTTGGCGAGCTTGAGGTCGCCGGTCGGCTATTAATATACCACCATGTCGCTGTGAATGAAATATTCATCTACTTATGGAGTTATGAGGTTGGTGAAGCGTAAACCGCGTAGATTTTGTTCCTCCTTCGGTAATTATTCATTCTCTTACCATTAACTTATTGTTCAACTAAATACTTTGCTATCAAGAGCAGTAAAATTTATAAAACATGACTTTGTGGTTGTGTTACCGTAAATGTTACCAAATGTAATAACTTATTATTTAATGGTGTACGAGTACTTAATACATAATAGGCTATAAACTCGCCAACATGCCCGGTAATTACATTTACAGCTTGTAGGTCTAGATATAGATACCTATAGTAATAAAACTAATTAACAACTGTTTCGAAATACATTGTTTATTTTATTTAAAATACAAATTCTTGTCGGCAACTCTTTTGTTAATATATCCCATTTTATTGTTGAATACATTAATCTTTGTTTCTTTCTGTTATTAAACGTGATATTTTAGGTGTATAGCACAATTAAGCCACAAGAGCGCAAACTAAGCTGCAATAACGCGCGCATAATAATTATGATAATTGACATCCTATTGGGAGCAGCGTAAATATTCATTGTTAATTTATGCCTATTGTGCATTAAGTGTTTTCGTCAATACTGTATGTGGCTTACATTGCCAATAAAGTATTTAACGGACTTTTCCATTGTAAGATAAAACCTCCCCGACTCTGTTAACACGTTGTTAAACATGAGTAAAACGATCTTATTCGCATTCGGTCTCGGCTGTCTTATTAGCTACCACTAGAGGAAAACCTTGCCATAATTGCTGCCAATTAGTGCAGCGGCTTTTATTCTTATGATGTTTTAACTGAAATTTATGTGAAAAATTAATTTCCTTAAAAATTAAATATTTATAAATCATTGTACACTATTTATGAAGAGATATTGCGCCTTTACCTGAATAAGAAAACTTAGAAACGTAAGCCGTACAGGTAAATAAACACTTCTACGAAAAATACATGATATTCCAACAGGGAACGCAACTAAAGGAAAAATATAAAATTGGACTGCTTGTTATAGTGACTTTTCAGCGACACTTTACTTGCAGATACATCGGCGAGTCAATATTTAAAACTCTTCCACAAAGTGCTAACATGACTGCATTGAAGCGTGGTGTTAGGTACAACATTTTAACTTTAAAACTGATATATTTTATTAACTTGTCGAGACATTAATTCGCATATACTTAGATATTTCTCTTACCCTTTGTTCTGCTCGTATACCTTAATCGAGAATAATCTAAATAATGCGTACGAAATTTTATCACGAACACATTAAAACGAAAGGTCTAAACAAGATTATTTTCCACTGATAATGTCAAACCTTTTATACGGCGCGTACTTTAAAATAAATATCGTTTCAGTAAATTTAAGACGGTTAAAATTTCCACGTAGGTATAGGCTGTAACCCTCATCAAAGCAAAACAAACCTAACTTATTTAACATATTTTCAGGTACAAAGGGAACCCGTGATCTGCCCTCAGGGTAAGTCTTATATTTATTTACTATACAGTATAAGTGTCTTTACACTGTTTTTAAATCGTGTACGTATTTAGGCAATATTTGGTGTATTTAACAAAATCATAATATTTAGGCAAAAAATAATGTTAAAAAAGGAGTTGGTATTTTTTGTTATTGCTTTTTTACTTAAAGCTAATTACACAGTGAATTGGCAAAGATATGTTAGTAAAATATCAAATGAGGTTCCATTATTTTTATTCTCAACAAAAAAGCTTACGTTTCGAAAGTTATTTAAGCGTAAAAAGAACTTTTCTCATTGGTAATTCTAATTTATCGTTTACCAATCGTTATCTACAAAAGTTATTACTATTAGAATAATACGGGTAAGGAAAATGGTGTATCGATCGTAGACCGCAGCTTCCACGTCTCATAGGCGTTTAATCTGTTCAATGTGCTATTACAGTCACGAGTTGCGCCGTTCTTTCTTAATTTATGTAGGTGTCGAGAGGCCCGCCTCCGACCCTCCGCGCCGGCTCTGTTACGGCCTGCTTAGTACATCTCCATTGGAGGTAAATTGATTGACCGCAGCAGCTGAGAGCTCGGTTTCTCGCACTAGTTGCATGGTTCATGCTCTCTCGTAACAATGAATATTTATTACCCAAGTCCGCGCCTAACACGCCCCACAGGAACTGCCTCAAACATAATAATATAGCAGGCAGTGAAAATCACGAATTTATTTTAAAAACTTCCGTTAAATTTAGGCGAGTAATGTTTATCTTGCTACTGAACGTTTTACTCGTAAATATGTTTTTACGTAAATGTTACGTATTTTAACGCTGTTTGAAATCTTATTGTCTCGACTCCCGAATAATGTAAGGCTTATATAATTCCGTTTCTTTGTGTAGGCGGATATTTGTATTCGTATCTGAAAAACTCTGAACTCTTACTGATTATTCGGATCACGTACTTATTCAACAAAAACTTTTGTTAAGTACGAATATACATATTAACGAGGAACTCGCGTTATTAATGGATATTGAGGTGCTTTTTACACAAGCGTGTGACATTAATGGCAACAAAAGCCTGCAAGGTTTATTTAAGTGAAACTCATTACAATGAACATATTTACATTTATTTTAACCGCACTTTAATTGCTTCTTGTTAAAAGCCACATGCCCGGGCGAATGTTAACTTATCGAGTGGCTATAGCAAATACCATAAAAAGCAGCAGCGCGTTTAACTTCGAAAGTAACCGGCAAACACTAGTTTGAAACATTAAAAGCTCATTTTATGAATTGGTGTTCTAGTTTAGCCCTCAGGGCAGGTAGCAAGAATATTACAAGAAATGATTCCATAACCGAGTAAGTTAAGAAGCTATTCGTTGAAATGAAATCTTATTAAAACTTTTTCCATTAAACATTCTACCTTAGAAAAAACACCGTCCTTGATCGTCGAAGTTAACAATCTTACACACGATTACAGTTAATTGCAAAATAACTTAAAACACGGTATCTCTCAATGTTTGACTTTTCAGAGGCTTTCGGTAAAATACTGCCGAATTTGAATATTCCGTAGATTTTGCTTTGTAATTAGCAAGGTAGACGTTTCGCCTAAGTAACTATATACTAACGCTGTATTAGCTTATCATTTAAGTTGGAGATATTATCTATTATTTTGACTTTATAAAGCCATTTCCAAATAGTTGGTATTTTAACTTGAGGTTGGGTAGATGTATTCGTATTTTCATAAATAAATTAAATTTTATTTGAGTTCGATCTATAAATGCATAAAAGGCACTAAAATGTACATATTTGCCAATCTCGAAAGCCATACGAGCTGTGAGAATCCGTATCGTAAATATAGGAATGAACTCGAATGCCAGAATTGACTGTTTCCCGATAGCTAATATTCCGTTGGTTTCATATAAATAAAACTATTGTGACCATCCCGATATCAATAGGCGTGTGTCGGATTTTATGCTTTATTTAAGTTACTTAAAATCTATTTTTATAAGTTATGATATTTAGAATCCCCACTAACTAAATTGGCGGTTTTCATTGGCCGATAATTTAGTCGTTTAAATTTATTCGCATGTGCGCACATTTCAGCAAACCGGTATCGGCCAACACATGAGTCTAATAGTCTTAAATTGAACTATTGGTAAACTATCAGTTTTATTACTTTAAAATGGAAGTCACGTGCGCAAACTATCGTTAGTTTAGTATTTTACGTGCTTTATATAAAAATTATTTCAGAACGTTCGGTTGACTGTTTGTCTCGTGAGCGCCTTCATAATCAAACCGAAAATTTAAAGCCCAAATCGATCAAACCATCGTTCTATAAAAAGTCTGTTGCCTGCGAAGTCTCAAATATTTTCATCGGGTTGATTATAATCTGATAGGTATTAACGTCAACGAATTTTGTTAAACCATTTGCCTATTGATAATTAAATGATAATGGCTGTCGATATCATTGTTCTCAAACTTTTATAGGTTAATCATTTGGATAACAAGTAACTTTTCAGCATGAATGACCGGAAACTAATGAACTGTTAGACATAGGCCACTCTTAAGTTGAGCCACAACTGCAGGCTCTACAGCTTCAATATTTGCTCAGAACCAAATACATTTTTCAAAGAAAAAGTTATTTCAAAAGCGACAAAAAAGAAGCTTTGTTTTAACACTATTTGCACTTTTCCTTATTCTACTTAAAACTAAAATATTAATTCCTGATGTCACAATAATCCATTAGGCATGTTAACATCAAAATATAATTCATTAAAGTAACTAGTAATTAATAAATGTTTATTGAAATATATGAGGTACGTAGGTAACTTTTTAATTATACAAAGATCTCAAATGAATTATAAAAATGTCGGAATACATTCAGTTCTCTTAAACAGGCGTCGTCATGCGGCCGCTGAATTACTTACTGGCTTTACAAATTATGCAAATGCATGAAGTAGGTGCACGTGTTCCCGTCATTAAAATCTGACGCCCCGTTGACCTCGACTGACATGCCACTTTTTACTGTTTTAATAATCATGAAAATGGAGTATAAGAACTTAACACGTGTTTGTCACTAGGTTGTAATAAAAATGTATTTAAAATGTTATTTTTCTATATGTTATATGTTTGTTAATTTTACACCCGGACTTGATTCATCTTATGTATACATTTTTCATTTGAATTACTTAACTTACTCATATTTCTAAAGGAATGATTTCATTTTTTTATAACATTGAGTTGAACAGGAACATTTCAAACAGGTTCCGAGAGCGGTCGGAGATTTTAGGTGCCGTGATAGTTATGGCGAGAAATATCAACAAGAAGTTTCGCCATTGCACTATTAATTAGCACCCCTGCGGCGCTGCAGTATCTACAAAAACTTTCCTAGTTATAGAAATAAGGGCACCACTTTTTGGCCGTCTCTGTGTGCTCATTAGAGTTTCCCGTCAGTCGAAAGTTCGGAACCATTCGCAACGTAATTATGCTACTTCAGTTTTAATTTACTAAAATTAAACTTATTGTCTGTGTGTCCTGGAGGAATTATTTATATTTATATATGTTGTACTTCTGCGTCTATATGAATTGCATTATTATGAGAAACAGTATTTTTCATGTGATGAAAAAGCTTTCTCGACTTTAGCTGTTGAGCAAATACATTCCTGATTTTTTGTTAGTGGAAACACCTGACCTGTTGGCATTTATTACCGTCGAGTTTCAATTATATAAATATCATGTTGGCCAAGTTTCCACGACCTTCAGGAATTCCAAACAAGTTGCAGTAAGTCTACTCTATTAGCTTTCGTATCGTGTTTCCTAGAATTCATCTGCGGAGGTTACGGGTTGGCTCTTTGATCAACTGGGTCAAGGTAGGTAGCATAGCTTTATTAAAACCTGGATATTACGCCCTTTATATTATCTACAAATATCATCAATTCAATTTGAAAATCTAATACTTTTCGTTGCGCCTCTCCGTCGACCGATCATACACAGTAAAAGATAAAACATTATCTATCATGTTGCACCTTTTTGCGAATGTTTCATGCTGTCTTTCTGTAAGGAATAATTTAATATGTTTTACCAAACAAAACGAAACCCACAATAACAAATATGTTTTAGACAGGTCCCTTGTGAAAGAAGTAAAACGATACCGGTGAAGCATTTCTTGTTTACATTAAATAATATTATACTTAAGGGAAGTAAGATTAACATTTTCCGATTTTTTGGGGTCCCATTATGAATTCACTTGCAAAGCCCTCTTAATGGTTTTGAAAAACTCATGAATCACTTATTCTGTTAGGAAATATGTTGTAATGTTTTAGTCTATGCTGTGTTCTACATCATTTTTAAAATGTTAGTGCTACGTTACGTTTATATTCGTATAACAAAAGCACAATAGGTAGTGCAACAGTTTGTAATCTGTAATTTGAGCAAACATTTGAGTTGGAAATTCTCAAATTGGCTCCACGCGTTGGACCCACGTCTCGGCGTAAGCCTCTCAAAGGGAATTTGCCGAGGACGATAACTCTTGATACTACGACACAGCTGTAGAGCACGTAACTATTAAAATGGTATTTATAAATGTTTGGCGGGGCGTATACATCAGTAATGGCAGCCCTAGGGCAGGCACTGGGGAGCACGGATATCGGTCACACAAGTCGGTCACGGCCGTGCCTTCCTTTTAGCATCCGTTCACATTATAAATATTCCCTCGCCTACTGACCGACGTCACGAGAGCACGCCGCTGCAGCGAGCGCTGCACTTTGCGAACTTGTATCCTCCACGGGTTCTATTACGCTATCGAAGCTATTTAATAGTTTAATGTTTCAGCTGGAATGTTTGTACAGCAGCATGGAAACTCGTAACTTCATTATCGATCGTACTTCCAGTGTAGTTTTTCTATCTACTTCATCAAATGCTACATTTGCTGTGGGCATAATTTATGGTAACTGATATAACCTAGCCTATGGAATGCCTCGTCATCTATTTTAAGATACCATTTGTCATCGTCGCGTTTGTCACGTTCGGTCGTACCGTTTTTCCATTCTGTAACAAACCTATATTTTGCAAGCGATTTCTGTATACTACGCGTATAATTATGGGAAAGTATTGATTGACCTGATGCCGTAGGTACACTGTGCTAGTATTGTATCATTCAGACTTAAATGATTGCGACAATGTAGGCCGCTCTATTATTTATAGCTCTTACATCACATAACAGGCTTTAAATGTTAACGTGCGCTACTTTAACTGTTTTAAGGAGGTTACTTAAGTGGTATCGTGAGCAACCCATGTTAATATTTCCGTAGGGTACGAACACAACATCTCCGTTTTGGTCAAAACAAATATTAATGCTAAATCCTAACCTTGTATCGATATTAAGTATCTCAAACATCTTTGTTTGAATCTAAGTTTATAGCAAACTTGATTTTGTCCTAGGTCTGTACTAGAAACTATCAATGAGATTTAATATTACTTAACAAAGTAGGCGGTGTTAAATATTCAAAGGAAAGTTGGTTAAATGTAGGAGCTTTGAGCGGCGACTATTACTGACTCGCCATTTGGCCGGCGCGTGGCGTCTTGCTGCTCTTTACATCTTTTATTTAAAGAGGGTTTTATTTCACTGTCCCCTAGCCCACTTGTGCTAATGGTGGGAAGTGTATTTATGGTCGATATGTTAACTCGTGGCGATTCCATTCAGCGACTAGGTTAAGTTACAATGCAGACTACAGTTTGTTTCACTTAGGAAACATAGGGCATAGGCAAAGCACTTACTCTGTCATAGGTAGTATATCTGAACGTTATCAGTATTTCCTGATACTTGGCTATTTTAACAACAACTGTTTTGGAAGGTGGGCCTTTATAACCGTCACAAGTGCGGGCCCGAGGGCTCGAGTATCCTTGTATGTGTTCCGAGAGTGATATACTTACCTACTCGACGAGGACAAAGGTATTTTTATCGTTTTGGGCTCAAAATTCAATACACAATAACTCCTCAAGCGGGCTTACAGCAAAAATTGTATCAGTAGAATGATTTCATCTCTCTGAATTATAGTTATGGGAACCAATTCACTGAAGCTGGTGGAGTATATACGTTTGAGTACCCGATTTTTCGAATGTATTTATTTTGACATTAATCAAAAATGTGTTTAATAGCTGCTAGCTATCTTGAATAATGTAAATTACTACTCTGAACAAGTAGCTTCTAATACTTTGGACAAGTATTCGTAAACAATAATATAATTAAATCATTGTTTCATGAACTTTGGAACTAGACTTCAAAGTTTGTTGTTGCAATATTTTGTCTAGTAAAATTGCCAACACAACAGAATATTTAGCGTAGGCTATGCGTAGGATTGTAAAAGTTTAAAGGGACGACCAAATATTATCCTTTATCATTTAACAACTTGTTCAATTTCTATATTTAACATGGCGTAAATCAATGAATCAGTTATAAATTTTAGCGTAAGTTTGTAAACTGAATTTTGGGTACTGTTTTATCTCAAATATATTTACTGGTGTATTTATTACATCTGGAGGCCGCATTAAGGGTGACAAGGAGAACGCGTTGGTTGACACTCTGTGCTATCTCTAGCGTCGTATCGTAACGAGTTTCTGGTTTTACGAGCGTCACCGTCACAGGTGCATGTTTCTTCACTTTATGTATAAGTCTCGCGGCTTTATTATCATCTATCTCCGAATAATGTTATGATCTACGCATTACATTCAAGAAAGTAAGATACGTTAGCGTTAATAAGTAAAAGCTGAGTATATAGGCAAATAGCTGGTATTGAAACACATTTACGTTTTTTTTTCAAGGTACTTAAGTGTCTATACAGAGTGTCTAAGAAAGAAATTCGTTATTCTGTGATGTTATTTGACGTTATAGCAATGACAGTAATGATATATACTTGTACTCAAAACGTAGTCTACTGTAAAACACTGCTCTGTGTACACAACGTGCTTTACATTGTATTCTATAACCATAATTGGTTGTAACTTAGATACATAATAAACATGTACTTCAGCGCTACTTGAATATTCTTCGTAAGAAACATAAATAATGCAAACTCCCTCGGCAAAATATTCACATGTAAAGAAAAGCGAGCGACCGTGCGATCTTGCCGCGGTCCGAGCCCATTGTTCCTACACAATATACGCTTTTATTATAGGGAATTTAATATTTGTAAAAAGCAATATTCAAGGGTTTCGCACATTGTTCGAAAAGTTAAAGGTTTTGTTACAATTACATGTTAGGATTTATTTCGAGAGTTACACGTGGGCCGCCATTTTTGTAAAGTCAATGTTTGAAAATTTTTCATTTCGATTGAGTTAGGAAATAGATTTTTCCACTTTAAAATTTGCTGTACAGGCACAAAACTTTCTTTATTTCAACAAAGGGGTCCAGCGTAATATATTACGCGTGGAGGAAAACGTTAAGATTTCTTTTATTTTATACGTAAAAGTAATAACATTTGCTTTTGTAAAATATGTCATCCCTTTTCTACCATTTATAGTTTGAGTTTAGGTAAAACCCTACGTCACGGAATTTGTTCGTTTCCTAAAGTTTATTTTTGTAGGTTTACGGAGATCAGCGATCCATTATGAAAATTGTTATGTAATCTATATATATAAAACGCTTCCGTTACTGACTGACTGACAGACAACGCACAGCCGAAGCTACTGGTCGTAGAGAGCTGAAATTTGGCATGTAGGTTCCTTGAGATATGTAGGGGTGCACTAAGAAAGGATTTTTGGAAATTCAACCCCTAAGGGGTAAAAAGGGGTCATAACGTTTCTATGAAAAATCTTATTCCTTGGGTTTATAAACTTGAAACTTAGCACAAACACGTATATGGTCAAGTAAATAAGTTTGGCATTATAATTTTTTCCAAACTACCCTCCAATAGTGATTTAGGAGGTTGCGATTGGGTGACTGATTGACTTTCGCGCAGCCATAACCGCTCGGTGTAGGAGTCTAATATTTTGAACAAAGCTTCCTTTACTGACGGGAGTGAGCATTAAAAAAAGATTTTTGGAAATTGTACCCCCAAGGGGGTGAAAAGGGGTAAAAACGTTTCTATGAAAAATGTTATTCCTTAGGTCTGATATTTTGAACAAGGCTTCCTTTAGTAACACAAATGAGCACTAAGAAGGGATTTTTGGAGTAGGAAGCCCCTAGGTAAAGGGCGGGGGGGGGGAGGGAGATCAACTGATACTTTTTATTTTTCTAGACGATGTTTTTGTCTCGCTTTACTTTTTGTTGCATAACGTAATCGATAAACTCCAAAACTACTTATCGTTTCAAAAATTCACCATTAGGAAGCTACATCATCCCTGAGTAACTCAAGCTGTATAATATGATTCCAATTTTAACAAATTTTAAGCCCTGTCGAGATCATTAAAAATGCTACAATCCCATATTACACGTGAGCGAAGCCGCGAGCGGAAAGCTAGTAATATATATAGCGGTACTGAAAGTTAAGACCTACCTTGTGCCGATCCGATAATAAATCATTGGCATATATTAAGTTCCTTGAAAAATTATATTTAATTTTATGGTGCATTGTTTTTGTTACACAATTACCAAAATATTTAGGTATTCTACTGTTACTGTTTATACACTCGCTTTATGATCGTATGATTATTATGATGATTCCACAACTGTAAGTTTACTCTAATTCAGATATCGTTTAGAAACCGTTAAATTATAAACCGTAAAAATCTTCTATAACATTATTGTTCATCATTTACAAATTATTTCAGTAGCAGTCGCTGAAATAAGTTTCGTTAGTCTACAATATTTCACGTCGATAATGCGTCCTACTTTATGCCAACCCTGTTTAAATAACTACGTCGAAGTGTGGAAAATCCCTGCATATTCGAGCCGGGAACTATACTGCTTATAGGCAACATCCTTCCTCAATATTTTACGACGCGAAAGCGTAAATGTATCCTACCAGTAATATAATAAAAGTTAGGATATACGTACCTCAATCACTGGGAGATGGGACTCAGAATTATTAATACTATAATGGATATTATTCTTGGAACATAATTCGGGATATTCACTTCGCAAAATGTTTTTATGCTTTTTTTATATAACATATAATACCATCTTGAATGCCATTCATCACACTTTTATAAAAATAATAAATTAGTAATCAGTGTAAAATGTATTTCGAATATTGTGTATCAAACAAAATTGTATATTTTAAGCACACGTTCTGGTGCTTTTAGATTTCCAAATAACTGCTGTCTGGGTACTGCACCTTTAGACTGAATATTGAATAAATATTGAAAATTGGAAGACGAATATCCCTGCACAAATTAGAATTCCTAAGGCGAACTGAATAGATCTTTGCGAGAATTTTACATGATCATTATGCATTTAATAAACCTTATACTTGAATATTAAGCTGAGAACTGAGTTTCATCTCTCTTGTCCAAGGCTCATATGTCCAACAAAGTTCCGAAGTGACGTCAAGCAACTCTAATTCTTAAAGTCTTTGTGTTAAGCTTTTACACAACGTTGGAAATGGCTCATTGTGCGAGATACGGGCGTGTCGTAGCGCCGTAGACTTGTAGCACACTCGTAGCGCCCGCGTAGCACCTGCCGCACTTACCGCAGATTACCGACCGCTTCCCCCTTCTTAGCATAAAAAGTGGCGTTTAGATCGTCTTTACTATGTTACCTCGAGTATTCTCTTACACTGATGTATAAATACGTACGTTTGAAGCTTAAAACGTAGATAATATATGTAGGTAACTTAGGACGAATAGAATAATAACTCTGTGCAGATAGCGGATAGCGGAGATTTGAGTTGTTCTCAGTATCCGGACAAACATTTTGCTATGTAACCGCTTCGAAGGCTAATATCATTTACTTGCCCTTGTATTGAGGGAACTCGACTCAACTTAATTACGAGCTTCCTTTGAGAAGCCTCAGCGTTCGGTGCACAAACGTCGAAAATTCGAAAAATAATATTGTATTGCGGGAATAAACGAATCACTGTGTTGTGACTGAAAGGAAAAGAACGTATCTTATACTATACCAACATACTACATCACCACGAGATAACATATTTCATTGTGACTCTAGTAGGAATAAGATAAAATTGCACCTTATTTTGTTAAAGAAATTTTCCTCAGCGGTATCTCTCGAATTCGGTAAGAATCCAACATTTAAATTAATATCACAATTATAACTCGTTATTCTGTTCATTGTAATTAATTCCGACTAATATAAGGGTTCGCTTTGATGATAATTATAAATGTAATGAGTATGAATAATTAGTGCTTTATCTTAATTTCAATAGAGCCGTCTTTTTAGATTTACATTTGAGGGTTAATTGTTGAATGCTTGAATGAAATAGACTTCACAAAATTATAATATTCTCATAATTCAAAGGATTTCAAGTTTCTGATACGATATAATATTCTCACCGACACGCAGTTGCTGATAATTATATTATGGTCAGTTTTACTTTGATTCCAATCTTTTTTGGGAATGCCATGTTTTACTTAATTAAATGTTTGATCATCTATTAGTTTACGCAGACTTAGGATAGTAAAACCTCTGAGCTTTTTAGTGAAGATGTCTGTCTTTACCTAATGGAATAATAATGCGTCGAGACAGATCGGCATGTGGGCAAGAAACAGTTCAGAAATCATGAGATCAAAGTGATTTGAGCGGCGGCCGGCGGCGGCGCGTGGCGCGGTGTCGGTCAGGGAGCGCGCACGCGGCACTAACGACCGCCTCGCCGCCACCCGCCTACCACATACCTCTCACATTTTATTATCTACCTACACTCAGCTTACGTCCCTTCACAGACACTGTTTAAGGTATCTCACAATTTCTTTGTACATAAAATCTAAGAACGAATCGTACACAAACTGAATTAAAACTCAGCCCGTGTCTTCGACGTTTTATTTTTTAGTATACTCCTTAAACAATTATTGCGAATCCGTATACTGTTAGCTTTTTATGACGAGACGATTAGTGACTTCGTATGTCTGGATAAAAATATTTTTGTGTGTTCTAAATATTCCTTAATGTTTACTTTTCCTTATATTTAATATGTTAAATCTTCTGACAGGTTTGATGCCAAATCCGCTTACGCTCAGGGATGGGCAAATGAAACGATGTCGGTACCTTCGCGCTATCAATCATATTATTCTGTGACAGAGTATATTTTGTCAATTTGTTAGTACTTATCTATATTATGTACAGTCACAATGTGTGACATTTCAAGGTGAGCTCGTAGGTGTTACTTAGAAATGTTCTTTTTTAAATTGTTTTTGTTAGTCAGCAGTGCAAAGGCGTTAAGTACTTTTATGTTTCTTTTTTAATATGGCTGGAATGTACGTTACGAAATGATTGCAAAAACGTTATGCATATTTTACCATATCATTTATTTTATAAAAGGATTTTTTAATATAATAATAGCACGAACCGATATAAAACAGATTTATTTTTCCAATATAGGAACGATTGTTCCTAAAAGTTCATTCAGCGATATGTTATCGTGAGCCAGTGCCACCTTTCGAATCTCTAATCAACTGTGAATAACCGATCCCTTAGTCTGCGAGATCCAACCGACGCCGACACAAATAATATCCCCACCGAGAACCTGCGCCACTAACAATAGACCTAACTTCATTTAAAACTTTATAACTAATATTTAGTTTCCTTTAATAACGTCCTTCATCTCTGCAAATTCAGTTTGTGTTCCGAACCAGATTTATCAAATGTTGACTTTATTAAATCTGCGCAAAGTGACGTTAAATGTTTATTTCGTTTTAATGTTGGTAACGATTATGTCGTATTTAAACCTCCTTATTAATTACTGCGCTCAAAGCAAAGTGAATGAAACGTCTTTATAATATTTACGGTGAATAATAGCGAGTCATTGATAACACAAACGATCGTCATAATTTTGATGACAATATTTTGTCAAGCGCCTGCTTTGAACTTACGAATAACGCCAGATATGAGCAAAATGAAGTGAAATATATGCTGAAATTCATCTCCATTTTGCAACTTTGTTTGATACTGATAAATCACGTTCTATCCTGACTCCCAAAGGATATTTTAAGCAATAATTTCTTGAATTCTAAAGATGGCAGTAATTTGTTAGAGAAAACGTAATTCGTTTGCAGTCATATCACGTCGAGCAAACAAAAATCGGGATTATCTCGGCAGACAGCTCACCATTAATCTATGTTGGTGGAGTCAGGGTTTGTGCTGTATTCAAATTACACGCGCAGGTGCATGGCTCGGCTCACACGGCACCTCTGTGAACCGCGATATTATATAAAATAACCTAGGTAGGTAGGTAGGTAGGTCATTTATTATAAGCCGCAAAAGCAATTAATTTTTTGTTTCGGCCCCGCGCTCTTTCTGGGAGCGAAAGGAGTAGGGATTTTAATTGATGTACATACAATAATGCTTTGCGCGGAGCAGCGTAATGTCGTAATTTAAGTACTTTTTATTTTAGGTTTTACCTAAACGTGGATTATATTAAAATAATATTATTTTAATACTTAATTATTTTTCATTACAATTTTAAAACATGTAGAATTTAAAGAACAACAAATTTTGTTACTTCTAAGTTCTCTCAGTGTAGTCTCAAATACAAAGTCTTAAAGTTTCGAGAAGAGTTATCTTATCAGATAGCAAAACTTTAATTTAATATATACAAACAGATATAACATACAAAAGTGTTTATGTGTACAAATTATAAACTGTATCCATGTCAGGTTAATTGGTGTGTAAAGCTTCGTAGTTACGTTCCCAAATATTATACAAGTAAATTATGTGCCGCGAAATTATTTAGTAAAGATAGAGTGTCACCTGAGTGCCTGCTACTTACCTACAAGTGATTAATGGTGTAGTGTCGTGTCGTTCACCCGCAGTCTCGCTCACCCTGCTGCCTCACACCGAGCACGAGAACTCGACTTAACTAAACTTGCCGAGGAGCTGGCAACGAGAATATGGCTGACTTGAATTAAGAAAAACACTCAACAAATTGTAACAGGAAAATCATTCGATTAACGAATCAACTGAAGCGTGTTTTACGAATTCCATTCCAGTTCAAAACAAAACATTAAATTCGAATAAAGGCGTCGCCTTTTCTAGAACGGTAACGTCTAAAGTGATATTTTTAATGGTATTGTGTTCTCTGCGGAGCGCTGCACACAACTCATAGCGCGCGGTGCGGGCCGCGGCGGTGCGGAGCGGTGACGCGGCGCAGGCCCACACGGCGACGCAGGCCTCCGTTACAAATTTCCTGGCTCCATCCCCTAACTTTGCGGGGAAATTTACGACAATCTTCCTTTTTCTATATTTCATTAAAAGTTCCTAAGTCTAAGGATTATACTTCTCGTTCTTTGAATAATACTTGTCGTAAATTTGAACATTCAAAATGAATCGTATTACTTTTAGCTGCAGTAATTCGCTTCTAATATTTTAGAACAATATTAAAAGTGTCGACCGTCTTTTAATTAAGTCCACGAAGTGGTCCTTGGCCGCGGGATAGATGTTCATTCTTTAATTTACCTGAGCGCTAATTAAAAGTCTACATCAGGCATTCAATGAGTTCAACAAGATCAACCAATTGTTATTCGAACAAATGACACGCAATATGAATGACATAAAAGTTCTCCCATTTCTCAATTGGACAAAATAAATAGCTGTAAAAGAGGCCTTTGTGATAAAATTTGACAAATTCTAATTTCAAATATTATTTTCGAGAAGCTAATGGCTGGTCGTTATAAACATCGGCCAGCTTTACATCATCCTACAAAGGATTGGGTGTTTGTAGTTGTTGAACAAAAAACAAGATAATAAGCAAAAGGTTCGATTTTATGTTCGTAATGTCGCCGTGGGAATCCCCGGCCATAAAGTGGGTTGTAGCGGCGCTAAGCCTCCAAACTTATGAGCCTTAACCCTCTGAATGCTGTTAAATTTTAACAAGTCCCTAAAATCCAGTTTATTGCACGCATTTTGCACAATATATTTACATTTTATTTTTAAAATCCCACCGCTTTTAGCAATCCTTTTGGTTCAACAACATCAACCATTTTGTTCCGAAACGTCGATATTTTAGATGCCAATTAATGAATTTGAAAGTCTCTTTATATTCTGAAAGCTTTTAAAATATCCAGTATTAAGCTAGAGTACTTTTCTTAATTGTGAAAGTCAATTAATTGAACTAGAAACAGGAAAGTAACTACATTTTTTATCTCGTGCTACGCTGTTTATAGTATTTTAGATTTATGTGTTAGTTTTACTTTTATTATTTGAGTGCAGTATGAGCTACTTCATGTAATACCTATATTGTAGGATTTCTTATAAATCAGACTACATACTACATATCAATACGAAGTCAGTCCAATTTTCACGTAACGTAACTCTGTCAGAGTTCAGTCCTTATTAGTTCTCATTTAAAAATACATCGTCCCACATCTCTCATAAAATATACAAACAATTTTCCAAGCTATTTCGTACTCTTTAATCTATAAATAATAAAATAATGGTATGTCCGTGGGTCGTGCGGAGTTTGTACCTACACATTATAATTGTAACGGGACCGTGTCGAGGAGGTTGCCTAATTGATGCTCATCCTGTATTCAAGGGTACGAAGCCACAAGTGAACGTATTTAAATAATCTAAATCCACTTTCCAGACGAATCTTTTTGTAGAAATATTTAGCTTTACAAAAATCCATTTATACGTACATTATTGTTATGATCTCCATTTACATAAAACTTTCGAGGTTTTGTGCGCAACTGGTGCTTGAAAGAAACTTGTTTTGCGTTGTTTATTCATATTCTCGCTGGGCAAAAAACGCTACAAAAAATTCTTTTTTCCTCGATAGTGTAATGTTGTAAATAAATAATAATTCAATTAAGATCGGAATGTCCGTTTTACGCTCAAATAGTTTTCAGTATTTTATAAGATAACATGACATAACCATTACACGTTTTGGTGTGTACGTCAAGAAGGATAGGTAATATGGCGCGACATATTATAGGTAGTTCGTTGAGCGGCGACCCGCGGGCATTGTGTGCTTGACGTATACTGTCAGTGTACACACTGCCCTTATTCATGTGTTTTGAATTTGATCAATACATGGCCGTCGTCGCCGACCGCATCAATTTAGCTTTAATGCGATTGTTCGGACAGCGCAGTGACTAGCTTAATGGATATTGATGCAGGTACCAGTCACTCGGTATAGTGCTATACCATAATGCATATTCGTATAAATATTTGTTCAGCCAACAATAGGACGCTGTAAAGCGGATTTGAATATATGTGCGAATTGGTTCCGGCCGGCGAATACAAACGTGAATGTAATTTCAGTTAATGATTTGACACTTTTACGGTGTTGCCAGCGTGTAACAGGACGGTGCGTGTGTGTCTGCGCTTTATTATCGCGATTAGGGGCCGCTTTTATTACTAATAGCCCTTTAAGCAATTAACCTAAAGCCTCCCGTAACTATGTATAAGTGTGTCCGGAACGGACCTAAAAGGAAATGTGTAATTAGTCAAATTAGTTAATCAATAGTGGAACGGAAGGTGAATTACATTTGAAATATATACTGTTGAGTCTTAGATCTAAATATACACTGAATAGGATTATTTTTCAAGAAGCTATTTAAACACGGATACTTGTTATTATTACGGCAATGTATATACCATAGAAATTAATCATTTTTAGGTTTTAGCATTTGAACAATACAATTCATTTTGCTTACAATTGGCGCGGCGGTTGACATAAAAAAAAGGAACACCAGCAGTTGTCCGGCCATCAATCAACAGCACATTGTCCAAACGCTCTAAATCACGTCACCAACTGTGTCGGAGTGGCGACACACTCGCACCACTCGCACACGTCATCGGTACAGCAGCCCACTGGCCCGACACACTCCGTAACCCCATCAGCTTACTCAAAGCCCCATACCCTCGTACTTGGAATTGTCTATGGCCAGACACTGTAATTTAAGCCTGACCTTGACCCAAGTCAAACGCTCTATGAACTCGTGATTGAACTTAAGCATTTGAATAATAAATATAAGCTGTGTCGGCAGCCTGCCTCCGTACAATTAATAATTTTGCATATTTAATTATCATCATTACGGCTTCATTCACTTCACCGTCTGTTTATAATAACGTTAATTAACATCTGAACTAATCGATACTTTGAGGGTTTGGGGCGGGTTTTGTTTTCTTAGAAAGACGAGTATGTAGTACATTTATGATATCTAATTACCTATGGTATTCTGTAAGTGTTATAATTGTGTGAATATATTGCTAGTTTATAGAAACTATTCAATCATCTTTATATCGATAGTAAAGACCCAATAACAAAGTTTTATTCTTTTCAAGGAAGGAAATACCATTAATGTAGTACCGATATTGAAGTCTGTTATTATGATGCAAATAAGTATATTAATGAAAAACAAGCATAACACAGGTATCTAAAACGAATCAGAAATATTATTAACGACTGTGAACACACAAAGCTACATTGTGCCGAGTCCAATATCATTCAGATTGTTTCTGCTTCAAAGGGCAATTTAATTCATTCTATTTATCAATTTTCCATCGATTCTGATTAAAAACCTGTGTGTAGGCGATACGGGTAATTTCATAAACTTACCAATTTCTAAACAACTAATAAGCACTCATTAGGCGGACTATTCTCGATGGCTAGGATTAAACTGTTCTAATATAAAAGAGATTGTACAGTACTTAGTGTAGCTGAACGGAGTATAATCTGTAGCGGAAACGACGTCTTTGTTACAGTAAAGCCGAGTCTTAAAGATTATGCTGAATTTCTGGCGATAAACCGACACGAGTATCACTCCCTGCGCATCTTACCTACACATTTCTTCCATCTCGCTGAATCAGGGGAATGAAATATTCCAAAAGTAAGAAGTAGCCACCTATATAAATTATGAAGACCCGCCATTCAGGCCTTTGTGTTACGAATTCATTTAAGTTTATTTTCTCTGAAGAGAAGCCATACTTCACGTGAATGTAAATAGGTTTCCGCACATTCATTTGTTTTGTTTATAACAGGTACTTTCCGGAAAAGGTCAAAACAAAATATTTCGTTCCAGTTTGCAACACCTACAATTTAATTGCGTTTAAATGAGGTAGGTATATTCGGCGGTCCCATATATCATGTCAAAACCTTTTACCGTTTATTTATAGTCACGTCACGAAATGCGGTCGAGGCCGTAAGCTATGCACTGTATAAAACAATGCTACGACTCGCTGGGCCACCGAGCGGCGAAAAATTCACTTCTATGTCTCTAACAACTTGTGAGGCAATATTGCGCTTCTATATCTGAGCTGACATCTTACAAACAAAGAGAGAAATACTTTTATCAACTCCTTTCAAAGCAAAACATGCTCCCACTAACTAGATTGGTGTCGGGGTTTCAATCGCATCGAGCTTTATTTTTCTCACGACACGTATCCCGCCCGTTTTGCTGGCAAGCATTCATTTTATCAAGTACGTGTCAAATAACAGTGAGCTCGTTTTGCGGGCTTGCCGGCTCTTAATTGCTCATCGCACACGTTCGTGCGATGCCGTCGGCGGCGCCGGGGAGCGTTATGGCTTGACTCCATTGAGGAGCACACGAGCTCGTTTCCTCGGTGAACCTCTCTCTTACTCTCAAAGCACTACGTTCGTAACCAGAGCCACATTGTCTATATAGGTTGTGAAACGGAACGCTATAGCAAATAACGTCGACAGAACCAAATTAATACAGACAAGTCACTCTCTTGGGAGTTTGATCCCGTGTGTTGTATAAGAAACTAAAACTAACTTTAATGATTTAATTACTTGATGCGACACCAAACAAAGTAAACTATTTGAGTTCCAAAAATATACAGTGATAGTACTCGAAGAAAGCTTTTATAACTTCACCTGTAACAGTGCAAAATTTCTTCAAACTGAAGAGACAGTTTCGTAGCACCTTAAACAGATAAGTTGACTAGAATGCAAGAAGCTAAGTTTTGGCAACACACACAACTTTCATTTTATAATATTAGTACACATTCGTGATAAGAATTTATTACGCCTTTGCTAAACACAAGTTTCGTGTTTAAAGTTTCTCCGAGACTTTGAGGCTAGAAATAATGAATGGTGTGCAGCCTCAGCAGGCTAAAGAGTTGTTTCTTTGAGGTAACTTGAATAAATTCTCACTGAAAAAGTAAACGATTATTCAAATTTCTTTTAATTTTCTGGGTTTCGTACTAGAAGGAAAATATTGCGGCACAAAAAATAAGCTACGCCATGTAAATGTTTAATTTAAACATCTCTTAAATGTTTTAGGAATATTTCCTTTCAGTAAACTTTAATTATTCATGGCAGCTCGTAATAAATTCTGTTGTCATTTAATTAGGTGGGAGTTTTTGAAATCGTATATTGCATATTTTATTATGAAGCTTTTAGATGATTTGTGATTTGGATAATATGTAGCATAAAGTTGTAAGTGTGGATTATATTTACTTGAGGCATTTGTTTTAGATGACGTCATTGTTGGGGTGTTAAGGCATTGATATACAACTTTTTGATAATGTTGTTAAATTAAGTAGGCAGTCATTTTTTTTAAAGAATCGCCAATACTTATTAAGAACACTGCCTGGTCATTTGTGATGGCACTCAAAAAATTTTGCACGTGATCACACTTGCCGAGATATTGTTAAGCCACAATAAAAAATAATTACACATTTTTTAATACACATGTTTTATCTATACTAATATTATAAAGCTGAAGAGTTTGTTTGTTTGTTTGTATGTTTGTTTGTTTGTTTGTTTGTTTGAACGCGCTAATCTCAGGAACTACTGGGTCGAATCGAAAAATTCTTTTTGTGTTGAATAGACCACTTATCGAGGAAGGCTTTAGGCTATATAACATCACGTTGCAACTATTAGGAGCGAGGAAATAATGGAAAATGTGAAAAAAACGGGGAAAATTATTCATCCTTGAGGGCTTCCGTTGCGTGCGCTCCGAAAACGGTTCAAGATACCAAAAAAATATGTATGAAAGAATTATTTCTATTGAAATGATCTAAAAAAATGTCCAGGACAGTATATGTCTATCTTTTAAGATTACCCCACTAGAACCGTTTTTATGGTACCTAATCAAATTCGGTCGAAATTAATGCATTTGTTAAGAGTTGTCGTATCAGGTTGTGAAGAAAATCAATATGTACTTCTGCCACAAGAAAATAAAACTAAAAATATAATTTATGCAGAAGTAGGTACTTAAAAATAATTATGTTCTTTTAAAAATTTAAAAACTAAATTGTCTAAAATAATAACAGAAAATGACGAGGACAAAGTCGTGGGTAACAGCTATAATATATAAAGCTAAGGAGGTTGTCCGCAAAAATAAATGATGCTCAAAATAATTATTCCACGCGGACGAAGTCGCGGGCACAGCTAGTTTATAAATATTGGTCAAAAACACGTGTGTACCACCTCAAAACGTGAGCACTTTTAATCAACGATAAGTTTATCCAAAAATAATGTTTTCATATTTCATGCGTATTCGTCGTTACCACCACCGCATACCTGAATAACTCGTTATAATTAATCAGAGTTGTGCCAATGAAAACATTTAACAGTCACACATTATTTTCCGAGTTCGTTACGTAGATAATTTATATCCAAATTATTGAAATTTTGTACGTTCCGCGTCATATCATACTCGTGTAATTTAAAACTCGTACATTATTTATGCCCGACGCACGAAATTGGGCGATGGGACATTTTAAATACCAATAACTTGACTGTATTAATGGCCGTTAATCATGCAGGGATGTACGATAAAGCTCAGATGTCATAAAGAGTTTATTATGATGATTTTTTTTTGTAATTTCCAATCGCTAATTGATTTATTTTTTTACAAAATGAAATATGTTTATTTCCTTGTATCCTTATTTTAATTTAACACAGACGGAGTCAAAGCTTAATATAGTTTGTAATAGCAACAAACCCGGGTCTACATTGGTCGTCAACGAGACCGACGCACCGTACCTCGTCACCTACCTTATTTTAATAAAGACACCTTCAATGTTTGTTTTGGGTAACCATCGTCAAATGGCCAATAAACGAAAGTATTATGAAGTTCAAATTGTGTTTTAGACCTTTAGCTGTATGGTATTGTCGCTGAGGTATACGCCCTAGTTATATCTTATTTTGTGAGACCAAGACTGACACTTGGACAGGTAATCTTGGGTATTTTATTACCCCGGCTCGTGGACAGACTAACCGTCTTATATTTTAGGGTAAATTTTCAGTGTTCTCATTCTTTACAGTTTTATTAAAGTAGGAACTGGTATAAAAATAAATCTTGTATATAAAGTTGAATTTAAAATGTTTGTAATATAATTTATGCTGTCTATTCTAAATAAAGTAGTTCTACCTTATCTCGCTGTATAACTTTCAAAAAGTATTATGTCGTAAAACCGGCGGTGACCGTGCCATACAAGTTTTACTGAGTTATTATGCACAAACAGTATTTACTTAACGACCCCAACCCCCGGATCCCGCGCCGGCCGCGGCTCACTAATAACAACGTTATGTTTATTTGTTTTAATAACAGCGGTCCCAGTTCACGTTTGAATGAACCTGGAGCTGTAACCGTGCAGTTACCATTACCCGTTACATATGTGCATTTAAAACTTCCAAATTAAGTGTGACACGAGTATTTATTTGAATGCCACTGATGTTCGTTGTTACACAATCCACTTTGGTTGATGAAGAGACATAAAATGAAAGTTTACATTTCATATCTGAACGTCGAATTTTCGTGTTCTGCTTTTGACAGTTGTAGTTTTATCGCGGCGTTCCGTATGATATTGAAAGCTTTGTTAGTTCGAGTTTATTCAGCAGCAAGTTGATAATACAACATTTTTAAAATGTGTGCTATTTTTAAGAGCGTACTTGTATTCTTTAAAGATATAAAAGGCAACTTAATCAAAAAGACTGAGAAATGATAAAGCGTTTCATTTTCTCAGAATGTTTTCATTACACCGCTATTGCACATAATAATAATGTAGAGACTCATAAACAGCTACCTTATTAATTCGTTTCCGGAGAAAAATCTACATTATGATGAGTAATATGAGTTTTATGAGTGCTATGCATAACATCGCGGAGCCGCAGGCCGAGCATGGTTCCGGTGTATTTTTGGATAGCTTTAAAATTTAATTTCCTTGAAAGCGTCGGGTCGGATGTTAGGCATCACTGGAGCACGGTCAAATTAATGTTAAAACAGAGATATTTTCAGTCCGAGCGCCAAACCTATCTGTTAGTGAAGTATTAATCTATACTGTCAGTCAAGTCGCACGTCCGTTTCGCAACTGTCGCATACGTCGCGTGTGTCGCGTGCAACTGGCGACGGATTCGATTTAATTAACTCATTCCTACATGTCAACTCGTATTCGGTTCCAAATGCCTTGATATGTAAATTATGTTTGGATTTTAAAGTAACAACACAATCGTAACTGTTTCTGTATAAGTTTTACACAATAGATCATAATAAAATTTAAGCATCACCATGTTTTATCTACATATGAAATGGCTTCCGACATCTTTGTATCAAGTCCTGAACATATCGTGTTACGTTCTCCAAAATTAAATTCGAGGTACCATTACAGCGAATGTATCAATAAACATTGCTTTAATTAAACCTTCATTTACTTACATATGTTTGTACTGTTCAACGTTTGCAGAGAGCTTTTAAAAGATAAGTTACTTGAGTTCGCTTAGAGCGGAAACCTGAATCACTTAACATTTTTATTTCACTACATTAGTTCATTAGTGGAGAGGATAGAGATTAGCCCCGAGTACGTATTGTTAGATGAAACTGGGAAACAGCAATCCTTGAATAAAAGTGCAATGTATTTTGTAGACAGCTTTGTGCCGAGTAGGTGAGATGTCGTGTTAAACGTGACATATTGCCGCTAAGTTTTTACACGCAAAGGCACACAAATATCGTATACTACATTCTACAACAACATTAATTCTGTAAGAAAAAATATCATGCAAATTTTACTACGCGTATGGATACATTTTTACTTGAAACGTGCAGACCAGTGCAACTAATGGTTAAAGTTTGCGCCATTAAAAACTACGCGAGCTTAAAAATGAAATAGTATACTATAGGGTTTTCAACGATAGCGGGCGTGAAATATCATAGGTAACCTTTCAATTCCGTAAATGATCGAGAGTTTTTTATTCAGTTTTACCCCTAGAGGCACGCTAGGCTGTGCACAAACTAGTGTGTATATTACATAGTGAACGCAGTATGAAAGGGTTTACAAATATTTTTAAAGCGGGCGTGTTGTTTTGTTGGCGGGCGCGGGCGGGCGCGGTATCGACGTGTCGTCTCGCTGCCTCCACCGCACGCCTGACGCCTCTACCACGTAGAAAGCGAATCGGGGGAATTTGCCTGTTTTATACACCACACACGTGACACTATAACTTTATAAAAGCATGTCCATTGTTCACACCTAGTATTTTTTGCCTTTCATGTAAATTATCGCCTGGAAACGATATAAACGCAGTGAGAGTGGTGCTCATTTTAGATACTCGTAGATAGCTCTGAGAATGCCCAGCCGTGGGATATTTACAGACTGGAGTTATAATGATATATTTCATTATTCATCTATATTCGTTACATGATGACGATATAAGTTATTGTGTGTTAATTGACTTCTAACAACGTGTCGATTTCAGCACGGACGCAGGCGTGAGTAAAGGTAATTATAGTTTCTATATTAGAGATTCGAACCTACTGATACCTAATAACGGTGTGTACTAAGCTTTTTTCTAACTATATTTACGTGCTACGCTTTTCACTTACAACTTACAACATTACCTAATCTTATTTTTTGTAAGACCTATGTAGAAGTTTTACTGTTCCTTAGAGTACATTGGTAATCTATTCGTACCCCGTGAGTCATGAATTACATATCAAATATAAACAAAGGATATAAGTAACATAATAATGAAGGGATGTTATACCATAACCGGAGCATTACGGAGAGGAGACATGAAATCATTATGTCGTGTCATGGTCACGATTATTATATCTTAGACCCGTGAGTGGGTGAGTTTTCTACGTAATTTGCAGCTCTGAGTGGCTGCCACTGATGTCCGGAAATTATTCTCCTTGTTGCGCGGCTCTTTGTATACTTCATGCCACAGAGCAATCTTATTGTCTAATTTTGTCTCGGAAAATAAAAGCGAGTAGCCGATGTAGTGAGATATTATTATTACATTCTGTCAGGATGTCTCACAACAGTCACAACCTAGCTCTAGAAAACCAATAACGACCTAAATATACATTGTATTTTTAGACGAAAATAGCGTTTTATTTCGTTGTAACGTTACGTTGATACTTGATATACAGTGAAAGCAAAAATAATGGAACCTAAATAGGTTTTTTCAAGTTGGAATGGTTTATGTCACGAGCGAGTAGGTACACATGAAGATAACAGTGTTAGTAATTCAGAGCAGGTCGCGCTTGCTTTCAACAAGTTAGTGAGGCGGCAGTTATTCATAGTGTCTGCCGGAACACATCACCACTAAGTGGGGCAATATTTGGCGGAACCTCTACGATTTACTTTCGTAGGCTTTCAGGGGATTAGTATTCCTTCACCGCCCCCACCGGTTATAAATGGCTCTCATAATACACTGTTCTTGTCTATTATAGTATTTGTTATTTAATCTAAGCCTTCAGGATAATGTGAGTGAGGTAAGCATTTCTATTCACTCTATATTATAACAACATTACGTTAAATTATAAAATGTAAGTATGCGAGCATTATACTACCCGGAACCGCTCTTGCAAAGTCATTAAATCTATTATACATAAGCACTAGCCATCTGACGTCATCCCTAATAACGTCTTCTCGTTGGGCATTATTATGAACAAAGGACGAATGCCATGACGGTAATAACTGAGAATACAAGTCTCCTCACTATTATATAGGATTCGAGGCACGTTATGACGTTATGAGGGAACGTCTCCGCACATATATGTGACTGTAGCCGCTCAGATATAATTATCGCGGAGATACGTGCTAAGTGAACACTTATAGGCTTCACTCGTTCAATCTTCGACGATCGCTCGTTGAATCTTTATCATTTGATAGTTGGATAGTTTGTAAAATGTAAATGTTAAGTTTCAAATTTTTGCGAATAAATTAAATTGAAACTTTGAAGAAATGTATCGAGTGAAAAAAATAGACATGTAGCGTCGACATCTTAAAAATATTCAAAAATCTCTAAGATTGCGACAAATGACAAATATTCAGGGCTGATGTTGGCTGGTATGCCGACGTTCACTGGATCGTAACTTACAAGTCCTGTTGACGTTATCATGACACAAGTTATCTATTTGAACAGCACCGTCGTCAAGATTGCTAACTTTGATTTGCGTTACGACGCAGACTGATTTAGACTAACCGTGAAATCAGATCAATGATTCATTGAACCGAATTATCTTCGAACGTAACATCCCAATACTAAAAGAGCTTTTAATTATTCTTACGTCATGGTCTTTGTAATGTCCTTTTATTTCTGCATGTCACATAATCACGATTCTAGTTAAAAAACTAAAGAGTACAAAGTCAGATGTTATGTTGCTCATTCCAGCAAATTGGACCCGAGCGAGAGGTCGGCGCGGACAAATGAGGAGGGCTCGTAAAGAGGTTTAATTACCCTCTCTTTGCTCTCCGTCATTTTAGCGGCCTACTTTGTTTTCATCCAACGTTGACAAAGAAATATCAAAGTTACGACATCATTTTTATTTTAAATTAATTCATTTGAAAAACAAATAATGTGAATCTTAACATTTTATGTACTCAAGCGAGGTTTTAAGTTCTGAAAATAAATAAAGTTTTGAAATACTTAAACACGACTTTTAATAACACTTTACGTACGAGTACTACGTACAGTACGTACTATAAAGTGATTCGAATGTGTAGAAAAACAGTTATTTACTTGATATTTACGTTATAACTCCATTATAAATATTTTAAAAAGCGCTCAGTATTCTATCTGACATTAAAATATTGTGGCATGAGTGACAAACAAGAAAAAAACACTACACTTAATATTTAAAATTTTGTGCAATTTTTATGACTTTAATAATAGCCCGAACATTCGACTTACTAAACCTGCGCTTGCAGACAAAGATAATGTATTTTAAGAACGAGAATGGCTCATTTTAATTCAGCTTCACAGTTTTACAGAGCGATGAATAAATTTGTGCTTCGCAAAAAGATTTCTGCAATGTAAAAGCTTATACTGGAGTGACAGGCTTTTTCTTTAATGACATCTTTAACCGGAGCCTTTCCACCGTCGCATTACAGTAGCCTTTTTGTAGGCCCTACAGACAGTTTTCTCGGTTTTTCTTGAATCATAAAAACATAGTTGTGAAAATTTGTAGTTAATTTTTACATTTACAGCTTTTCTCTATTCTGGACAAAAAATAATGGTAAGGTTGGTGGTGCATACATTTTTAATTTAATGAATTAGAACTTTGTTTTATCAGCCTAGTGACATTTATTTTTAGTTACATATTTCGATAGTATTTTAAGGTATATTTTTATTTCAATTGAATGTTATAGGTACAGAAACAACTTTAAAGTCAAACGAAGTAGAATGGATGTAAAACACAGGTCTTATTCAAGGATCTCTGTTTTCACCTTCAAACATGGGTATCTAACTACCAACATAATTTAACCGAGGAAATATGATTGCTTATAGCTTTATTAATTTAATTATCTATGATAATTAAATTACTTTGATGTGGTGGCTGTCAGTAGGTGTGGTTAAAAGCTCGTCGTTAGCTCGTGTTACGGCTGGCTCGTGTGTTTCCATCGCCTACGTGTGTCTCTGTCTGTGTAAAGATAACCGACGCTGTCGTCGGCACGACAGATTAGCAATTACTCGCAGCCGATTGCTCGCAATTAACTTACTCGTGCTTTCATTTCCTTCACACGTCTTGTCATGTATTCATTCAACGCGTAATGTAACAAAGGCATTATAGATACGGTGCTCGTTTTTATACATTGGAAGTCTAGTTTCTGTTATGATTCAGTAACACCAGTTTCAGTTTTCAGTATCTCGTACGTTAGTCCATAAGTTGTATGTTTGTTTTGATAAAACAAATTCTCATGCATTTTGTATTACGTTTTTATTATGCCTAAAATCACAGTAAAACTCGATCATTTCCGCCCCGCTTTTATTACATAAACACCCTTCACAAGCTGTATTAAGCTTTACGGCAAAGAGAATGCCGTCACAACAGCGATTTTATTTTCTTGTTTTGCAGAATGCTTTGTTAAGTAGGAGTGTTGGAGAACGGTTTAAATTGGCTCGTGAACAAGCGCGTTTTGCGTATCGCCCGCGCAACGCGATAAACACTCAATTTGTGGGGGCGAGACACACCTTCAGAGATGCTAAATGTGAAGGGGGTGGTTTCTTAATGAAGTCATTTAGAACCATCTCTTCAACGTAGTCAGAAATCACGCCGTGATTGAGTGCCCGAGATACAACACTTTTTAGAAATCTAATGTAAAATGTTAGAAGGATTTAGAAGTTCAGAGGCGTAAGTTATGATAGTTAAACGTGACGAAGGCGGCGCGTTGTTAACGCCACTTATACTATTAATTTTACTTAGGCAGGCGAGGGTTTGTTTGTTTGCTATCCAAGGGTTACAAAATGTCTTTATCACGTTGATTGCAAGTTGTCTCTGGCCTCCAGTGGACCCTTTATGGTTTAAATTAAAACATTATAACGAGCCTCTGCCTTAGTTACCAAATCTGATTGAGCAATCTCCACGGAGTTCAAGGAGGCTAACACATTTTACGGGTAATTACACTGTCTGTCCTTTTATATTTCAAAGTGAAGTGTCATGAAACGTTAAATAAAGCTACAATCAATTAATGTTAGTGATGTTTGTTGAGCGGGGGTCGCTCCTTATCAACGTTGCTTTAAGTTCGTGTCTGAGGTAATTTTGTTGGAAGGTATCTACTCTGAATTAATAAAACTTAGTGTCGTGATAACAATACGACATACTGTAATAAAATGTTAACAAGCGTGTTGCTGAGTAATATCCTTGTAGACGGAACGTGTCTATAAATACTGACTTGTGACCTGAACAAGAGACGCTTGCTCCTCACATTCGTTTGCAGTGCGCTCGTCGGCGATAAAATTGAAATTTATGTGAACGTCGTAAAGTTGGCCTCTCGGCCCCATATACATGTGGCGGCCATCGGTTTGGCCCACCTGTAGCCGGAGCTAGTTAGGCGTACGTTTTCTCACGATGCCTCCGAGGTATGCTCCAAGCGTCTGTACGTGAAAGGACTTAAATAGCTCCATTAGTAAGTTTATTCAGGACTGATACGCACGGAGCGCTCGACTTGGTCGGACTTAATTTTCCTAACTTGGGGGAAATTAAAACAATTGAGAAATATAAACTGCAATTATAGCTATTTCAATCAAGTTTGATAGGTATAATTAGAGTTATAAATACTTTTTAAGCCAGTTAGAGCTCGGTACTAAGATCTTTGCCAAAAGTATTGAGTCTTAGATGCTCGGGTATTGTAGAGAAACTTTGCTTTAACATGCTATAAGCAAATACATGCTGTTGTTTATAAGTATGATAAGCGCGACGTATCTTATGTAATTAAATTATACTTTTGTAACACGATAAGGTACATTTTAACGAGTTAGTTTCACAGCTGACAGATCACGGGTGGCGCGCGCCGCTGGCTGTAAACTTGAGTAACCCTCGACACTTACCGAGGGCTCTAACACTGATCTCTGGATAAGTCAAGATCAAAGTCATAATTATTCATCCTGTGTTTACTGACTGTGACTGATATGTTCAACACAACTGCTAGATATCATTGTGATAATTAATTCACTGTTACGACTTACACCCATTCTGTCATATTTGTAAGGTATTTTTTTTTATTGTATTAACATTACCTAAATAGTAAAATGTACATTACCTTATCATTGGTGACAAGATATATACATTTTTTTTTTTGTTGACACCTAACTAACTTTCTAACGACCTTTAAAAAACGATTTTAACTGGTTTTACTGAAGGATTGTTATAATAATATATTTTTCAACAAAAAAACACACTATTATAATACTAGCAAATAAGTTTTAACTTTGAATGCATATTCAGTGATATTTTCCAGCGTAATCAACGGGAGTTAACGTTGATTTCACTCTACATTGCGGTCACTGTATGCCAAATCCATAATCTGATCTATTGTGGTCGTTTTCATTTATTTGCATTAACGTTAGTGTTTGTGACATGCCTCGGTTACCATTTCAATTTCAGAATGTATTTTGGAATGAATTTCCTACTACCTGTATCTAATTATTATAATTATTTCAATCTTCGAATGCAGTTGTATGTATTCAAGGAGTAAGCTTTAGTGCAACTCTATCCATAGATAAAATAAGTAAGATACTCAAAACTCATAGGTTTTTGTTCAGTCCGCTTTTTTAATAAATAATACAAAGAACCTGGCTGCAACAAAGCGACGCTCTTTGAAGGATTTTGTACTAAATAAAAGCTTAAAACATCTTTTTTTAAGGTTTTGATTTAGTTAGTAGCCTTTTCATGCCAATTAAAAAACAAATCATAAAACAGCAATGACCCGTCGGTGGATGAGCAAAGAACACATATTGTATTTCATTATTCTAAAACAAATGAAAATTTTAAGGTTCATATTATTATTTATTTTTATACAACAAAACTTATTAATTAAAAAATATGTTACATTTTATCTTACATTATTTTGATTGAGTAAATTTAGTCAGACGTTGATTACTACCTGATGTTATTAAGCTTGAATATAAGGAGGTTGAGGAGATACACCGGCATTGTGCGAGCCTATTACCCTTATCATTAACACGAGTGTGATAGATACCTCACGTGTACCGAAGCAACATGCAATATCGTCAAAGTGCCTACGTGTTACCATATTATTTGAATAGCTACAGTAACCGGAGTAAATTCCACCCATGAGCATACAAATTGTATTCCGCGATCGGGAGGCGCGCGATAACTGTCAGCTTTGCTTACAGCCAGCCGACGCATTATGACGGCGGCTGAGAGAGAACCTTACATTTATTCTATAAAGTTGTATGAATCGCAAAGCGAAAACGATTTCATGGAATCGTATAGAGCATTTATTACTTCTGAATAAATATTTAACAGGAACGGAAAGTTAATTTATCTTTAACGGGAAACTGATTCGTTCACGGAATCAAATTTCAATGGATTTTCCAGTTATTGTTAAATGGCTTTCATATTTATTCGATATCTCTTCCTATTGAGGTGCAGGCGAATGTATATTTAAGCACAATATGCTTAATACTATTTAAAACTTTGGTGTTGTATAGACATACCCGTACTTTGTTACAGAAAGGAAAGAAATTTATACACTCGTAGCTATAGCCCGCGGCCGCGTGGATGACCCGCATTCAAACTTTTCCTGGTCTTCTAAAAATATTTGAAGACTGAAATTAGCCAAATTGGACCAGTCGTTCTTAAGTTTTAGCGAGATTGCGAAAAGTAATTTATTTTTCTTGTAACTAAGGATTTATATACGTACCTACTTTATTTAATATGGTATAAACGTCATCATTATGTATCATAATTAGGTAACAGCTAATCTAAGTAACTATTACCTCTTTTAACATTTGTAAATACAAGTAACTCACAGAATACCATAACTGAAAAAAACAGACGTATAAAAATTCATGGGTAACGAGGTAACCGTCACCAATGATCACCTATGCGCCGTGGAATCTATCCAATATTCACAGTAGGCACCAACAATTTCCATAACTGAAAAACTGATATTTTTATCGTGTCCCAATATAAATAGGATGGTAAATATTTCCTCTTGTAAACTGTCCCCAGCCGTACACCGGATCAACGTTACGATCATACATAATATTTGTTTCGCTATTCGTAAAAATGTAGGCTTGTTGATTTAGCGGAAATTCCGCAAAATCTCTCTTGAATGCCAATAACCGATAGATATTCCGTTACGATAGTTATTTGTAATAAAAATAGTTGGGTGTGCTAAATAGTTGAGAGTTATCATAACTTCGCAATAATGCATACCTATATCTGGAATATTGGATACTTGCATGGTAATTGAGTGTTTATGAAAAGGGTCATAACGAGGCAAATAAGGGCCGCGGCCTCTCGTCGTTGCTTACATGATACTCCGCGCACAATGCCTTCTACAACGCAGTGTTCATTACCTCCATTTTCCGCACGTTGCCTCTAACACACGGTGAAAAGTTCGCTGCATAAATATAATGAGCAGTGTTTAAATGCACTTGATTACAAACAATGCCTGTTACGCCGCTGCACATCAGACGTATCTAACAGTTTTAGTTTCTATGAGTAAAGTTTCACATAATACCAACTAACAAATTATTTATTATTCGCCATTTACTTGCTCATTGTTCTATATTGATTTTCCAGCTGAATAAGTAATATGGGAAGCGCAACCAACGGCGTATTATCCACTAAATGGGTTTCTCCTGTTACTCATTCTTAAAAAGCCTTCTCGATAACGACAGGCCAATTAGCCGGTAAGCCTACAACCCGTTATTACGTAGACGACGATTTAACCCATTACGGTGTCACTTTATAACTATTCTTTGTAGACTTATCTATAGCTATACTGCACTTAAAAGTACCTACATAGATTATTAGTTCAAGAAAATTGTAGTAAAACATTTTAGTGATGTTATCCCAAAATATGACACTTTCGAAACGTACTGGGGAAAGCTATTTCGAGTTTTCTCTTAATAAATAGGTGAGAGCGACACATCAAGATGAATGATGGGGTTCCCGTTTCAGCTTTTTGAGTGAGGAAATATTGTAAATCATGTCACATCTTGAATATGTGACGAAAGTGGAGGCAGGTATCAGTTTTATATGACGTTAACATACCTTGACTGAATACTTAATGTTTTCATGTTTTATGAAGATTAATACTCATACTCATACTTCATCAATCTATCATTAATTATAATGATTGTTCTGAAAGTTGATTAAATATCGAAATATTATCTGCGTATCTCAATAGCCCCCAGATAAGTGATTTTATATTATTACGTCACAGTCAGGTCTTAGCTAGGACATGGGAATGAATGAAATAAGTTTCTCAACTTTTTGTTGCCACTTATCGCGAGGTAAACCTTTAATAATAAATTCTTAACACGCATAGCGTCCTGAGAATGATAGCAGGTAACGCCACCTGTTACGTCGAACATAAATTACCAGCACAAACCAAGTTACGCACGCAAGCCACTATTCTTACCAACCGCAACAATTAGCGTTTATTTTTATATTATTATTTAATCGTACATGAATCAACCATTATGTTTTTGGTATATTTGACTGTTGTACTCACATAGTACCCAAGTTATATTTATATAGTACTAATCGCCAAACGTTTCTGTTGTACTGTTCCTTGTTTTACGTTTGAGAACCCAGAAAAGTATTATGAAACATTCCATTTGATATCCTTTTCTTAGTAGCATGTTACGTTAAATTAGTATCAAAAACTTTCACAAGTGAAGATGTACCTAGGTGTATACTCATAAATCTGACATTCTCGTGTTGCAGAAAACCATATTAGTATGTGAGGCGAGCTCGTACATATGTACTACTCGTATGTACATAATGTAGCGCGCTAGGAAGCAACAAATTTACAGAGGCAGGTTCTCCAAAGGGGCGCAAAGTGCCTCCGTTACTTGTTACTGTCGCGGAGAAAAGATTTATGAAAAGAATAAGGATTTCGCCACTCCGCCCCTAATACCCCTGCGAACAAAACGTCAAGAAATATAATCGATATCAGACAGTCTGTACAAATAAAAAAGTTCACTCGTGACACGTGCTTATGCAGATTAGGCAATTGTTTTCGTGTTTCAGAGGAGTCGTTAATGCGGTGTATGTTTCTAAACGGTTTGTTGATAAAGCGTTTCATCTCAACCGTAAATTGTAAAACGATTTATCTACTTTGCTTGGCGGAGTTGACATTGTCTGCGACGGCGTGCGGCCGTGAGCTGAGCTCGTGTTCCTTCAGTAAAGCCTCCCCAAGTCTCGGGTTTATCTGCGACTTATGTATGTTATGCTTTGTACGTATAGGTAATCATTTGTACACGCTGCATCATTATTTTTCAAAACCAGGTCACAGTTTTAATGGTTTGTTCTAGATTATTCTACTTCGTAATATTTTGTTAGAAATTCAATCGATCAAAACTTCAGAGAATACCTCAGGCATTGGCCATTGTACTACATTGATCTTTTACAAATGGGGTATACAAAATAACATAAAAGCAAAAAACATTTTCTCTAAATCTAAATCACTTTATATTATTTTCATTTATTGACTATATTGTGCATGTGTTAATCGAGAAGATTTCGTGGAAGATTGAACTTCGGAGTACGTTCTAAAGGATAGAAAAAAAGTAAAATGTCGTACAAAATCTTTAGTTTTTTGGTGCTGTTATTGTTTTCCACACAACCATAAAATCTTTACTTAAACCCAATCCACATAATATTTTCCTGAAAAGAAAAAAACCGGAGACGAAAAAAGGCAAGCGAATAGGCAAAAAAGTCATTATGAGATTAAGAAAGGAAAACTAACTAGCTATGTCGAAAAGAAAAGACGGGGTAAAAATAGCCCAAGCTCAACGGTTACAGAATATCCAAAAATAATTCACCTAGACGACGGTTTTACCGCAATAAAGATTTTTTTAAGATCTCCATCTTAGAGAGACACGAATACCAGCAGAAAGGTCGAAATACATTCAAGGCATGTCGATGGAGCTTCCGGACCAGTCGCGGTATGTCTCGTGAATACCTTTTAACTCACCTCCACGTACAGTTACACATTCAATCTGTACTTTAAAAGGAAATAACTTCAATCTCTCGACGTAAAACCAATTCATTCGCAATTACTGGAATTTAAGTCTAAGCCCGTATTTAGGTCCCAAGCTGGAAATATAACGAACTCCACAGTTGTTCCGCAGAGTGTGAGCTCGTTACAATTTAGTAACATCGACGAACCTAATATTAAAATATAATATTTTAGAGTCACGACCAAGCTTAAGTACTTAGTTCATATTTCATTTAGGTTTTTAATTAAAATTGGTTTCCCAAAATGTTTAATTTTCCAGAAACTAAAGGCTAACGTAATAATGACGTCACCAATAAACTTTTTATTGTAATTCAGTAACTTACAATTTTATTGGATCCACTTAAGGATAAGGTTTTACGTGTACTTTTTGTCTATTATACATCGATTCTCTAAGGGACACAAGTAGTAGAGCCCGACAAACATTGTTTTTAAACAACAGACCCTCTTAATTTATAAATGGCATCCATATATTACGAATGTATGATTTTTCCATATGTTCCATTACAAGTTATCGGATTGGTGATATGTAGCGTACAAATGTATTTCTGTATGTAATGCGACATCATACGTTCGTCGGCCGGGAATGCTTATTTGACAATAATAATATATCTCTATAGGAAATCATCAGAATGAAGATTGCGCGTTTTCCTCTCATAGAATATTCAGTATTATAACACTAAATATATTAGGTTCGCATCCACTCTAGCGAGAAAAATGGAAAGCTGAAAGCTCAATGCTTTTTATCGCGATCGACGGAAGAGTAGATTAGCAACTTCCTATTCCTATTTCTCTTTGGTTTGAAGAATGCAATAGGTAGGGAAATTGATTTATGTCATTTTTAGCATTGCCAACGAAACAGAAACAATAGTTTTAAAAAACTCGATAACTGACAAAGGACTGACCGAACGAAAAGAAATTCTAAATTGGCCTGAAGGAATCACATTATTATTTCAGGCTCTAGAAATGAAGCTCAACACTGTATCATTATTTAGATTGATGCTTATATTAGGCGCTGTACCGTCAAATAAAATGAGGTTTTAAATTCTAACCAGTTTCAAAAGTTGAAAAAATTAAAAAGTAAAGTATCATTATAACAACATACCTACTGATTGAAGTATTTTAATATCACTCTAATTATGTTTAGGTAAATACTTTGCTAAACTTCCAATTAATCTACATAAATTGATCGTAGATTAAAAATGTTCCATGTAAGATAACACGGTAATGACATTTTAGAATTTGGCAGTAACGGTAACGAGTTGGATCGTCAGAGGCTCAACTCGGCTCAGGTGAGCGGGTAATGACATTCTGGAGCGTATCGATCGCGCGGAAATAGCCGGCCGGCGAGCAAGCCTGATCTGCCGTCGCGCTCCGACCGACGACGCCCGACCCCACATCCTGCAATCGTTGTTCACTTCCTCATTATTCCGTCTCCAATGATTTATTACTATTAAACACACACGCATCTTCAAGCCGACTTTCATCGAAGACACATTAATAGTTCCATTCCATTAAAAAAGTACCCGTAATAACCAAGCAACCACAAATAATAGATATAGGTATCATCAAGAAGACCGCTAAGTGTAGTAATTCTAAGACTGCGACACCTACCCCACAAAACAAGAGTTTTCACTTTACCTCTTTATCAAACTTCCGCATGGGAAAATAACTACGCCGCGCCGCAGCAAAAACAGTGTCCAAGTGATACTACTATTTGGGGATGCCGAAAGTGTCATCATTGAGCAGATGCTCCTTAATTTTTGTAGAAGGTGTTTTATTCAAAGGACACAATGAAATGATTATTGAACAAATGATTTTTTTATACATTTAATTTCTTTATGATTCTGTTCTGCTACCGATGGCTTATTATATGGAGTCTCAGTGAGAATTCACATGGCAAAATCATTCCTAAATTCACACGTGTAAGCGTACCGTGTCAATCAATCAAATTTCCATGAATCTAATATAATTGGAAACATGGACTATACCTATATACCTATGTGTAACACTGAAAACAATATGCAATCTAGAATCGAGTTTCGATTGAATAGGAAGCTTTACAGCGATCAGGTTGCGGATTTCCCAGAAAGACTATTCATTTTTCGCTCGTATTTCCGATGGCAGCTAAAATTGATGGAAGTTACTCGTATAGTCATACATACTAATATTATTTATTTATTAGCTTCCAGACGAAAGTTGGTGAGAAGGAGCCTTTCCTAAACAACGCCGGCGTACCCTAACGATCAAGGAGGATAATGCTCAATCACGGTTCGCTGCCCAAGTTAAATACTCATGGACAAATTATGTTCCACTCATACAAAAAAATATATGTCTAATATGAACAAGAACTGTAAAATAGTACCTTCGTATGCATTCTTTTACTATTTTGACAGAATATATTTTTTATGAGGTTTATACTTTGTCTTCTTCATCGTCTTCTATTCTTACAACCGACGAAAACTGTGCTTTTAATCTATTTTTATAGTCGTACAGGTAACTAAAACAAAACACTACAGAGTACAGATATAACAGAATTAAATTGTGCCAATTACAAGCGTTCTCCATTTCATTAATTGCTAGTAATTACAGTAAAGGTCAGTACTTTAATTAGCACGAAACGTGGTTTAAAACTTTGTTTTTGGACATATAACGTGCCAGGTATTTAAAATTAAACATTTTTGTTCGATCACACAACTCCACTGGATAAAAATAATGAAACACAAAGCTTTTGCAACCAGATTATAATGATTTTATTTATTATTACGAGTTCGATTTTAAATTTAAGGTAAGTGTAAAGTCCGATTAACTACAGACAGATTAGACGTGAATATCGCAAAACGAACCCTGAAAAAGGGCAAACCGTTTAAGATTTCTGTGTAAAATTCAAAATACATATATCTGATATTGGAATTTAAGAAAATTTATAAATAAAACATTCATAATTAAACAAGAAAAAAGTTGTAAAATGCAAGTTGTGTATAATCATTTTTTTAACTTTTTCAGACACAAAAATGCTACATAGATTAGATATAACCCTAACCAAAAGATGTCAAAGCTTATTTAGCATCTTAATCCTATTTGATTTAACATCAGCGATTATGTTTTGTCAGGAAAATTACTAATCTACTTTGTTTACGTAGGTATTTAGCTACTGTACGAATCCCAATAGTGGCATGAATGAGTTCGCCTACATGAATTATTTAGTTTTAACAAAAACAGAATATACCTACACATTGATATTTTTAATCTCATTTTTTTTATTATGAGCATTACCTACCTCTTGCACATTTACAGATAGCCGATTAGAGATTTTTTGTAATTTTGTTTTTATTTTCTAATAATTGTCAGTTTGTTCTTTTTTAAAACGCACATGTACGCATGATAAGGAAAACTACGTTGAATTTAAACCTAAAACCACGTGTGTTCACACCCATGTATTTAATCACATACCTATACCTACACAAACAAAACATTACGATGTCAGATCGTGAACGAACAAAGCAAGAGCACGTTGTGTTGACAATATACCTAAAACTACAAACACTTGAATGGATGTGGACAAGATGTGGAATATCTCTGAAAGGTGATTTATTCTCTCGATAATAATAAAAAAAAACATACGTTTAAATAATATCGTTTCGCAACGCAAACGTGATGAAAAAAAATCTACCAGCCGGGCTTGATCCAGCGGGAGTAAATAACTATCCAGACCCTTCCGACCCAGTCCAACGCTGCAGTAGCCAAGAATTACAAAATACCTACATAATCCTGATCTTTTTTTGTTTAATAGGTAATCCACAATGTTTTATAACGTATTTTTAAGTACGTAGTGTAATTGGGCCGCTTATATGGATTTGTACCGTCCTGCTTAAATTAAATAAATAAACGTCGGTGCTATCTAGCTAGCTAGCTAAAACATAAAATTATGAAATATTTTTTTAATCTTCAATGTAGGTAGGTATGTAAATAGACTAATGCATTGACACTGAAAATTTAACAAAAACAATAACTGAAGTCCTCAAACTGGATATAAAATAATAATATAATGTATGTTGATGTGGATAATGTTACTATTGAATTCTATTTTTAATAAAAAAAAACCAATTATGTCACAAGAAAATAATAACTTTTATATAGACAAGCTGATGCCATTGTTAAATATAGCTTGATACCTGTGACGTTTGTCAGAATGACATTACATGGGGGACTGGGATGGGGGCGTCTTTTGTATTTTATCGATGTCTATGTCGTAATGAGTTTCATAAAAATATACGTCGTTACGACATTGAAATAAAGAATTAAAGATGGAAGTTTAAGTCATAATAAGGTGAAAATAAATATTTTCTTTAGAAAACTCCCCACTATCGACTTATTTTGCCATTCTTTATTATTATATTATAATTTTCATACTACAATTTTATCGATATTCGACTATCAGTCAGTTACACGTCCCTATATTTCTTCAAAATGCGTTTATAGAGTAAGCTAACAAACAAAAAATATTTAAGAAAAATTAGAAATTATTATTTACATTATTATCACAACATACACTACAACATTCGGCAGCTAGAATTAATGGACTACAAATTCTCCCTTTAAGTAAAAAGAGAATCGGCGCGGGCGACCCAAACCTATAGAAAAGGCCAAAAACGCGTTTATAAAATCGCAGGTGTTACAATCGAACCGTTTACAAGATATCAAAATTTATTTCAAGTTGAAAGTCAGAATACAAAATCTTTAATCCATTTTTATAAGTCGTGTTTTAACTTTTTATTTTTCTTAAAAACTTACCACAAACAAAATCAATTTTATTTTGAAGGCGCATAGCGCAAACTCAACAAATTGTAGTTTATGGAACGTGGAACGGGGCGTTGACGAAGGCTCGCCATTCTCGCGCATGCGTCAGTAGTCAGTTGAATCGCCGACCAATACCAAAGACAATTTTTCGTTATCTGGCAAGCAATATCTGCTTTTTGTTTGTAGGTTATGTTTTAGTGATTAATTGTCAAAATTTATGTTGAATATTTTCGTGTAATTGTTCAGATCTAAGGTGGACATGAACTTATTTGTTTTATTGCCTCGTGAAATATCAAATAGATTGTCCGTTCTCGATACGTATTTTACATCTTTCGTCCATTTAATGACTGTGTCGATCTCGGAGTTTTACTTGACATTGAGTTATTGAATTGAGATGTGAACACGAAAGTGGATACGCACTCGTCACCTTTATTATCAACAACGTGAAGTTTTCAAACTTAGTACTTTATAGATCTGTACATTTGAGTTTCGTTATTTGTATAGTGTAGACATAAGCCGTCAAGATGACGATGAGTCAGTTATCAGTTATGAAACTTTATAATACAGTGGTGGACGACGTGATAGCTGGAGTGAGAGATTGCTTTTTAGACGACGGTGTCGACGAACAAGTGTTACAAGAATTGAAGCAATTATGGAAAACCAAACTTCAAGCAACCGGAGCTATGGATCCTCCACAACCCGAACCACAAATACCGCCGCCTCCTGTTCTACAAAATTTTCAAAAGGCTAATGGTAACAATGTGTTGCCTAAGAAAACTGATACATACATGGGACAGCAAGGATCAAGCCAGAACTCAGGCGTGGAACACGGTGCTCCAGTGTCAAACCTAGCTGGTGCTCATCCACATCACGTCCTCGACCCCAACAACAAAGTGCCTGTACAGCTCACCTTGCCCGCACAACCTGGTGTACCAGGCTCACAACCTCGCTCATTTACTATTCAAATCCCTGCTTCAGCACTTAATGGTAACAAGCTCCATCAAGTGCTTACAGGCCCTATTATCAATGCCACAATAAGCTTACCTCAGCCTTTAGCTGCCACACTCCTCCAGCAACACATTAACTCTGCATTAGCCGGGCAACAGAATGAATTTGATGGCGGCGGTGGAGGTGGCCGCAGTGGTGCTGCACCCTTCTCTTTAGATGGTGCCCTAGATTCTTCTGATGATGAGGGTTCCAATGTCGGCGACGGGTCAGAGGATGGAGCTGGCGATGATGATGAAGATGAGGAGTCTGTGGAGGAGCGAGCGGAGGAGGAGGAAGAAGAGAGGGATGAGAGTGGAGGCGCAGAGGAAGAGCCCCTCAACTCTGGCGATGACGTCTCTGATGAAGAGCCCGGGGACATGTTTGACACTGACAATGTGGTAGTTTGCCAATATGATAAAATTACCCGCAGTCGTAATAAGTGGAAGTTCTACCTTAAAGATGGTATCATGAACTTAGGTGGAAAAGATTTTGTCTTTCAGAAAGCTAATGGTGATGCGGAATGGTGAAAATTTCCTAATGATGAACAAATAAGCTGTGTGTATTTTTATAGAAGGTGTAACTTGTTGTATCTTGACTGTTGAAAGGTTGACTAGGGAATACAAAGACAATGGTGAAGTACTGGCTCACAATTTATTGTTAACCCTGATGCTCACTGGCTCCAACCACAGCTAGACTACTCAATGTAAATTATATTATCATTTCTATACCATTTTCTGTTCAAATGCTAAAAATATACCTATTTTAGATAATTAGGTAATTATTAAAAAATGTTTAAATGTTAGTTGAGTTCAAATACAAATACATATGCTGTGATTGGATTGTATAATAAATATGTAATTGTGTAATACATCAATTGTTAGCAGTCATAGCAATTTTAACTTACAGAATGTAACAAGATTGTGTAGTAAGGTTGAAGCCAGTGTTGCTATACTCATACAAATGACTACTGTACCAAATGTTGGGTTAAATAATTTATGAGCTTCTAACATTAGTTATTTTCAAAATGGTAAGGTGTGCTGTACATTTTGATTGTATTTTGCTATTTTACTACTATGCTTCACATATAGTTGATACATAAACCAATCAATGTAAAAGTAGAAATAATCCACACTATGTATATTAAGTTTTGTGCCATAACAAAGCGATCATTTAGAATCAAAATTCCAAGAACTGTATCTAAACTGCTTTAGCAAACGGTGTCTAATTCAGATGGTATTTTTGATCATTTTTTCCTTATTATTAACGTAAACTATTGCTAATATAAAACAAATACAAATGATGCTCCTTATGCTCAATGATGAACAGATAACCTATTTTGTTGATTTTCTACCATCATGCTAATTCTATTATGTGACAATCTCTCCTGTTCCTATCTAACAATGAAAAGCTCATTTGTTCTTCGCATGACACAACTAGGTTTACAATCTTGTATTAGACACCATTTTGTGATAACAATAGGTTTCATATTATAATATATAGTGTTGTATGTTTATACTATTGTTTATTCAACTTGATTATGTATAAAATAGTTATCATTTGGTTGTGGTTGTAGTTACACTCTGATTGGAATATAAATAATGCTTTTATTTTTTAATATACCTGTACCATTAACTCAAGTTATTCAGCACATACATATTGCAACATATGATTTAATTAACTACTTAGTGAAGCTGGTAGCATCTATGTAATAACTAGTGTGATTATTATACTAAGCCCAAATTATTAAGTAATGTGTACACAGGTGTATCGCATAGTTTCATACATTTTGTTAATAGAATAAGTTGAGTTTTTACATCCAAACATTACTTTGTAAGTTTCTTCAAAAATAGTTTGATAATGGCTAAAAATGTATATATTCTTTCTTAAATTGTTCAGTATTTATCTAGAAGTATTTCCATACGATACATAATATTCATTCCCAAATAGGTAAATTCATGAATATTCCAAAAGGTAGTTTGTATGTATTTAACACCTTCTCAAATGTACTTTTGTAAACCTTTGAACATCCTCATAATGAACTCACTAACTTTAGGATGTCTTGTCGCTAAGTTATTTTATTGTGATATCTATGTTAATAATACTTTGTTTTTTTATTCATAATTAGTGGGATACCGAAAAATTATTCTAAATTTAATGATCTATAAAATAATAGTATACAGCGAGTTCCATCTGTCTAGTTAATTCTCAAATAGGTGTAATATAAGTTTTCTTATGGTTTGTTTCAACCCTTTAATAAAACGTTTGATGAAAGTGGTAATTAAAATAAAATATGTTGCAAAGTAAATAATTTTTATTTTTAGTCAAGCCCTGCCTTCACAACACATAGTGGCCTGTTGTTGTCTTACCTGGAGTTTAAAGAAAACTACAAAGATATCGACATGTACAGCCAGTAACAAGTCTATAAAAAAAATTAGATTTTTATTCAAATTCAAATCGTTTATTCTGCAAATAGGATAAATTTTATCACTTTTACATGTCATCTTAAATATAAGCTCGCTGGAATCGACATTTCCTAACTGGCTACCCTGAGAAGAAACGTCGAAACAAACTCAGGGGTCATCGCCTCTTTTAAAGTCCAGACAATAATGTTATATACAGACAATAAGTAAACAAAATGCAGGGTCTGGACTGGCCTTTAGAAGAAAGAGCCAGATCGATCTGAGGAAGCCTGTGCCAACAGAGACGGCACGCAAGCCCCGAAAATATGTTCAAACATCCTATTTTAAAGACTATGTATCAAAACTTTACTATAGTTTGACCATTACCGCTGTACCGCGCCTTAGGAAGGCGCGGGGTGAGACGGGGGAAACATCGATGTGATTTGTCTGTACGCCGTCAAACTCACGGCGGTAACTAGTGTCAAATTCAAAATCCAATTCGGATCGGACTATGTCAGAAGCACATGAGATTAATATTCAAAGATGGGTCATGCGATATCTCGTGATGTTAAAACTTATTGAATAAATTGTTTTCAGAATTCTATAAATTAAATTTTGTAATAAACCAAGTCCTAATTTGAAATAAGCTTAATGAAATATGACTATATTTCATTAATATTTAATTAGCTAAGTAAAACACATAATACATAGTTAAATTAAATGAAATATTTAGGTATTCTTATTTAATTAATTTTAAAAATAACTAACTAACTTCAATTAAATATTTAAATTTTGTCGTGCCTATAGAACTGTAACCTGATATCGCAAGATCTATCCGACGATATCTGTCTCATGTGAACACATGCACTTTTCTCCTCGGCCCCCACCTTCGGCGGTTTTGATCAAACTATAATGACTATATTATAAATGTCACTGTTTAAGTAATGAGCTTTGATGAATTAAGTATCATAATTTTTAATCTTTTTTAAAATATTGCTGTCATGTACCTACTACATGTCAATCAACATGTTCATAAGTGTTGTTCCCTACATACATGCCATATTGTTAATGTTTAAACAACATTAATCAATCCATCAATTGTTTAAGTATAATCATAATGTGTATGTAATGTATATCACATATATAATATATGTGTGTATAACCTTGAGTAAATTATTTTCATTTAAGATGGTTGTTTCACTGTTTGCAGTGTCAGTGTTCGACCGCTATTAATGAATATGAGCAAATGATGCTGCACATGATGTATGTAGGTTCATATGATATAGTTAGGTAGGCCTAAGAGATCCCCCACACTAGCGTCTTTCGAGCGTCGTCGTCGTGCCAGCGTCCGCGCAACGTCCACCTGACGTCGACGCCGCGGCGACGCGACGCCAGCGCTGGCCACCTGCCGAACGCCGAAAATTACAAATTTATAACTTCAATAACATTTAAAATTTATGAAAGTTATCGAATGAACTATGCAATCAGTAACTAGTATATCTTCTAATATATAAAATTCTCGTGTCACAGTTTTCGTTGCCATACTCCTCCGAAACGGCTGGACCGATTCTCTTGAAATTTTGTATATGCATTCGAAAGGTCAGAGAATTAGCCAACATCTATTTTTCATACCTATTTTTTCGCCTACCTTACCTATTAAGTCGCGGGCAACAGCTAGTAAAATATATAATTGTAGAACATGAAATATACATTAGTGTATGCGTGTGAGTGTGTATATGTGTTATTAGTGTAGGTGTGTGTGTGTGTGAGTGACTGTATTAAGTGTTTATGTGTAGTTTTCCACTTTTTTCTGCCTTTAATATTTAAATGAACTATAATTAGGCTATAGGTTTTAACAGTTCCTCCGTGTGATTGTAGTCTAAGTTATGCAGGCAAGAGCTAACAACATTATCAAATATTCATTAGGTACCTAAGTGTAGACACACGAGTGCCTAAGTAGTGCAACCGTAACCGCATGTACTAACATTACGTATCCTAAGCCGGCGTCAAACGCGATCAAACAACTGGTAAAAGCATTAGCTCACTCGCATTACAGCAGAATAATTTATTAGAAGCTAATCCCTAATGATAAAGACACGACTCGCAGGACATTTTTGAAGGGCTCCGGCCAATTGTTATACATAATTAAGTTGTAGTAAAACCATTAGTTGGTTCGAAATAGGTAGGTTGCTCAACATAAAAGACAAAGTAAGTCGGCTCGCTCGGCTCCAATTATCTACGTTAATCCGGCGCAGCGGGCCGGCCGGGCTAGATAGCCGCCTGTAATCGACTTACCCGCGCGATTTAATATCGCACTCTATGTCCTAGGAAAATATTTACTTAATTCACTCGCGTTCTTCGCTTCGAAAAAAGTTAAAAGCTATAATGGTTTATCGATTATTTATTTGTTCTGAACAGTTTGGCGAAATAAGGGATGCTATGACAATATTCGTAGTAGTTCCATAAGTCCCTAAGTAACAACTAGTTACAAGTAGTAATAAGTACCTTTAGCTACTACAACCACCAGAATTTATTTAATTGTAAACGAATAAACCATAATATGATTCGTCTTAGGCTGTAGTTTTTTTTTCGGGACTAAGTAGGTATTCGGCGAAAGAAAATTTACAGAACCCTTGTTATACCATCCCCATCTACCTACCATATCACACCTCTCGCTGGACTATACCTATTTATATTATATTGTAAGTAAATCCACATCCTGACGATAATATTTAGTCAGTTTACATAGCTATGCCGAAATACCTTAAAAAATCTCAAAAAAAAAAAATAGGTAGACCTAAATTCTTATTACAGAACAGTTCAGAGAAACAGTAAAAATCTCTTGAATAGGTAGGTAGGTAGGCAAACAAAGTGAGTTAGCAGTGAACTATACGAAAGGCAAAATGGGGCGCATTTTCCTCCCAAATTGCTTCATTGTTTTGCCCTACGAGTATTTCGGACTACAAAAACCGTTCAAGTGCTACAAACTTGCGCAATTAACGTTCTGTGATTGTTTTTATGTAAAATAATTTATTTCAAAAGCTTCCTGTTACTTTAGAAATGAGAGAGGACATTATACAACATTTTAAGCAGAGCTTTGGTTAGGTAACGATGAAAAAAAAGCCGTTTACTAGTAGTATATACTTACAAAAGTATTTCTAAGCTTTCTTTTTAACCTGAATTCCTTTCTGAATAGCTCGACGTATAAAAAGCAAAGGTAATCCGGCTTCAAAAAAGCATTTGGAGCTTAACCGGATCAGTTTATAATTGGGATACCACTTCAAACGAGTATCTATTGAAATGCGGATAACGTAGTCGTGAATTGGTGTCCATGATCCTCCAACAATTTTTCTGCTGCAAATAGCGTAGGTAAATAAATCTATATATAAATCACTGATTTGGTATCTCAGAATCGGCATTTCGGCCTCGCTAACATTCATCTTGATACCAGATAGCTTAAACGAGATACCTAAGCAGTGTGTACCTTGCTGGAGACAGAAAATTACGAGTATCGATTTAGAGAGCATTCTCCCTCTCGAAACGTGCAAGTTGACTCGATTCGGGTGACACACTTTACCGACGATAGGTACTCATAGAAGCGTGCAATTTGTTCTCAACGTTTAGCTACTCCGGCTGATAAGTTAAGTTTGGAGGTACGTAACACACGATTCCGGAGGGGACTGCACTTCATACCTAGGTATCAAATTTTTACCCATCAAATTTCTGTAGTCATTAAGGTATTTTTTCTGTTTGTTTGTAAAACGTTTCTGGATTATTTATTTGTACTTTTAAATCCGGTAGGCCCAGGTGAAAAAAATTCGTCTCCATTCGTGAAAAGGTCATATTATATCCGGTACTAGACCACAAAAGGCTAGATTTATTAATTTAAGACGAGTTTTCAGCGACGTAAGAAAGTTCATATAATGAACGCCTTTCAATTTTGCTAGTCATACGAATATGTAATACGTTAAGTACAAAATACATTATGTAAGTAAAAAAGCGTCTTTCAAAGTTATAAGATTAGACCTGTTGATATTTGCCGAGACCATAGACTTTTCCAGTGTTATAAACCTATTACAATTTGTTTCGTATCGATATAGTGTAGTACTTAAATACTTAAGCATCAATCTTAAAAGAAAGACGATAAGATCCCACGAACAAAGTACTAACCTGTTGAATGCTTGTGTGGCTGGGGGGATGGCTTCATTCTCTCCCAGCTTTCTCGACGGCGCGGTCGACAGTTATCGAACGCGAGTCCAACCCTACAACAATAAATACGCATACCTTCTACATACCTCAACCCCGAGTGTCTGCGTTTACTTTGATCTAACCCGACTTATTTTGCTTACAGGTACATTTACCAAGGAATCTGTGCAGTGCTGCGACTGTTGAACCAATAGTTGAAAGATGTCAGGTTTTGGTGACAACGTGCTAATCCCCGACTAACAAAGGAAACAGTGATTTTGTGGTGATTAGTGTCGTGTGATAATGTGTGTGAAGTGAAGTGATAAACTAAAATATAGAAATATAATCCGTCATCATGTTGCCGACTAATGTTATGTCGTTTATGAAAAAGGTGAGTGGAAGGCACTTGTTACTACTTAGTACTTAATATATCTTTAACTCTTAATAAATGTCCAAGTATAGAGACAAACTTTTGATATCGAATTAGCAATAATGTCTATTTATATCAGTAATATAATCCCTCGATCGCCTCGAACTTCACTTGTAGGCCAACAGATTAGGTGAACCTCTTGGTAACCGAGACGACGCGGATTGATTATTAATACCTACTTCTAACCATTTTACTTTGCCCTTAATCTACCTGCCAAGAGCGGAGATTCGGGGGGCGTCCCTTTGTGAAAGTCTCAGTAAAAATCTTTTTTAGAAAAGTACGGCTTACATTACTTAGTCATTGCTTTTCTCTACATAAAGAGTAGGTAGAAACCCTTCTTAATATTTTAATTTTAATAAAACCACGGAATCGTTTGTTGTAATAGATACCTTAAGACAATCAGCTGAACCAGTAATGACTAGATGGTATTTGAAAGCACAATAAAGTAAAAATAACGAGTTAATGAGAACCTTTTATGCTAAAAATATATCATTGCAGACATCGAGCTAATGAATCCTAAATATAAAATGGTTTTTCACGAGCGAATCACGCCGTCTGGCTTCGTATCTAAATTATTCAGTTACCTTTGTGGAGATCAACGAACACAAAAAAAAATTGTGAGACCTAAATGCGTAAAATACTACATTATCTGTTGGTACACCTAGTTTACGAATAAAAACAAAACTATATTATTTATATAGTTACCTACTTAAATATTTTATAAAACTAAGCTTCAGGTTTTAAACAGAAATCATTGTTTTGGTTTTATTACAGCCACGGCTTAATTAAAATTCCCTGCGGTCTCTCCTCCTACATAAATTCCAGAACGTTCGTCCAGCGAAATTTTTCAAATTTCTGTTAGATGAGAGAACTATAATATATTTTTAGGGTTAAAATGTAAAAAAGGCTTAGTTACTCAGTCCTGTTCTTCCATACAATGAGGAAAGTGGGTCAACCATTGTTATCCAAACTAAGTTTAGTTATTTCAGTTGTAGGGCCTATACCGTGCCACGGAGTGCGAGACAGGGCCTGATAACTTTATGTATGTGTAGCTACACGAAGAATAGGGCTTTTAAATGTTGATAACGGGACAATGCCTTCTTTTATATATTCTGTGAGTTTCTCTATAACTTAAACACTGGTGTTACTTTTGTGATATACCTAGAATAAAATAATAATTCAACCTAAGTATTGAACAATACATGAAAGAGGCAAAATCCGTAAATAAAGATACAAAAAATATTATTGTTTGTTGCAAACTATCTTTTAGCAGCGCCTTCGTTCATGGAATAAGATATTAGGTCTCCCCTGAGAATTTTGGCTTCTTTTGCTAGTAAAAACGCCTCTAACGTTTTCCCTGTATTTTATCAAACCAAATATTGTTACGGCCGATTATATTGTTAAAGTACGTGCTTGAGAAATTAGGAAGTTTCGTAAATTAAGATGTATTTTTTTTATAATGTATAGACGACTTAAATAATCATAAACTGTCACACACTACATCACATAAATGGCTGAATTCAGAAATAGCGCTATAGAAGAGCAATTATATTTTTAATATGGTGGATATTAAATAATATTGCTCTTCTATCGCTCATCTATTGTACAGATGAAAGAATAATCTTAAACGTCCCAGCTCATATCACCGCCATATATTAGAATTCCGACTTAGATAGGATCTAACCCCATTTTTACAATCCAATTTGCGATTTAACATGTCTCGCCCGTTCCCGTATTAAAGTCGAAGTCACTTATAACACGAAACTTCTCGGAGTTCCAAGTCACTAGTATCCGTTTTGCTATTTCTGCAATATCTTTAGCGAATATGTAGAACGGTGAAGTATGCGTCGAAAGTTCTTAAATGCTGAAGTAGGTAGTTGAGTAGGTTGAAAATCGTTAAAGAGCATTGGTACTGGTATGAATTAATAAATAATTATATTTAATGTATTTCTTGGTTTGAATTTCCAGAGAGAGATTAATTGTGCAATTTAACAAAATCTCTACCAAAAAGCTTTGTGTCCATTTGATTGTTTCCCGGGTGTGTGCGCGGTATCTATGCAACGCTTCCTTTATCGGGAGGCAGGTGGGCGCTGCAGAGCGGCTCACTAGCGCTTCCTGTGAGATGAATTAACGCTCCGCCGAGCGGAAGCGTCTTTCTTTCTCATCAAAACAATATTGTCGACATCCGCGCCCGCCAACAATGGAGCTTGTGAAACAAACCCCTATGCGGTGTGCAAAACAAAATATTTACCGAACAACGACATTAAAGTTTTAGGTATTTTGTCAGGTAGAATGACACGATAAAATATACTAAGTATAAAGTGTTTATGAGGGACAACCCACGCTACACTCCTAATAATTTGAAACTTTTGTGTCGTGGAAAATACGTGCTAGGGAAAATTTATATCAAAGTTTAAGAGTTTTCTTTTTATACTGTAAAATACAATCGTTGATCGTTGATCGCTGACTGGTCAGTATTAATTCTTTAAACCATAACGCTAGAAATCAAATGTCTTTGTTCTATCACGCTAGATTTAAGAAACGATTGTAACAAATCTGGCAATATACGTACGTTTTATAGAGCTCTCCAAGAACCCTTTAATTGCGAGCAATCAAGTGTGCAAAAACATACTTAACAGAGAAAACTGTTCGTGGAAAAACCCGATTTCTTATTTTGCAAACATCCTGATAAGTGCCCAGAGCTGGCGCGGTGTGGGGCAGGGAGATCGGGAGAGGTCCATTGAATGGAGTCCGCACTCGCGATGGCGGCCCTCTCCGCCGACTATATTAGCACACAGCGAGCTGCACAAAGGTGCACCTTATCAAAGCGCGCATATTAAAGCGACTCTTTCACCAAACGCCGCATTCTACATTTTTTGCCGAAAATAAATAACATTCTGTGAATGGCTTTTACTGGACGTTAAATTGGTCAACGAGTTTTAGTTATTTAATTTAATACTTCATTATTTTCTGATATAGTAGGTTAGGACTCTATACAATTCACAACTCTGCACCATTCTATATAAATAGACGAGCAGTAAGCATTGATGAAAATAAAGTACGCTTTTCGCGTTTAGTAAAATTTAAAACCAATCTCACTCAGTTTCTCGGTAGGTATCGAATGAAAACAAAACAAAATAAACGGTTCGCCCGCTGAGTTAATGTTTTATGGATATTTTTTGCTTAACAAATACAAATACTTGAAAAGAGGTTTCCTGTAATTGAATAGTTATATCGAGAGCAGAATATAAGTGAAGGTAACGAATAACGCAATTAGTAATTACGTCGGTAACATGAAATTTTGATTAAATCACTGAACTGGCAGGCTAATCTGTTGACCTCCATCTTCTCAGAGGACAGACGATCGTTGACAGGGCAGACATGTATCTAAATGACGCTTAACATGCTCACGTAAATCTCTTCAAACATGTATTTCAATTTATATTAACTATTAACTGTGAGTGTATCTGTAGGCATCGGTAATTCATATTTCAACCCTTATCAAACTCAGCTAGAACTTCGCGGGACATATCATTTAGGCGACACAGTTATCGTCATTGCTTATTTATTTCAGACTGTTGAAGGAGTAATATATTGAACACGTGTATGTAACAAAAACAGCAACAATTGGAAGGCACGTAGTTTAAAAAAATCGTAATATTACAGAAAAATTACTCATCGAATTAAGCAGTTATTATTACTGTTAAGTCGAGCAATAACGGTTTTTTTTAAACAGTTTTATAAATATTACAATATTAACTTTGAAATTCGATTCTGAGATTGAAATGATATAAAGTCGATGAAGACCTCTACACTATTCAGTGAAGTGCCCGCTCCATATTAGTAATATGTGCTATGTAGGTTGCGCCCGAATGGAGCATAATAGCTACCTTCTGTAGTGGTTACGGTCAGATCCAACAATGTATTGAACGGAACGCTATGACGTATATAGAGGCAGCACCATTGTTACGGTTTGAATACGTTTCGGACACTGATACACGTGCTTAGCTCCAGTTAAATTCCTACGTAATGCTTACAAACAAAACGCTCGCCGCCAATCAAAAGGCAATTCCATCGCTTTCTGGGTCGGATGGTTGTCAATACCTCCCGTAAGTAATTAAACTACTTTGATGATTGCCTAATTTTGACGTCGTATCCTGTATATACGTTTGTATAGTGAACTTATGCATTATGTATTCGAATTTTAATCAGTTTCTCGTTGAACGCTACTAGTGTGTAATTAATTCTGTTAATTTTCAACGTGGAGCGAAACTTTTTTAATTTGCATCATTGCGCATTGTGCAACTGTGAATATTTATGCAACGCTCGACAAAAATCTCTAGCCCGCGTTAAAGCTCTAGATAATTTTAAAAGGGTAAAGTTGTGATTCATTATGAAGCGTTTGCATTCTTAATTAAATGCAGGTGTTCGGCGTACCGGCGCTGCTTTGTTGAATAACCAACGTAAAAGACAAATCAGTGACAGCTGCTGAGTGTATGTGATGTAAAGTTTAATATTACTTGTTATGTCACACGTCGCTCACGAAAATCAAACCTTACTCACATAGAATCTGATGTATGTCCAAACTATGAGTATCTAAGCCGTTCAATGAGCACATAATATTCAGCTAGCACTCAAGTCTGTGGACACAGTTCACGAGATAATGGGTTGGTGCGAGCCCGCAACACGTAGCCGGTCAAATTATGCGATTTGGAACCCCGCCCCACTCGTCCGCATAGATGAAAGGATTACTGAGGTTACGCCGTCCCGACCCTGCCATAAAGGCTTACAGCGAAATACTTGTGGATTCCTACTTGATGTAACAAAAACTTAATGTGCGTAGATTCATTTGCATATACAATAATGTGTACAACAAATTCAAAGTTTTTGAGTTTCATTTAGATTGAAATCCAATGGACATAAGGACTAGATTCCTTGGGTGTGGGGAATGGAAAAGGATATTTACTCACGGGTATAAGATCACAGCCAGAACTCAATTAAGTTTCGTGTCATGGTAGTTTGAAAGACAAAAGCGTAGTACCCATTATATTTCAGTGATTTTCAAAGATACATGTGCCGGTTTTTCATAAACTACAAAATCATAAAATGTAAAACGCAATGTTGAATTCTACTTTCAGATCAAGAAAATAAATAACCTTGCGGTAGTTGATGTACACGGAAACTAAAAGTTGTAGCAAGCGCCCGTGCGCTACGCCGTAGCTCGGTGCTACGACAAGTTTGTGACACGACCGATTGTTTGCCTTCTTGATACGACGTGTGTTTAACGACGTTTAAATTTCAAACACATTAATGTTTTGCTAGCAACTGTGAAGGCAACAGCTGTTGAGTTTAACAAGCACAGCTAGCTGCCAAAAACATGTGAAGCGACTACTAAAACGACTCAAGCCTTACAGTTTCCGACATTTAAGTAAGCGAGTTCGCCCGCCACAATTAATCTTCCTCAGCAATAAACGCCACAGAATTTGTAATGTTCCTTGGATGGTGCTTGCGTAAACTTTTCTTGAGTAATGATGGCTGTTAAAGGTTCGATCGCTCTTAAAATGTCCGCCTCAAAGAATGATGGGTGTAGCGACAGGAGCGCCAAATCTTAACTATGTTAAGTGCTAAATGTTCTGCGGCCTTCTACGCAACACTTATGATGACGATGTGCCTCACTACCATATTGCCTTAATATTTAGTGCTAAACTTGCCAGCAAACTTTGCCTAATGAAATTAACTAGTTTCAGAACGGCTTGTACCCAAAGCACGAATAAGTATGAAACGTGGCATATATTAAATTTATTAATACTTTATGTCATTGATTGAGTTTTAATCTTTTTACATCTTTGTTTATAACTCAGATGTTTTTGTTCTACGGGATGTTTTGTTAAATGGGATAAGAGCAGGAAGATGATGATGAGATGTTTTTGTTCTACTCCTATGATTATTATTTAATTAGAATTCTGAAAAGTGGATCTGTTAAAGTATCACTCCGTATATATCCGTTAAAATTTGTATGTGGATTCCGTCGTATTTATGCCCGTCAGATACACTACAATTGTTTTTACTATAAACGGCAGCATTTTTGAGAATTGTATCGTTTCAACCCAAATTTGTGGGACAGTAAAACACGAAAACAACCGAGACACCGGGAACATGGTAATATTTTGTAGTTTTAAAAGTGCTGTAACAGAACATACCGGTTTCACAATACACTGTTATTTGGAAGTTAAACGAAATACAAAGGCTGCATGAAACTGTAGTTCTGCGGCATCGCGGAACATGCCGTAATGTGTGCAGTCGGGTGCGAAGAGCATTAGACTGGGTTTAGGCGGAGACTCAAGCCCTCGGTGATTTAGATTTATTCGCGTGTAGCTGGAACCCGACCGGCCGCGCTCAAACTACCTTAATGTGATTTCTGAACGTGATCCCACATAAGTCTCGCGAGAAAGATGGCTCGGCTGACTGGGAAACTGTTAAATTACTTTACCACTTAACTGCATATTGTTAAACTGTTTGTTTACTTAGACTCATAGGATATTATTTAACTTAATAACATCATTTTATCGTAGAATTAATTGCATGCAAAACTGCAGTAATTCCATCCTTTGATACATGACTTGTACGGCGTACCTAATCTAAATGCACAAACTTTAAGTAGGTCTGTCTTCATAACTTTGGGACAATAATATTGAGTGCACCTGCACTTGAACACACATTAACTTTATGCTGTTAGTACTCTTACCTGAGTAGTTTGCTAGATACCGCTGAAATTAGCAGCCATGACCGAAATTCGGTCAAAGGGATATTTGGTATGAATTAGATTAGTTTATACCGCAACCACAACAGAGGAGCCAGCATTAATTACCTTTGCAATAGCAATCGGCTCAGTACTGCTTGATCTATTCACAAACTAGCTTGTTTCGAGTACGTTCTAATCTGATCTGATGCAGAATTAGTGACGTCAATAGTTCATAACTCTTTTATGTTCTACATCTCCTTTATTTGATTAAGTGTCTTTAGTGGCATATGTATTTATGGAGCCTAATTTTCATTCAAAACTAAAATGTTAATTGATCGTATAACTTTTACACATTAGTTATATTGGAGGCGCAAACCTCTGCCACAAAGTCACAATAAACAGAATTTAATCACAGAGTTATCTCCAAACTGTTGACGTTGTGACTTGACCTTATTTAATTTCTTACCCTTCATTCGACCTCGCGGTAATTCCATGGATTTGATTTAGTTCGTGTTCCTTTTTACGATAATACGGTTTTTATCTTGTAGGGTTTGCTAACTTAAATAAAATATTTTTTTTTTTATGGAATTGACTTTAATATATTTTATTTAACAATAAATGGAAATATCACGTAACGAAACTTAATAAGTTAAATGTACTTATAATAGACTGATATCCACACCCATGCTTTTTTTCCAACATAGGTAACCTAAATTTTACTCCGCATACGTTTGTGCACATACTAGTATTAACATGTAAATGTATGGCATCCCAAAATAAGAACAATCATGGTGTGTGGCGGTGACGCGTAATTACATTCCTTTGTGCTGGCCGTGGGTGTAGCCGCGCAGCCTCCGCTCGCCGCGCACGTGAGCCAGCGACGCCGCCATTGTTCCCGGCACAATGCTGCTCCATGTCGATACCAAATAAATATATCAAACCTTAAGAAATTCACACCCATTCAACATTTAATTACAGATCTTTTCAATCCAAACAACCCTAACAATCGTTCGAATAAAAGAAACCGCGCTCGATAAGACAAAGGAATATAAAATGTAACACAACTAACGTTGAAAGGTAATGGATTACATTTGCACAAGTCGAACAACGAATTAGGAAAGGTTGGTCCCAAGGTGATGATAAAGTAAAGGCTTACACCTGCCGTTTGCCGACAGCAATTAGAGTTGTAATGTAAATAGCGGGTTGAGGCAACAAGTGGGTCAACCAGGGCCGCATCCACCGCCCCCGGCTCCCGCGCGCCCCGCACCTCTCCAGTAGGTCATGAACGCTGTGTTCATGACCCATTTTATCTGAAAAATCTCCGCCGGTAACGCTAATCGAAGCGACCGTCCGTGTTCTCTACGTATCACACTCTATCATAGTTTCAAACCTGCCTTATATTCAAATCAACCTCTTTTGCATAATGAAGAACCATCTATTGTTTGTGTGCTTTTTACATTTTGATAGTATATTAAAAGATAATCAAGATACTTTGAAAATTTATTACGAGTAAAGTATCTACAAACTTAGCAAATTCTCGTGGGACAGGGACATGATGATGATGATGATGAGCCATGTGTGGCAAACTGTACAATTTATATAATTTGTGCAAACTAATCTGATAACCACATATTGCCCACAAAAAAAAAACGACTACAATACTCAGCACACTAAGTTTTTTTATAAACTATCTGTATTATTTTTACTTTTGTTTTTACCACAAAACCAGTCAAAAGACACGTACAAACAAACAACAACCCTGGCCTTTCAAAAGCGAATAGTAAAATAATAATGAATTTAAAGGTAATGGTTACTTAAGGTCACAGTATCAATGACACGTTGTAACCACCACCGTACCAACCTACCATATTCAAGGTAGGTTTCTAACAAATACGGCGTCGTCAGAATAAAGCGAGGATACAGAGACCCCGGGCCTCGGGTCAGTTGGACAGCACACGCTCTCTCGGGACTTTATTGTGGCAAATGCTTCATGTTCGATCAAATATTCATGAATTTTGGATAACAAGAGGCTTGTTCTTGTTGCTGGTATTCTTAAAATTAGCATTAGATATGCTATTTGACTGTACGGTTAGCTGATAGTATACGTATTATCACCCCGCTAAATAATCGCACTAGTGCGCGACAAGCTACAAGATCAATCCCTGTGTGGGTCTCTCTCACACGTGGACCTCGTTTAACTATAATGAATGTTTGTTGCTTCCAATTCGTAAATATTATTGTTGTTTGTACTAAAATCGTTTAGATCTGTTCCCGTAAGCCATGTGATGTAAGGTCACGTACCGGAGGCGCGGCGGCTCCACGCCTCCTTCCTTCCCGCTGTTCCACGTTCGTCGCCCGCTTTTCAACATCCGTCAAGAGCTCTCTTTGTTTATAGTTTTCTTAGAAACTCTCACCTGCGTCGATGCATTTTATTCTGCGTTGAAAACGATTTCTAAAGACTTACGGATAAATCCTTATTTATAGACCTCATTTTACGAGCACATTTCCAATTAGCCCGAAGCCTATTAACGACGCTCGAGAGCTACTTCGAAGCATTTTATGTTAGGTGTACTCCTATCATATAAAAGTTATCGACCGATCCTTATTGACTAAGCGTAGTGAGTGACCCCATTCATTCGCATCTATTTTGGTCTGCGTAACTCTTAGGTAGTTACTGAAGAAAAAGTTTGAGAAGACTCGCGAGCGAAGCAATAAAAACGCTCCACAGTCTAGTTCGGGAGACGACAATATTGATTTTCCCTCCTCTGATGTATTTCATTCTCCATCTGTTGCTCTCCATAAAATTTACGACAGTATTACGGAGTCGTTATTTTTGTATGAAGAGTTTTATCGCCGCACGGCGTCGCTTTCCACGACATGAGTTCTCATTCAATACCAAGTGTTTTTGTCGAGTTCACTAATAAACGACATTTTTATTCTTATGTTGCCTGTTATCCGTTCCACGATATTCGTGATTTACGTAAATCTGCGGCTTTAACAAACGACATGAAAATAAAGGTCTTGATTTACCTGCTTATATGTTATTTATGTTTGACAGATGGTGGCAACGGAGGATACAGCTAGCACGGTGCCCGGACACATCGAGTCGCCGGGGACCTTCGGCAAATTGCGACAAACGCTGTCCTCCTCGTTACTTACCGCCCAAGACAAAGGTAAATACACCTTACCGTAAAATGTCCCTACAAAGATAGACTAGCTTTACAAACACAGGTTCACGAACTATCACTACTAATGGATTTAATTAGGTTAACATTTGCTTTGTAACTTACTTACTGCAGAGTCGAATAGCAAATGAACACGCTCTCATAACAACTCTGCATGTTTGTCGTCAAGTTATATAATTATTTGCAAGTAATGTTAAAAATGCACGACTCTTATAAATATACGCGTAATTTAACAAAAGATTTACGTGCGCAAACAATTTACAGTTGCTACAACGTTCTTTCTCCAACATTTCATACTACATTCTTGAAAAGGTTGTGTGTTTACTTAAGTAAATATTTTATACAAATATATAACAGAAAAATAACTAAGAAAATGCTTGCTTAGATGAGGCTTAGATACGTATTTTCCAGAAGAAAAAGTCTTGTACTCGCTGCTAGTAGGTACACAAACCAAAAAAGGTAATCCAAATACGAAACGTGCAAATTGGGTCAGTCGTAGCTTTCATTACCTTTTTCGAGAAAAACAAATAGTGAATATTTTGCCCATGGTACAACATACTTAAATTGATATTTTTTTAAGTTACGATAAAGAATGCATTGTTTTACGAAACAACCATAATCATTGAAGTACGTATTTCATGATAAGAATAACTACAAATATTTAAAATGTTTACATACAGTTTCCCAATTTGCCATTGAGAGGTAGACTACCTACTAAAGCTCACTTTAATTAGCGAAAATCTCAAGTGCTTGAAGTTGGATATATGCCTGTACATGATGACGTTAAAGCAATGAGATATAAATAGAACCACAGCTAGTTCGTGACGCCTACACCTTGTTACATGACGCTCTGGTACCCTGCGGGGGCAGCTAACACTATAACATCGTTTTAACATCGTGTGCTATTTACTACCTAAGCGCTTCTACTATGCATAAAGTTTCATTTCCATACATACTCAGATATAATATGAAGCATTTAAAATAGATGTTCAGGCCATAATAATTCATGCATTCCGTACAGCCGGATGCCTGTAGATCAACATTCCGATCGCGTGCCACTTCGGGCTCACAACCAGGGTAGGGTTCGCGCTGCCCTATTTTCTTTATATTATCCTGAAACAAAGTCCATTTATCAAGCCGACCACAAATTTGTGTTAAAGAATCGAGTTATGGTAAAAATGGGGTTTTGGGAACAATTCCCACCTTTGAAACGTTTTGATGGTCCCTTCCTTACAAATAGGGTGTATGTGACATAAAATTCTTGATTTATTTGTTAACTACATGTCATAAATCTGTAAACTATCTGTGCATGCTCGAGTGGGCGGTGTTTTGTGCTTGTTCCCTGAGGCCGTTATTACCCCTATTTTATGACTACCGAACTACAAGTGTTAATAACTTAAACCCTTTTATAAATAAATATTTTTATATAATAAAACTTAATGTTACAACTTTGTATGAATTCTTTTGAGAGATTTTTTTCTGAGCCTTTTATTGTTTGGTTTCGTTTCACAATTACATTACTTAAAATTTCAAATTATTTTTTACCAATTAATTTACAATTAAATTGCTTTCTAGGATGACTGGGTAGGTAATTTATTTTGCCCAAATTTCATCCCGCCTTAAAGTATTAAGCATTTTTACTGACTTAAGTGTCTTATACTCTATATCATGACAGGAACGTGTAAGGTATTTGACAGCGCCTGAGAGGAGTTCAAGATGGAATTCATGATCATTTCTTAATATTCATAGCGAAATATCGCGAGTTACGTCTCCCGCAGGACAGGGGAGAGGGGGAGTGGGGGGACTGGCACGCATTGTTAGTAGATTCCTTCTCGGAATGTAGACACAAACTGCGGACTTATTTGAATTCCCATCGTTTCATTCCAATCCAGTATTTCATAACAATGATCTGAATGTAATTTGAGTTTGAATGACTGTTGGTGCTTTTAAAGCGATAGATAACCTAATTTGATGTTAGAAACTTACAGATTGTCCTCAAATTACGGGTTTTGCATTATTAACCAGTTGATAATAATGTAAAGTTGTTTCAGTAACTAAGCTGGGCCCGCGACAGTCTGCGGCAGAGCCGGTCGCGGAGCCCGCGCCCGCGCCGCCGCCCGCGCAGCCGCCGCCAGCACCGACACCAGCCAAGACTGAACGGTACATTCTTTGTTATTTAAACATTGACAATAGCAAGTATTGGTCTTCTTGTTAAAAATATAAGCTATATATTTTCTTATTGAAACTTAGTTCTGGCATAAGTATTCAAATCAAGCTAGAGGAGGGTAAATTAAATAAAACAACGTCCACAAAACAAGATCCAGTAATAACCAGTGTTATTGCAGTGAGGCTGGGAAAGCTCCGTCCCGCGCCGGTGCCTGCCGGGTGTGCCTCAAGGCGCTGAAGCCGGGCGAGCCGTACCACACGTGCACCGGCTGCCAGCACCGCGTCTGCGAGGACTGCTCCTCTTACTCCAAGCCCACCACCGATGAAGACGCTGTGAGATCAAGACTTATTTTGTCTTTATTGCACCAGGCCTAATTTATATCGTAGTAGTAGCTTTTGTGAGGATTTCGTTAGCAATTTTTGTCTGTCCAATAAAAATATTAAAATCTTTTTTACCGACTTCATTATTTTTATGTACAGTTATCTATTAATTAATATTAATACCTGTACGTGTACCAGAACCAATGGCGGTGTTCGGTGTGCCGTCGCAAGGCACAGCCGCGCCTGCCTCCCGCGGCGCAGGACAGCACGGACTCGTTGCTGGAGGTGCCGGTGCTGGAGGCCCTACAGCGGCGCCACTCGGAGGCGCGCCTCGGCAGCGGCGGCAGCAGCGCCGGCCTCGCACCGCCGCGCTCACCCGAGCTCAGGCGACACTCCGATGTATCACCCGCGTCCCTCAAGGAACTTGAGAAGGTAATGGTTATCGGTGTACTCGGTTACCTTTCATTTCATCAGCATCATCTTCAGCCCTGAATAAACCACTGGTTATAAGCCAAAACAAAAATTATAAGTTATAATTGATAAATACGATATCATAAAATAAAATATCAAAGTAACAAAATATTCCACAAAAATTTGACACGTTTTTCCGATAACGGATCGGACAACGGTAAGACATTGGAGGAAGTTAAATTTATGAAATATACGTCTTTCTTTCACATTGTCCGACCCGATATCGGAAATCAGAGCTACATATGATAAAATGTATGCAACATTTTACTTACGCCTTATCGGATTGTCGTCCGATACCGATGTCGTATCTGTTATGGGTCCGCGAGACGATCAAGTGCGCTTGACAAGTCTACGACGATTTCACTTGACCAGGGACTTGACGCGACTTGAAGGTGCCGTCAAGTCCACATGCCGCAGTCGTTCACCGGCCTGTGCTCAGGAAAGTGGTCGTCGCAAAAATTAATAATGGTTTCCAACGCAGACAAGGCATTCCTTGCTATAACTCTAGCGGTATCTATCACAGAAAAAGAGAAAAGAACGTCTCGGTCCGGTCCGTCGTCCGCCATCTTTGATGTTCCGGTCGCAAATGAATAAAACTTGTCAAGTCGCATCAAGCGACTTGACGCAACTTGACAATTATGGTCCAGCCCGTAGATACTTGACGGGACTTGTCAAGTCAACGCTGTAAACGATCAATATTCATTTCAAGCACGTAGACTTGTCAAGCGCACTTGATCGTCTCGCGGACCCATTAATGTGAAAACGCTCAACGTTGTCTAGTTCAGTCTAGGCTGTTAGACTATAAAAGTGGGTAATCTAACCTGCAAGCAAACAGCCTTATTAATGACAAGGGTAGAATGCTATCTGTTATGTGTATAAAAACGAGTGTGAGTTCGTAACCACGCTGCCCGCGGCGGCAGTTAAAGGGCGGCGGCAGCACGACGCCGACGGTGGAGTCGCGGCGGCCGAGCACAGTGACGCCGGCGCGCCGCCGCTCCGTGCGCGCGCCGCGCCAGCGCTCCTGCGACGAGGACCAGCCGCACTCGCCCGCGCACCAGCCCGCACTGCAGGCACCGCCAGCCATGTCCAGGAGGTAAACCATGCCTCACTATCATTTCCCTATCTATACCGGTCGATTTTAGTCAGGCAACTGAAACATTTCGACCCATCGATAAAAGCGGCATCAATAGCTTGCTCACAGTCCGATATTTTAAGGTCCGTTAGTTTCTAGCTTCACAAATTATAAACCTTAATATTTACTGCACTACAACGTTTTCTTATGTTACAACATTATTCAAAAGCCTCTACAACACGTAGCCCACGTAGCAGAACCGTAGCTACTACGTAGCAACAACAGACAAATCTCAATCCGAAAAAATAATCACCGTCATTAAATTACTTTTGTTAAAATTGATAGTCTTTTAAGTTCTGTTTCACAATATGCTGTTTTGATTTTCCTCTCATAGATCATCAGCAGTGGATGTGATAGCCGGTGCAAGCTCGCGTCGCGGCTCATACCGCACTGACGAGCCCAGCTCAGCTCCACAGATTGCGCCCGGCCTCAGCGTCGATGAAGACCGACCGATAAGGCGACGAGGCAGCCAACTGTTAGTAGATTTTTTATGTTTATCTTGCGAACAACCAATTAAGCATCAATATGCAAGAAATAATCATCCTGCTTTTTTGTGATAAGATAGAATATCTCATTGTTAACCATTCATGTCTCAGGCCGGACATAGCAGCACTGCAACAAAAGACGGGTGCACTTAACGCGATGGCAGCCCTAGCCTCTCGGAGCTCAGACGCATCGGAAGCCTCAATAGCGTCCGTGTCAGCTGCCACCGCAGCCGCCATATCAGCCGCAGCACGTCAAATGTCCGTGGACGCAGAGGCCATCAAAATTGTTATTCATGATGTTGATGATCGCACACCGCGCCGCGTCTCGCTCCGTCGCGATCCAAATGATAAAGGACATCGCTGTGAGTTACTCAGTCATTGTTATTGATATTGTCTTCATTCAGAAAATTTCGTATTTTCGATACCGTACCTTTCTAGATGTCGATATGAAACACCAAAGGTCAACTTGAAACTTCAAAAATGTTCTTTATTTTCTATACATGTTTTTTGTGTGGCAAGTGCATTGCAGAAATGTCATTTTCGTGATGATATCTATAGAACGATTAATTCCAGCCCGTGGTTTCGGCATGCGCGTGGTGGGCGGCAAACCGGACGCGAGCGGGCGCCGCGAGGCCGTCATCGTATGGACCGTGCCAGGAGGACCCGCCGACCTCGCCGGCCTGCAACAAGGAGACAAGGTACGTATACAACGACTCATAAGCCTTGATTTAGCAACGATCTTTGTCTCGGGACTTCGAGAAACATTGTAACGATACCGCCGCCTGTTGAATTGAAGGTACGATCATAAATTTATAGGCAAAAATTACAGGAACAACTGAAAATTATCTTGCCATATATCGCGATATTATTTTAAATTCTAAATTATTACGACGTGTAAACCACAATACAACATTTTAGTATGCCTCAGTATCATCAATGTGCAATCTATTACTTCAATTTATCTCAATATATCTTGTGTGCAATAATTAAATCACACCCATGAAACAGAGGTTAACTTTCTGTGAGTCCACGCTGTGTTTATGGCTACGTAAGTACCCATAAACACAGCGCGGGCTCATAACAATAAAAACACCTGTTACTGACGGTCAGTCTTTTAATTTAATTACAGTTTAATGAATACACAATGTATCAATTACAATCATACACTCGCGAAGTTTAGAATTTAAAAAATATATTCTGTTAAAAGTATTATGTATAAAAACACAAAAGGATAAATTTTGAGTCGCCGTCGTTGCCGACGAAGGTGACGGCCTCTGTTCTTCCAATGGTTATAATGATATTGCCTTGGATCGTCGTTAAGCTTTGTATAAATGTCGAGGTGTTGGAATGGGGCGGAGTTCCGCTCACGGAGCGTAGCTTCGAGGAAGTGTGCGCGGTGCTGGAGCGCGGCGGCGACAGCGTCGAGTTGCTGGTGGAGCCCGCGCCGCAGATGGACGACACGCCGGCGCAGGCCAGCCAGCCCTCTATGCACCACCACGCGTTATACGGTACACCGGACAACTCATAACAGTAAAGCCTCACGACTCACGCCACATTAACACAACATTCCTTACAGAACGTCGTCAAATACACCCTGTGTTTGACGACTTCCATTATTTATCGATCGAACACAAACCTCAACTCCTAACATTTAACTACGTAATTCCTCTAGATTAAATCTGCCAGACAATCTTATTTTCTTATTTATACATATTTGCTATAAACATTGTTGTCCCTTGATTACACACACTTGCTTGATTTCAAAGAAGTTTGAATTGCGCAGTTAATCGTTAATAAGTAGTTGCGAAAACATAATATTTTTATTCCAATTTTTAACTTCTACACGCTCCTTAATAATTCGGGAATGTACCACTTTATTAAACACTGACACTCTTGCCACATGAGTAGTTTACACGATATGTACTTCACCCTATTTTCAGTTTTCTATTCTTGTTCTTAATCTGTACAAACCATTGCTATGTCAACAGCATTTCTTTCTCTACCTGTCTTGTTCCGCACCATCATTTTTCAAGCCTTCTTCTTGAGCAGTATCACGGTATACCTATTTTACACTTTCTTATTATTGATCTATAAATAGTATTATGTTATTCTATGCTCAATTTAGTTTTTCACAACTCGGCGATAGTACATCAGCCTGTGTTTTGATTCACAGAACCGGATACCGACAAATCACCATCGTCGCCGACTCGACGGAAATTGCCGAAAACCCCGGTATAATACCCATACATAGGCTTTAATTGTAACAATATGTGTTGTGAACCCATGAGACATTGAGCAGCCGCTCGCTCCTTCATGAACTCTAGTAGAGACTGTCACTCGGTGCCTACTCCTCTGCGCTTCTCGGATCATTCATTACTACATGTACTGTGTGGTCTTCTGTCACTGTTAACTTGTTAGTAGATCATCTTCCATTTTTCTCAAATATATTCGTAGATTCTGAAGCATTTCATAATACATACATAAGTAATTAAATTACATAAATTTTAGTAACTGAAGCATCTAAAGATGATCAACTAACTAACATCACAATATAATTTCATTTATTCGTTAGATGGTAAAGATTTTGAGGACGAGCTTTAAAGAGACGAGCCCTAGAACGACTCAGGAATTATATGAGAACGACCCATTGTACAGATTTATATACATATGTGATGTAATTCAGAGTTAGTTAATATGTTCATCTCTTTAACATGTAATGAGGAGTTGATGGTGCTTTCTGGTGTAATGTTTGTTCCATCGCTCGTTTCATGTCACTGAGGCCACGCGAAGCGCGATCACTGCAGCTCTGGCGCCGAACAAGTTCTTTGTCCAAACAAATTACAAAGGCGCATCTTGATCAAACCTTCATGGACACAAATGACTCGAGCCTTTGTGTTTTGTGTGGGTACAGTAACGGAGTGCAGGGGCTGGTCTCCACTGACCTGCTGTGATACTGTAGCACTAATCAGTCAAACATCTTCCACGTTAGTCTAGTTGTAAGAGATTAGTGTTTCTATATACGATCGTAGATGTATTTTAACTTTGTTAACCTTTACTATTTAGAGAAAGGGATGCTCTGTTTGTTTACTTGAAATATTTATACACCTACGTATATTTTTAACTTTATTTGTTATCTATATTCGTTATACGTTACCGTTTGTATAATGATTACTATCCTAAGTGAAGTGTGTGAAAAAATGCTACCTACTTATTTTCAGATTTTTATTTTTTCTATGACCTGACCAATTTCATAATGTCGCCATGGGCTCCAGGCGGATTTAGGGAATGATCGGCAAATACACAAATAATGATGAAACACATTATGATAAGTAAGTGTTGTCAGACGCTAACTACAATATTAGTGTTCGATGGTAGATTAGGGGACTCGTCCCGGCATCGAATATCATCTATAGGATACCGTGGATGATTAGCGTTCATTGTCTACCGACTGTGCGAATAAAGACGTAGTGAATCTAGTTACGCCGCAGCTTTCAGCTTAGCCAATGACAACAAAATTTTACATAATTGAAATCACTATGGCGTTAGAAATACGGCACCAACAGTTCACTTCATACACTTACATAAAGTGAAGAGCCTCCAGTGACACGTAGGTAGTGCAAATGGGAAGGTAGAGAGTGCAGCGGTGACGACGTAGCGAGGACGGCGCGGCGCGTCGCGGCCGGCGGCGCCACAGCTCTCCCGTTTGTACCGTCTCATACTCGTATCTAGCGCATCGAGTGTCTGTTACCGAGTCTTGCTGTTGACTTAGTTTAGTGTGATGCCGCACTTGTATGGAAGGCGCTCGCAGCGACTAGTCTCGATAGGAGCTTGGAGTGGTGGCAGCACGGTACACCGCACGGAACACCTTGTACGACAGGCGCGCACCGACGCTTCTGTCATGTGATGACGACACCTTACAGCGACACGATGTACATAACCGCTCTTATGTAGTTGATTGTTACGACCCACTACTTTCAGATTGAAACATGCATGAGCTGCACAATGTCGATTTGTGCATATTGATCTAGTCTAAAGCACCGTATGAGACGTGAAGCCTTTGTGTGTGATATCAATATTTGGTACAAACGATGTGATTTTCGTTTAAATTTCATGAAATGTATAATACCATTCAGTTTTTCGTTTTGTCATTGTTATGGTGAATAAACACGTGTGTATTGTTAACGCTTTAAAGTTTTAATGTGTTCTTTCGTTATGAGACTGTTTTCAATGTCAATGTGAATGAACGCGCCGTTGCAATTCATACCATCATGCTCTGCAATAGACACATTAGCAACAACAAGATACCGATGTTCACTACAGTATTTATTTTTAACTATAAAGTAAGTCAGTTTGAATTAAGTGGCTGTCAGCAAATATTATTTACTACATAAATAAAGTATGTACCTCCATACATGGACCATAGAATAGCGTAGATACAAATAAAACAGCTTTCCTTACGCTTTAGTTGAAATGACAGGAAATTACTAAAACTTTATAAGGAGATATACTTCTCTACATTTTATTAATATTTTATAACAATATTTTAATACCTCTAGATTAATAGTAGAAATCATTTATATTCCTGCGCTGCAACTCTATAAAGTAGACTTTGATATAGACTTCCCTAATCCCATAAGAAGCTTTTGCAAAAAATCTATACTTAGATATAACTTAGGCATAAGCCACAAAATAGTCGATAACATAATCCTTAGAGAATGTCGGGTGAACGTACTTACGTATTGCGACTTCAACAGTAGGTACATGCAGCTTGTGAGACCGGTATCAGCATGATACAGCTTCCTGCATGGCGGATGAGAACATCCGATTTTATTCATTACTTTGTGTTTCATAGAGATGCCTCAGCCCGACGCATGTTACTTAAACGTAATATTTTCAAGTGATAAGTCCTGAAATATCGATGGTGATATAATTGCATTGCTATTAATCGCACAGAATGGATAAAACTATGAGTTTCTCTCTGGCTGATGAGGATTGATAACTAGCTGATGGTTGCTGCATGTTACTTGATAAAGTACTATGCATTCCCCAAAAGAATGAAATTTTAGACTTTGCATAATATCTTGGAAAATTTATATATTTTATTACATTTTCGTTAATGCAGACGTCATCCTTGTTTGTATGTTAGTAACAAGTGTCTAAGTTGTATATGCTATGTGACTTGGTGAATTAGTACAAAATGTATTGATTATAGAGATCATTGGCCGTTATGTGCAACATTGACGAAATTTCTATAATATTAATTAATTATTAGATAAAATTATGAAGAGTCACATTGTTATACAACTTACGTATAAATGTTGGGTATTTCATTACGCTCGTTTTATATGTAGGAGCAAGATCGTGCGGAGCGCGCACGCGAGCGCCCGCCGGCGCGCGCGCAGCTGCAAGTGTGGTTTGAGTGCGACCTGCGAAAGCTGGTGGTGGTGCTCATAGCCGCTGATGACTTGCCGCCCAGGGACCACACCCTGGGCTACGGAGACGAACCTGAAGCTTTTGCCAGAATCCGACTTCTGCCGTCGCTGTAAGTTTACTACAAAACATTAAAAAAATCCTTTTATATCGAAGACCAATATAAAATGATCGTTCCCCATGGCATAAACAATGATGTAAATACTTGTTTTTAACATTCATTTGTAAAACCCCCCGCGACCAAGGTAAAATATATAGTACTAGCTGCTGCCCGCGACTTCGTCTGCGTGGTATTCAAGATGTGTAGTGCTGTACAAAAAGTAAAGCTAAATAATGTTTAATGCCAACGTTTAGCAAAATTCCAAAAAAAAGATAGCTTAAATGTTAGCGAGGACTAATAGCTACATAATAAAAAAAGTTTCATCAAAATCCGTCCCGTAGTTTTTGAGTGAAAAGCGGACAACAAACAGACAGACAGACAAAAAAAAATTTTTTTATACTTTTGGCTTCTATTGGTTGTATGAAGATCCCCCATCTAAGTTTTTCTTTAATATCTTTAATGTACAGACATGAGCTTGTTACAATTTTATTATATGTATAGATAACTGGAATATTTTTTCATATTTTCACTGGCTTACCCGTCATCTAGCAGTTAAAACATTTTGTTTACCGTACATCTAGTGAGAGTTGCCCACCGGTGGAGACAGACCCAGCTTCAGCATCGTGCAGCCCCGTATGGAACGCCACGCTAAGCTTCGGCGGACTCACTGCCGACCTTCTGGCAGGCCGAGCGTTGGAGCTCACTCTCTGGGATGCCTGCCCCGGCATCGACCCAGTTCTAATTGGGGAATGCACTGTAAGTAACACTTTTCTACTTCACTCATAATTAATTATAAATGGCACATCCACAGTTTTGAGCAGACGATATTCGGGCTTGGGTGCTCTAAATTAATATCTTAGTAGTATTTATAATTATAATGTGTATTGCAGATGGAAATCGAAAAGGCATTTGCTGAGGAGCGTGCGGTGTGGTGGACGTTAGAGGAGCGTGGGCCGCGGTCAGCCAACGCATCGCCACGCGGTTCGCTCACTGGTGCGCGCGCTTTACGCCGAGGAGACTTCGCCTCCCAGCGTTCGGTGTCAGGTACCGAACGCGGATCCAACCCCTACCACGTCCCATATGGTCACCGCTCACTTATCTACTTCTTAATACTTCATGTCACATCGGCATTTTCACCTTATATACATAAATGTGATTCTCAATGTTCCTTAAATCTATTAATTGGGATACTTTTAGCTGCATATATTTCGCTCTATGTTAGTGAGATGTATTAGAATGTATACAATAAGCAAGTAACAAAGCGGAGTTTCAGAGTTCCGTAGCTATGACCCGATTAGTAGATTTACGTGGTTTTGAGTACTGTAAATATATGTCACCTCTTACCTATTCCTAATGCCTAGACTTTACTAGGTCTCCTTAGTTGTGCTTTGCAAGTCCAAGTATCAACAGAAAAATGCCGAGGGTGAAAACAACTTGATCCTGTTTGAGTCACGCTAAAGGGTAGAAATACCCAGGTGGTTAGTGAGTGACAACCATGGGAAATTCCGCAAGACGGTAAATATGAATGTTGCAATGTAATGTATGAAGCAAAAAGCATGCGTGTTTGTCCGTATGTAATTTTTGTTGTATAATGGCTGCATTGGATCCGCGATTAACGATTACCTTGACTTAGGATCAGTAGTTTTACTGAAATATTTACAGTTATACACCTTATAATTGTGTTTTTTTTTTCAGATGATGTAGATTCGATCGGTGAATGTGCGTCACTGCTCCATCCTGACCACGCCTGGGTCGGAGGTTCTCGACGAGGCTCTTCGCAGTCAGAAACGCTGGAGGTGGAAGTGTATCAACTCGGAAAAGATTTCTCTCGATCATTACCCGGCTCTCGTCGCTCTTCATTCCAGCAGCAAGAAAAGGGTAAAGATATATTTCTAAGATTCGCCTTTTGGGTAATCCTAAACTACTGTTATAATATCCAAAACCTTTAATAATCACGTATTCCTTCGACATCTACCTAAACTAATAATATAGCTGTAAAATCGAATAATTATAATACTATACTTAGAGGTAAGGTTCCTGGATTACCATGGCTACGGTAAAGTAAGTACATTAGTGCCGGTTGTATAGAAGGTGGGGCAGGCGACGTGTCGCCCGCCATGAGCGCGCGCCGCAACGAGCGCCGCCGTTCGTCGTGCGTGCGTCGCGATCCCGACGACATCTTGCGCTCTCTGCGAGCCGTCAAAGGAGAACTCGGCCGTACTCTGTCGCTATCGGGCTCGACGGCCAGGCGTAAGTAACTTACCATTACTAAAACTTGATCACAATATTATATTTCATACAATCACAAGAGAGTCTCCTCATGAACGCGGAAGAAAATTATTGCTTTCACCTTATAACAAGCAATAAAATTAATAAGCGACTAACTATAGAACCCGTAACTTTAACAACAATATAATTATGTAGCTTCAACATAGAAGTATTATCACAATATTATCAACAATCTGTAATTCCCCCGTAGAGTCGACCCAATCACAGTTAATTGATTTATTTGTTTATTTTCACACTACCACCCTTTCGGCTTTCTGCCTTTAAATACCATGTGCGAAAATAAGGTGAATCTGAAATATGTATGTAACTTGCCCAATTCGAGTCCCCACAGTTACACCACAGCAACCATTAGACGATGCGAACATTGAGGGTAGTACTGATTTGGACTGTGTTGTGCTTGTTTGGTCAGCAGCGACGGACCGTTAGCACCTCGGTAAGCGACTGCTCGTTCGTGCCCGCGCCCGCGCGTACTCCCCAACAGGGTTTGTTCGTGCGCGGTGTCGGTGTACGCGATCCCTTGTGACGTCCGACGGCCGCCAGTTCCCGCATTTCTATCTTGCCGCTGCGCCGGCACAGACTGCGCTCGCTCGTCCCGTTTCGTTTGCATCTGACCAGCCAAGCCGGGCGGGGCTCGCGGGCCAGCGCTGTGTCCGCGAGGGCCAAGTTAGACATTGGGGGCACGTAGTAGCATGGGTCATACATCGCTTGCGCGGCGGCCGCGCGCACGCACCGTTGAATGTGGCTGCGCCCGAAGCTTCTCATCACTTCACTGTGTCTGTACTGTACTGTCCTGACGCATGCCCGGCCGCGGGCGATCACGCTCACTTCATCTGTCTTTGTGTACCGTCTGTTCGGCTGCCCGTCTACGTTCATCTCGATGGCATTGTGTCGCCTAGGATGTTTGGATTTCATTACCTCTACGAATGTCACTCATTGTTACAAAGCGCATCTATTAGATTTCTTGTAAATATAATATTATCCTATTATACTTAGGCAGTAGTTCATTATAACGTTTTACGTTTCATTTAAATTTTATTGATTAGGGAAGTAGATTCTCATATTTTCTAAAGTAGGTCGCGGTCGCGCATGTCGTAGCGGTTTTCGCGGCTCGCCGAAGCCAGCGGTGGCATGAGTTATGATTTCGGTATTCCTCTCCACAAAGCGCAAGTTTTCCTAACAATTAATAAATGGCTGTTCATGACACGGAATGCTTACCATAATAAGTTGAGGAACGCTTCAGAAAACTATTAGAAACTCGACTCCACTCTTGGCTGCACACGATAAAATGCTTTCTCTTCCATTTAAATGTTTAGGAAAGGAAAGATTCGATTCTATGTTAAATAAAACTGTATACATTGGCACGAAGCTGTTTGACGTGCTTATTTTATGTAAATGTTTATTTTTCATCATTTTAAGTGTTCGATTGAATGGTTTACTATCATTTCGTAATTTGGTTTTTGTTCCTTTTAAATGTTTATAAACAATTAGAACTATTATAATGATGTCATGGCCCGCAAACCGTATGTGATGAGACGTCAGCAATAGTATCGCTAGTGAGCGAGTACTGTACGGGCGGCGCTCAGATTGGCCGCGGCTACGTAATATGTGGGTGACACAGGCACGGCCACGGGGCGCAAGGGCAGCATGTGGGCGGCGGTGCCGGCGGCGGCCGCGTGCGACGCGCTGGCCGACGACGAGGACGCCGTGCCGCTGGGGCCCGGCCAGCTGCCGCCGCGGAACGCGCACCTGCCGCCGCTGCACGCTGAGATTAATATCAGCATCATCATGATCAAGGGACAACTGGAGCTTGAGGTCAGTCTGCTTCCTAGAGCATCTTTGACTAATACTTATTGCAGCTCTAGTACGATTTCTGAATTAAATCTATCGAAAACTATTTTCTACTCGTATTTACATTTAATTGTAATATAATTTAATTAAATTCTAGATTTCAACCATTCAATATCGACTATTCAACCATTTAAAGATCATAGTAATGTAATTAAGTACTTATTGTCGTCTCGAAATTGTATTAGGTATCGCATGCTCGTCGTGTGTATGGCGTGAACGGGGAAGTGCCGGACTCATATGTCAAGTGCTACCTGCGCGACGGGGACAAGTGGCTGCATAAGCGCAAAACTCGCGTGATCAGGCGAACCACTGAGCCGCACTTTAAACAAACGCTCAAGTATCAGGTACAAGTAAGAACAAGTACGGATTTTTACCGAACTTTTAATCGATGTTTTTGTCGTCTGATGAAAATATTCTAGTAGCTTTATTGTACGCATGAAATTATTTTCATGTTACCAGGCAAGCGAGGCACTTGGACGCACCTTGGTAGTGATGCTGTGGCAGCGTTGCGGCGGGTTCGAGCACAACCTGGCTCTCGGCGGCGCGGAGATCTGCCTGGACAAGCTGACGCTGCCGCAGCGCACGTACGGCTGGTACCCGCTGTTCCCCGCCACGTCCTTCGCTAACGACGAGTCGCCCGACTGATCCAGGGAGCCGTCGCCGGAGCGCCGCGATGACTACTAGCGCACCACGACGGCTTACCATGACCCCACCGATGATGCTCCTATTTATTTCTGCTGTGCATATATACGCCCACAATGCTGTGAAACGCTCGAACTTATTGTGTTGTTATTAGAATTTCATTGTAAATAAAGAGGGAATTACTACCCATGTGTAACGCCCCACAAATACATATACCTACATCCTACAAAATATATCAATGTGAAGGAGCATATCATTGCGCACGGGGTAAAAATAAAAAATACGTTTTAATTTTACTTGAATCAGGCCTCTAAGGCTGGCCCCAGTAGGACGACACAACACCATTTAGACTGTAGTTCGATAAAAAGGAGCTTATTGTAGAAAAGTGCTTCAATTTTTTATGTGTGTATGTTATGTCCAAATTTGGATAAGCCTAATTACCCATTAGGTCCTCGATATGGTAATTATTATTAGATCAAGAATTATGTCGTTTCAAAATGAGTTTAAAGTTTGTGCTTAAATTTTATAAACAAAAATAAATATATTTATTTGTAGCCACTTTATGTTCTATGTGAAATAATTAATCATAATAATTATATGTGTGTCACAATTTAATTCAATAAATCTCAAAATATGTAGCATTATAAACAAAAGTAGAGAATTTTATGTGAAGTACAATAGTCTCAACTTAGGTGTAAGATACACTCTACAATGTGTATGTATATCAATCACTTCGTGACTTCGACTTAATCTTATAAAACTTTCTTAGGAAGTTTATTTTTTCACAAATGAACTTTCTTGATAAATGTTCTAGGTGATCCTTAAAACTTTCCTGTTGTTAGAATCCGCGTAATGTGTATGTGTTGGTACCTCCTTCAATACTAGTACCAACTTTATCTGTCGGTTACAAAATTAACCCCACTTCAACACTTTGCCTTATATGATTAAAACATTTCTAAAGTTACTCTAGTGTGTAAGCGCGTCTAGATACTATTCTTCCAAGGTTGTGCTTTAGTGAATTTTCCAATGTACCTATATACCTATTTGGTTTACAAATCATCTCTTTATCAATGTGATAAAATATTATTTTGTTGTGTCGAAATCTAACTCTTCGTCTTAACTGTACATAGTTATTGTAAACTCATTCCCAAAATTTCCTACGCACAACATTTTCGTGATAGAGTTTATAGTTAATCTTTTATAATATTTAGATTGGCAGAAATGTGAGTACACGTCTCTGACTTTTAATACTATTTTTTCAATATCCTGAAATAGTTGGCATATTCACGAGTTTAGCATTCATGTTATAGATGTAGTCCGGGCATTCCTGCATAATGATATTAATGTGGTTTATTTTTAATAAGTAACGAGTGTAGTACAAGGGCACTGCAGCTGTCCGCTAGATACAATATTAACTGAGTGCGCCGGCGCGCACGTAGCGACTGCGCCGCGAGCATTACCCGCACTTTATAGATTACACCCGTTTAGTTACACATAATATGCAACTTTTTAAGTAGATATAAAATAATCGTGAAATGAATGATATTTTTGATCATCGGTGTTAGAAACAAACTACATATCTCGTGATTGGTATTTAATGTAAAGTATTTTGTCGATATCTGTGTTCTTCCAGTGCTATCATAGCTTAGAAGCTCACCTGACGATATTTAACTTTTGCTTACGGTCTGCTACGTTCACGAGAATGGCACGCGGGCTGTGTCGCCGCGCCCGCGGCTCGCGCGGCTCGCGCGGCGACACAGCCCGCGCAGAGCGTCGCACTCTTGCGACATGATTGCTCGGACAAGAATATGGTGCGTCGATTTTATTTACTACATCGTGGTTGTACATTTCCCAAGAGAGAGAAATATTTACTAGAAATCTAAATATTCACTTATTAGTATAACTAAATATTTAAATACTCAAATTATTTAAAATGCCTAAATATATATGTATATCTGGTGTTGTTAAGAATATTTTTACAATATAATTTTTGTATTCGATTAATTTGAACGAAATATATTATATAAAAATTATTTATAAATGTATCATGAAATCTAGATATTTAATAATATAACTATCAATTCTGACAAAAGTTGGGATCGATCAAAACTACTTACGCTTATTATCTTGATATGTTAGAGTATAACAAAGTAATATTCTTACTTAAGGAATGTATGTAAAGACATAATCTAAAAATATGATGTGCCTCGATGAGCCCCGATACCGCGGATCACGCGGCGCGGGCTCCCCGGCGCCCGCCCCGCACCTTGTGATATGGTATCGGATATCATACTTTGTACCTTTCTTACTTACCTACATATAGTTATATATATCGTTCCTTCTTAGAACACGATCATTTCCACATTCCGTTCCTAGATAAATACTGAAATAAAACACTTCATATTATATTTATGCGCCCCACCTTAAGTATCTAAGATAGCAAAGTTTATTTTTTTAATGTCTATAATACACTACAACTGAATACTGAAATGCAACTTAACTTAAAGACCATCGTCTGTCTACTTTACACCCTAAATGTATGACGCTGTGTCTCTGACACAGTGTCATATATTTATAACGGTGATTTAAAACTAGTCGACGTTTCAGTATTCGGCGATAAGCGTACTATGTCAACTTGTTAATTTCATTGTATTCGAACTTGATTCATGTTTTTCATCCTGAAGGTTTCAGCATTAATCACGGGAATGGAATGGAACTCTACAAATCATAGTACGTAATAATATGTGTGTCAAAGTATATTATTAAATAAATGTGATAACAAATGAGTTTATTATAGCGATATAAACAATATGAATGGTGTTTCATTGGTTTTTAATAACAATCAAATTACATAGCAGACATGTCACACAAATCGTGGTAAGAATTATTTTATTGGTGGTTCAAAAAAACATGTATTAATAACATCTTTAAATATTCCTATCCTTTTTCAAGTCGGAAGATACATAATTATGAGGGTGTTACAATCACACAAATCACACGATCGTGTGTTTATCGGGATAGCCGATTAACTTCGCACGAAACTGGAGTAGTTAATCAATTAATCATGAACGGCTATGAACTAGTTACAAAGGCTCTCGTTTAACCAAGTGTGGGAGCTACAAGCCTACCCGTGATGCACATCAGCGGGCCCGCACCAGGCGTCCAGCACGCGCAGCAGTGCGGCGGCCGCGCCCCCCCGCACGCGCCGCGCCCGCGCACCGCGACCACCACTCACGGTTAGCGCAACGACCTATACCACATGTAGACAGGTTTAGGTAGGTATACCTATTGAATGATTACTTCGATACCTACAAAAATATGACTAGACATATTCGAATAATAAATGAATTAAATTGAGGGTTAAAAAAGTCTCAACTTTTAACGCAAACGAGTCGAAAGCAAGCAGAACTCGCTTTGGAGTATTAAAATCCGTAATGTTTTTCATACCTAGTTAGAATGTACTTCTAATTAGGTGTCGGTCAGTGATAGTGTATTGTTGCCAATTTAATAAGCGAACCTAAATGGCTATTAAAAGCTAATTAGGACTTGAATGAATGTTAAAACTGAATGACAGATAAACCAACAAAATATTAGTCAATGTACATGAGATTACACAAAGGTTGAATGCTAACCGTTAGTAAATGTGACCAGCCGCGATCCTAACGGATAGCCGGTGATCACGCAGCACGCTTCAGAATCACCCACACTCGACGCGTACATCCCGCGACCGTCCACCGGTAAGGTCTACAACAAGCATGTCAATTGTCTTAGTAATAGAGTTAAACGATGATAGAATTATTTCTTACTGTATTTCTCACCACCCCTTAAGATGTACTACTACGTAATGTCAGCTTAACGGCGTTGAGCGGCCTTGTTACTCAATAAACAATGTCTGTTATAAAATCCTCATCTCTGATCTCATCAAAATGAAGTTAAGAAAAGACCAATTTAAATCTTAAATCGATTGAAAACCAAGTCAAGAGACATTATAAAACTTTCGTTGTTTCAAAACTCGTTATTGAAAGTTTAAAGTTTTAGGTAATCCTGCGATCTCGTGAGGATTGCGGGTCCGGAAACTCGCCGGGCTAACTACATAATTTATGTGAAGGGTAAAGTTAGCAAAGTTAGTTCTAAAATGAAGATAATAGCACTTATAATCAAATGTTAAATGGGATTTGACAATGTTTTAATACGAGTACTGTCAGTACTTAACTTAATAAACACGGCATAATTTATATTTCAATGCAACATCATACAATCATTATAAATATTGTGCGCTACGGTGATACATATCTAGAATACTAGCCTGTTCGACGGCCTGGTCCATAGACACCGCTAGCACCCACTCTCGGGCGTCTTCCAGCGCTCCACCACGTACACAACCGCTCTCTAACAGCAGCGGCGTGCGGCTCCAGTCCGTACACTCTGAATAACAAGAATGTATATTTTAAAGATCCAATTATTCTCTTTCAAAAACATCGATTGTATTATACCAACACATAATCAGAGGGACTTACAATAGATTACTAAAAGTCACATAACAAAACATAATAATGTAAAGATGTTGTGTACCGAAATCAGTGTAGTCTAGTAAATGCGCTGAGTCGTCATCAGCAGCCTCGGCAAGGTCGAGACAGCGATTGAGCAACACAAAGGCCTCGCGCGCACCACTCGCGCCCTCCGCTCGCACGGCCATGCCGCAAGCGTAGTACGCTATAAAAAATACAGATATGTAAATATTTTTTCTACAGCGATGAGCTAAACTCGTAGCAACTACGTAGCTGCGTGGACATTCACAAAACAAGGCGAGGTAGTATTGAAAAAAAAAACAAAAATATAATATGACTGACATAATTTTTTCATTTATTTATTTGAATACAAATAGCTACGATTTTCTTTAGCATAAAGTTTAAAGTAATACGTTTACTTACCAACATCGGCTACGATGATATCTGTATAACGAGGCAAAGCGCGAGCTGCTTTTCCAGCTATCTGAGGCACGTGGAGCGCCATCAATAGCGTAATAGCCTAAACCATACACACTCATGTTACAAAATATTTAGACATTTAGTCACCATCGTAAATTAACTATAGAAGAGTTTCCGTACCTGTAAAGCTCTGTCTTCTGCACCTGCTATAACCATAACACCAGAAGCGTCCTTCAAGGCAGCGAATGCCTTAGGTGCGGTGGACACCCTGACCAGTATCTCGCTGCAGACGGCCTTAGCGAGCGGCGCGTCGCTGCCCGTCAGAGAGTCGATGCCAGGCTCGCCGCTGCTGAGGTACTGCCGCAACACTTCCAGAACTTGAGAGAGAACCTCCGGGGCTTCCTCGCTTTCGATGTCGATGCCTTCCATACGCTGTACAGAATTATGATTCAACATTTTGTGGGTCATTCTTAAACTGTTTTGTTTTAAATCATTATACAAAATGCAATCTATATATTTAAAACTCTTCCGTTGCTGACTGACAGACAACGCACAGCCAAAACTACGGGTCGTAGAAAGCTGAAATTTGGCATGTAGGTTCCTTGAGATATGAAGGGGAGCACTAAAAAAAGATTTTTGGACATTCAACGATTTTGCGATTCGGTGACTTCTTTTTTTATAATGTCTTGGGACAATATTCACACACGACCATCTGATCCCAAGCTAAGCAGAGCTTGTGTTATGGTAATCAGAACGCTGATAAACATACTTATGCAGGGTAACCAAAACTCAACGATAATCTGAGACCGGATGAGGCCAAGTTATACCAATCCTGGGAAAAAAAAAGAAATCTGTATCTCTCAGTTTAGCGATAATAGACATTCGACACCCTTGATCGCGTTTTCAAGTCCTGTGCTCACTAATGTCACAATTTCGCTGTGATATTTTTAATTTCCGGATCTTCATTAACGATGCTATTAATCGCTAATACAAATGAATGCAAAAAACATTGTTAATATAATACAAATTAAGTTTTAATGAGCCATGATTCACAAAAATATTGTTAGTCAACTTTGACACTTCATATTAAAACAAAAATGTACTACACTACCCTTGGCAAGTTATTTAAAAAATTGGCGCAACTAATCAAGATTTCAAAATGGTGCAATACTTGCCACTTTTCTTACCATTATAAATTTTATTTTCTTTGTTCAAATAATGTCTTACATCCACTGCGTAGTGCGGGGGACAACCATCTTGATGAAACCACATTTCTCTGTAGATACTAAGCGGTACGTTTTTCGAAATTCATTTCGTTCATTCCATTCATTTCAATAGTTTTGTTCATTTCTTTCAATATTCGTTAATTTCGTTAATTTCGTTAATTTCGTCTAATTTCGTTAATTTCGTTAATTTCGTTAATTTCGTTCATTTCGTTAATTTCGTTAATTTCGTTCATTTCGTTCATTTCGTTCATTTCGTTCATTTCGTTCATTTCGTTCATTTCGTTCATTTCGTTCATTTCGTTCATTTCGTTCATTTCGTTCATTTCGTTCATTTCGTTCATTTCGTTCATTTCGTTCATTTCGTTCATTTCGTTAATTTCGTTAATTTCGTTCATTTCGTTCATTTCGTTCATTTTGTTCATTTCGTTGATTTCGTTCATTTCGTTCATTTCGTTCATTTCGTTAATTCCGTTCATTTCGTTAATTTCGTTAATTTCGTTAATTTCGTTAATTTCGTTAATTTCGTTAATTTCGTTAATTTCGTTAATTTCGTTAATTTCGTTAATTTCGTTAATTTCGTTAATTTCGTTAATTTCGTTAATTTCGTTAATTTCGTTAATTTCGTTAATTTCGTTAATTTCGTTAATTTCGTTAATTTCGTTAATTTCGTTAATTTCGTTAATTTCGTTAATTTCGTTAATTTCGTTCATTTCGTTCATTTCGTTCAATTTCGTTCAATCATTAATCGTTCATTTCGTTCAATTCGTTAAATTCGTTCATTTCGTTAATTTCGTTCAAATCGTTGAAAATCATTCAAATCGTTAATTTCGTTCATTTCGTACATTTCGTTCATTTCGTTCAAATCGTTGATAATCGTTCATTTCGTTAATTTTGTTGAAAATCGTTCAAATCATTAATATCGTTCATTTCGTTCATTTCGTTCATTTCGTTCATTTCGTTCATTTCGTTACATTTCGTTCAATTTCGTTCATTTCGTTCAATTTCGTTAATTTCGTTAACATTAATCGTTCAATTTCGTTCATTTCGTTCATTTCGTTGATTTCGTTCATTTCGTTAATTTCGTTAATTTCGTTAATTTCGTTAATTTCGTTCAAATCGTTAATATCGTTAATTTCGTTCATTTCGTTAAATTTCGTTAATTTCGTTCAAATCGTTAAATCGTTCATTTCGTTAATTTCGTTAATTTCGTTCAATTCGTTAATTTCGTTCATTTCGTTAATTTCGTTAATTTCGTTCAAATCTTAAAATCGTTCATTTCGTTCATTTCGTTAATTTCGTTCAATTTCGTTAATCTTCATCGTTAATATCGTTCATTTCGTTATTTCGTTCAAATCGTTGAATCTTCATCGTTAATTTCGTTAATTTCGTTACATTTCGTTCATTTCGTTAATTTCGTTAAAATCATTAATCGTTAATTTCGTTAATTTCGTTAATTTCGTTAATTTCGTTAATCTTCATCGTTAATTTCGTTAATTTCGTTCATTTCGTTACATTTCGTTCATTTCGTTCATTTCGTTCATTTCGTTCATTTCGTTAATTTCGTTCATTTCGTTAATTTCGTTAATTTCGTTAATTTCGTTAATTTCGTTAATTTCGTTAATTTCGTTAATTTCGTTAATTTCGTTAATTTCGTTAATTTCGTTAATTTCGTTAATTTCGTTAATTTCGTTAATTTCGTTAATTTCGTTAATTTCGTTAATTTCGTTAATTTCGTTAATTTCGTAATTTCGTAATTTCGTTAATTTCGTTAATTTCGTTAATTTCGTTAATTTCGTTAATTTCGTTAATTTCGTTAATTTCGTTAATTTCGTTAATTTCGTTAATTTCGTTAATTTCGTTCAATTTCGTTAATTTCGTTCAATTTCGTTAATTTCGTTCATTTCGTTAATTTCGTTAATTTCGTTAATTTCGTTCATTTCGTTCATTTCGTTCATTTCGTTCATTTCGTTCATTTCGTTCATTTCGTTCATTTCGTTCATTTCGTTCATTTCGTTCATTTCGTTCATTTCGTTCATTTCGTTCATTTCGTTCATTTCGTTCATTTCGTTCATTTCGTTCAAATCGTTGATAATCGTTCATTTCGTTAATTTTGTTGAAAATCGTTCAAATCATTAATTCGTTATTTCGTTCAAATCGTTAAAAACCATTTAAATCGTTCAAATCGTTCATTTCTATCAAATCGTTGAAAATCGTTGAAAATCGTTCAAAATCGTTCAAAATCGTTCAAATCAATAAAATCGTTCATTTCGTTCAAATCGTTAAAAACCATTTAAATCGTTCAAATCGTTCATTTCGTTCAAATCGTTAAAAACCATTTAAATCGTTCAAATCGTTCATTTCTATCAAATCGTTGAAAATCGTTGAAAATCGTTCAAAATCGTTCAAAATCGTTCAAATCAATAAAATCGTTCATTTCGTTCAAATCGTTAAAAACCATTTCGTTCAAATCGTTCATTTCGTTCAAATCGTTGAAAATCGTTCATTTCGTTAATTTTGTTGAAAATTCGTTCAAATCATTAATATCGTTCATTTCGTTAATTTCGTTCAAATCGTTGAAAATCATTCAAATCGTTCAAATCGTTCATTTCGTTAATATCGTTAAATCGTTCATTTCGTTAATTTTGTTAAAATCGTTCAAATCATTAAAATCGTTCATTTCGTTCATTTCGTTAATTTGTTCATTTCGTTAATTTCAATCGTTAATTTCGTTCATTTCGTTATTTCGTTCATTTCGTTATTTCGTTAATTTCGTTAATTTCGTTAATTTCGTTCATTTCGTTAATTTCGTTCATTTCGTTCATTTCGTTCAAATCGTTGATAATCGTTCATTTCGTTAATTTCGTTAAAATCGTTCAAATCATTAATATCGTTCATTTCGTTCATTTCGTTCAATTCGTTACATTTCGTTCATTTCGTTCATTTCGTTCAATTCGTTGATAATCGTTCATTTCGTTAATTTTGTTGAAAATCGTTCAAATCATTAAAATCGTTAATTTCGTTAATTTCGTTAATTTCGTTCAATTTCGTTATTATTCATCGTTAATTTCGTTCATTTCGTTATTTCGTTAATTTCGTTAATTTCGTTAATTTCGTTAATTTCGTTAATTTCGTTAATTTCGTTAATTTCGTTAATTTCGTTAATTTCGTTAATTTCGTTAATTTCGTTAATTTCGTTAATTTCGTTAATTTCGTTAATTTCGTTAATTTCGTTAATTTCGTTAATTTCGTTAATTTCGTTCATTTCGTTAATTTCGTTAATTTCGTTCAATTTCGTTACATTTCGTTAATTTCGTTCATTTCGTTCATTTCGTTCATTTCGTTACATTTCGTTCATTTCGTTCAATTTCGTTAATTTCGTTCATTTCGTTAATTTCGTTAATTTCGTTAATTTCGTTAATTTCGTTAATTTCGTTACATTTCGTTAATTTCGTTCATTTCGTTAATTTCGTTGAAAATCGTTCAAATCGTTCAAAATCGTTCATTTCGTTAATTTCGTTCAAAATCGTTCAAATCATTAAAATCGTTCATTTCGTTCATTTCGTTAATTTCGTTCAAATCGTTCATTTCGTTCAAATCGTTGAAAATCGTTCATTTCGTTAATTTTGTTCAAATCATTAATCGTTCAAATCGTTAAAATCGTTCATTTCGTTAATTTCGTTCATTTCGTTCAAATCGTTGAAAATCATTCAAATCGTTAAAATCGTTCATTTCGTTAATTTTGTTCAAATCGTTGAAAATCATTCAAATCGTTAAAATCGTTCATTTCGTTCATTTCGTTCATTTCGTTCATTTCGTTCATTTCGTTCAAATCGTTGATAATCGTTCATTTCGTTAATTTTGTTGAAAATCGTTCAAATCATTAATATCGTTCATTTCGTTCAAATCGTTGAAAATCGTTCATTTCGTTAATTTTGTTGAAAATCGTTCAAATCATTAAAATCGTTCAATTTCGTTAATTTCGTTCAAATCGTTAAAATTCATTCAAATCGTTAAAATCGTTCATTTCGTTAATTTCGTTAATTTCGTTAATTTCGTTAATTTCGTTAATTTCGTTAATTTCGTTAATTTCGTTAATTTCGTTAATTTCGTTAATTTCGTTAATTTCGTTCATTTCGTTCATTTCGTTCATTTCGTTCATTTCGTTCATTTCGTTCATTTCGTTAATTTCGTTCATTTCGTTCATTTCGTTCATTTCGTTCATTTCGTTCATTTCGTTAATTTCGTTCATTTCGTTAATTTCGTTCATTTCGTTCATTTCGTTCATTTCGTTCATTTCGTTCATTTCGTTCATTTCGTTAATTTCGTTAATTTCGTTAATTTCGTTAATTTCGTTAATTTCGTTCATTTCGTTAATTTCGTTAATTTCGTTAATTTCGTTCATTTCGTTCATTTCGTTCATTTCGTTCATTTCGTTAATTTCGTTAATTTCGTTAATTTCGTTAATTTCGTTAATTTCGTTAATTTCGTTAATTTCGTTCATTTCGTTAATTTCGTTAATTTCGTTAATTTCGTTAATTTCGTTAATTTCGTTAATTTCGTTAATTTCGTTAATTTCGTTCATTTCGTTAATTTCGTTCATTTCGTTAATTTCGTTCATTTCGTTCATTTCGTTCATTTCGTTCATTTCGTTAATTTCGTTAATTTCGTTCATTTCGTTCATTTCGTTCATTTCGTTCATTTCGTTCATTTCGTTCATTTCGTTCATTTCGTTCATTTCGTTCATTTCGTTCATTTCGTTCATTTCGTTCATTTCGTTCATTTCGTTCATTTCGTTCATTTCGTTCATTTCGTTCATTTCGTTCATTTCGTTCATTTCGTTCATTTCGTTCATTTCGTTCATTTCGTTCATTTCGTTAATTTCGTTAATTTCGTTAATTTCGTTAATTTCGTTCATTTCGTTACTTTCGTTCATTTCGTTAATTTCGTTCAAATCGTTGAAAATCATTCAAATCGTTCATTTCGTTCATTTCGTTCATTTTGTACATTTCGTTCATTTCGTTCAAATCGTTGATAATCGTTCATTTCGTTAATTTTGTTGAAAATCGTTCAAATCATTAAAATCGTTCATTTCGTTAATTTCGTTAATTTCGTTAATTTCGTTAATTTCGTTAATTTCGTTAATTTCGTTAATTTCGTTAATTTCGTTAATTTCGTTCATTTCGTTCATTTCGTTCATTTCGTTCATTTCGTTCATTTCGTTCATTTCGTTCATTTCGTTCATTTCGTTCATTTCGTTCATTTCGTTCATTTCGTTCATTTCGTTCATTTCGTTCATTTCGTTCATTTCGTTCATTTCGTTCATTTCGTTCATTTCGTTCATTTCGTTCATTTCGTTAATTTCGTTAATTTCGTTAATTTCGTTCATTTCGTTCATTTCGTTAATTTCGTTCATTTCGTTAATTTCGTTAATTTCGTTAATTTCGTTAATTTCGTTCAAATCGTTGAAAATCATTCAAATCGTTAAAATCGTTCATTTCGTTCATTTCATTCATTTTGTACATTTCGTTCATTTCGTTCAAATCGTTGATAATCGTTCATTTCGTTAATTTTGTTGAAAATCGTTCAAATCATTAATATCGTTCAAATCGTTAAAAACCATTTAAATCGTTCAAATCGTTCATTTCTATCAAATCGTTGAAAATCGTTCAAAATCGTTCAAAATCGTTCAAAATCGTTCAAAATCGTTCAAATCAATAAAATCGTTCATTTCGTTCAAATCGTTAAAAACCATTTAAATCGTTCATTTCGTTCAAATCGTTGAAAATCGTTCATTTCGTTAATTTTGTTGAAAATTGTTCAAATCATTAAAATCGTTCATTTCGTTAATTTGTTCAAATCGTTGAAAATTATTCAAATCGTTAAAATCGTTCATTTCGTATATTTTGTTCATTTCGTTAATTTCGTTAATTTCGTTAATTTCGTTAATTTCGTTAATTTCGTTAATTTCGTTAATTTCGTTCATTTCGTTAATTTCGTTAATTTCGTTAATTTCGTTAATTTCGTTAATTTCGTTAATTTCGTTAATTTCGTTAATTTCGTTAATTTCGTTAATTTCGTTAATTTCGTTAATTTCGTTAATTTCGTTCATTTCGTTCATTTCGTTCATTTCGTTCATTTCGTTCATTTCGTTCATTTCGTTCATTTCGTTCATTTCGTTCATTTCGTTCATTTCGTTAATTTCGTTCATTTCGTTAATTTCGTTAATTTCGTTAATTTCGTTAATTTCGTTAATTTCGTTAATTTCGTTAATTTCGTTAATTTCGTTAATTTCGTTAATTTCGTTAATTTCGTTAATTTCGTTAATTTCGTTAATTTCGTTACATTTCGTTAATTTCGTTAATTTCGTTAATTTCGTTAATTTCGTTAATTTCGTTAATTTCGTTAATTTCGTTAATTTCGTTAATTTCGTTAATTTCGTTAATTTCGTATATTTCGTTAATTTCGTTAATTTCGTTAATTTCGTTACTTTCGTTAATTTCGTTAATTTCGTTAATTTCGTTAATTTCGTTAATTTCGTTAATTTCGTTAATTTCGTTAATTTCGTTAATTTCGTTAATTTCGTTAATTTCGTTAATTTCGTTAATTTCGTTAATTTCGTTAATTTCGTTAATTTCGTTAATTTCGTTAATTTCGTTAATTTCGTTCATTTCGTTCATTTCGTTCATTTCGTTCATTTCGTTCATTTCGTTCATTTCGTTCATTTCGTTCATTTCGTTCATTTCGTTCATTTCGTTCATTTCGTTCATTTCGTTCATTTCGTTCATTTCGTTCATTTCGTTCATTTCGTTCATTTCGTTCATTTCGTTCATTTCGTTAATTTCGTTAATTTCGTTAATTTCGTTCATTTCGTTCATTTCGTTCATTTCGTTCATTTCGTTCATTTCGTTCATTTCGTTCATTTCGTTCATTTCGTTCATTTCGTTCATTTCGTTCATTTCGTTCATTTCGTTCATTTCGTTCATTTCGTTCATTTCGTTCATTTCGTTCATTTCGTTAATTTCGTTCATTTCGTTAATTTCGTTAATTTCGTTAATTTCGTTCATTTCGTTCATTTCGTTAATTTCGTTAATTTCGTTCATTTCGTTAATTTCGTTAATTTCGTTCAAATCGTTGAAAATCATTCAAATCGTTAAAATCGTTCATTTCGTTCATTTCATTCATTTTGTACATTTCGTTCATTTCGTTCAAATCGTTGATAATCGTTCATTTCGTTAATTTTGTTGAAAATCGTTCAAATCATTAATATCGTTCAAATCGTTAAAAACCATTTAAATCGTTCAAATCGTTCATTTCTATCAAATCGTTGAAAATCGTTCAAAATCGTTCAAAATCGTTCAAAATCGTTCAAAATCGTTCAAATCAATAAAATCGTTCATTTCGTTCAAATCGTTAAAAACCATTTAAATCGTTCATTTCGTTCAAATCGTTGAAAATCGTTCATTTCGTTAATTTTGTTGAAAATTGTTCAAATCATTAAAATCGTTCATTTCGTTAATTTGTTCGAATCGTTGAAAATTATTCGAATCGTTAAAATCGTTCATTTCGTATATTTTGTTCATTTCGTTAATTTCGTTCATTTCGTTCATTTCGTTCATTTCGTTCATTTCGTTCATTTCGTTCATTTCGTTCATTTCGTTAATTTCGTTAATTTCGTTAATTTCGTTCATTTCGTTACTTTCGTTCATTTCGTTAATTTCGTTCAAATCGTTGAAAATCATTCAAATCGTTCATTTCGTTCATTTCGTTCATTTTGTACATTTCGTTCATTTCGTTCAAATCGTTGATAATCGTTCATTTCGTTAATTTTGTTGAAAATCGTTCAAATCATAAAAATCGTTAATTTCGTTAATTTCGTTAATTTCGTTAATTTCGTTTATTTCGTTAATTTCGTTAATTTCGTTAATTTCGTTAATTTCGTTAATTTCGTTAATTTCGTTAATTTCGTTAATTTCGTTAATTTCGTTAATTTCGTTAATTTCGTTAATTTCGTTAATTTCGTTCATTTCGTTCATTTCGTTAATTTCGTTAATTTCGTTAATTTCGTTAATTTCGTTAATTTCGTTCATTTCGTTCATTTCGTTCATTTCGTTCATTTCGTTCATTTCGTTCATTTCGTTCATTTCGTTCATTTCGTTCATTTCGTTCATTTCGTTCATTTCGTTCATTTCGTTCATTTCGTTCATTTCGTTCATTTCGTTCATTTCGTTCATTTCGTTCATTTCGTTCATTTCGTTCATTTCGTTCATTTCGTTCATTTCGTTCATTTCGTTCATTTCGTTCATTTCGTTCATTTCGTTCATTTCGTTCATTTCGTTCATTTCGTTCATTTCGTTCATTTCGTTCATTTCGTTCATTTCGTTCATTTCGTTCATTTCGTTCATTTCGTTCATTTCGTTCATTTCGTTCATTTCGTTAATTTCGTTAATTTCGTTAATTTCGTTAATTTCGTTCATTTCGTTACTTTCGTTCATTTCGTTAATTTCGTTCATTTCGTTCATTTCGTTCATTTCGTTCATTTCGTTCATTTCGTTCATTTCGTTCATTTCGTTCATTTCGTTCATTTCGTTAATTTCGTTAATTTCGTTAATTTCGTTAATTTCGTTAATTTCGTTAATTTCGTTAATTTCGTTAATTTCGTTAATTTCGTTAATTTCGTTAATTTCGTATATTTCGTTAATTTCGTTAATTTCGTTAATTTCGTTACTTTCGTTAATTTCGTTAATTTCGTTAATTTCGTTAATTTCGTTAATTTCGTTAATTTCGTTAATTTCGTTAATTTCGTTAATTTCGTTAATTTCGTTAATTTCGTTAATTTCGTTAATTTCGTTAATTTCGTTAATTTCGTTAATTTCGTTAATTTCGTTAATTTCGTTAATTTCGTTAATTTCGTTAATTTCGTTCATTTCGTTCATTTCGTTCATTTCGTTCATTTCGTTCATTTCGTTCATTTCGTTCATTTCGTTCATTTCGTTCATTTCGTTCATTTCGTTCATTTCGTTCATTTCGTTCATTTCGTTCATTTCGTTCATTTCGTTCATTTCGTTCATTTCGTTCATTTCGTTCATTTCGTTCATTTCGTTCATTTCGTTAATTTCGTTAATTTCGTTAATTTCGTTCATTTCGTTCATTTCGTTCATTTCGTTCATTTCGTTCATTTCGTTCATTTCGTTCATTTCGTTCATTTCGTTCATTTCGTTCATTTCGTTCATTTCGTTCATTTCGTTAATTTCGTTAATTTCGTTAATTTCGTTAATTTCGTTCATTTCGTTCATTTCGTTAATTTCGTTAATTTCGTTCATTTCGTTAATTTCGTTAATTTCGTTCAAATCGTTGAAAATCATTCAAATCGTTAAAATCGTTCATTTCGTTCATTTCATTCATTTTGTACATTTCGTTCATTTCGTTCAAATCGTTGATAATCGTTCATTTCGTTAATTTTGTTGAAAATCGTTCAAATCATTAATATCGTTCAAATCGTTAAAAACCATTTAAATCGTTCAAATCGTTCATTTCTATCAAATCGTTGAAAATCGTTCAAAATCGTTCAAAATCGTTCAAAATCGTTCAAAATCGTTCAAATCAATAAAATCGTTCATTTCGTTCAAATCGTTAAAAACCATTTAAATCGTTCATTTCGTTCAAATCGTTGAAAATCGTTCATTTCGTTAATTTTGTTGAAAATTGTTCAAATCATTAAAATCGTTCATTTCGTTAATTTGTTCGAATCGTTGAAAATTATTCGAATCGTTAAAATCGTTCATTTCGTATATTTTGTTCATTTCGTTAATTTCGTTCATTTCGTTCATTTCGTTCATTTCGTTCATTTCGTTCATTTCGTTCATTTCGTTCATTTCGTTAATTTCGTTAATTTCGTTAATTTCGTTCATTTCGTTACTTTCGTTCATTTCGTTAATTTCGTTCAAATCGTTGAAAATCATTCAAATCGTTCATTTCGTTCATTTCGTTCATTTTGTACATTTCGTTCATTTCGTTCAAATCGTTGATAATCGTTCATTTCGTTAATTTTGTTGAAAATCGTTCAAATCATAAAAATCGTTAATTTCGTTAATTTCGTTAATTTCGTTAATTTCGTTTATTTCGTTAATTTCGTTAATTTCGTTAATTTCGTTAATTTCGTTAATTTCGTTAATTTCGTTAATTTCGTTAATTTCGTTAATTTCGTTAATTTCGTTAATTTCGTTAATTTCGTTCATTTCGTTCATTTCGTTAATTTCGTTAATTTCGTTAATTTCGTTAATTTCGTTCATTTCGTTCATTTCGTTAATTTCGTTAATTTCGTTCATTTCGTTAATTTCGTTAATTTCGTTCAAATCGTTGAAAATCATTCAAATCGTTAAAATCGTTCATTTCGTTCATTTCATTCATTTTGTACATTTCGTTCATTTCGTTCAAATCGTTGATAATCGTTCATTTCGTTAATTTTGTTGAAAATCGTTCAAATCATTAATATCGTTCAAATCGTTAAAAACCATTTAAATCGTTCAAATCGTTCATTTCTATCAAATCGTTGAAAATCGTTCAAAATCGTTCAAAATCGTTCAAAATCGTTCAAAATCGTTCAAATCAATAAAATCGTTCATTTCGTTCAAATCGTTAAAAACCATTTAAATCGTTCATTTCGTTCAAATCGTTGAAAATCGTTCATTTCGTTAATTTTGTTGAAAATTGTTCAAATCATTAAAATCGTTCATTTCGTTAATTTGTTCGAATCGTTGAAAATTATTCGAATCGTTAAAATCGTTCATTTCGTATATTTTGTTCATTTCGTTAATTTCGTTCATTTCGTTCATTTCGTTCATTTCGTTCATTTCGTTCATTTCGTTCATTTCGTTCATTTCGTTAATTTCGTTAATTTCGTTAATTTCGTTCATTTCGTTACTTTCGTTCATTTCGTTAATTTCGTTCAAATCGTTGAAAATCATTCAAATCGTTCATTTCGTTCATTTCGTTCATTTTGTACATTTCGTTCATTTCGTTCAAATCGTTGATAATCGTTCATTTCGTTAATTTTGTTGAAAATCGTTCAAATCATAAAAATCGTTAATTTCGTTAATTTCGTTAATTTCGTTAATTTCGTTTATTTCGTTAATTTCGTTAATTTCGTTAATTTCGTTAATTTCGTTAATTTCGTTAATTTCGTTAATTTCGTTAATTTCGTTAATTTCGTTAATTTCGTTAATTTCGTTAATTTCGTTAATTTCGTTAATTTCGTTAATTTCGTTCATTTCGTTCATTTCGTTAATTTCGTTAATTTCGTTAATTTCGTTCATTTCGTTCATTTCGTTCATTTCGTTCATTTCGTTCATTTCGTTCATTTCGTTCATTTCGTTCATTTCGTTCATTTCGTTCATTTCGTTCATTTCGTTCATTTCGTTCATTTCGTTCATTTCGTTCATTTCGTTCATTTCGTTCATTTCGTTCATTTCGTTCATTTCGTTCATTTCGTTCATTTCGTTCATTTCGTTCATTTCGTTCATTTCGTTCATTTCGTTCATTTCGTTCATTTCGTTCATTTCGTTCATTTCGTTCATTTCGTTCATTTCGTTCATTTCGTTCATTTCGTTCATTTCGTTCATTTCGTTCATTTCGTTCATTTCGTTCATTTCGTTCATTTCGTTAATTTCGTTAATTTCGTTAATTTCGTTAATTTCGTTCATTTCGTTACTTTCGTTCATTTCGTTAATTTCGTTCATTTCGTTCATTTCGTTCATTTCGTTCATTTCGTTCATTTCGTTCATTTCGTTCATTTCGTTCATTTCGTTCATTTCGTTAATTTCGTTAATTTCGTTAATTTCGTTAATTTCGTTAATTTCGTTAATTTCGTTAATTTCGTTAATTTCGTTAATTTCGTTAATTTCGTTAATTTCGTATATTTCGTTAATTTCGTTAATTTCGTTAATTTCGTTACTTTCGTTAATTTCGTTAATTTCGTTAATTTCGTTAATTTCGTTAATTTCGTTAATTTCGTTAATTTCGTTAATTTCGTTAATTTCGTTAATTTCGTTAATTTCGTTAATTTCGTTAATTTCGTTAATTTCGTTAATTTCGTTAATTTCGTTAATTTCGTTAATTTCGTTAATTTCGTTAATTTCGTTAATTTCGTTAATTTCGTTAATTTCGTTAATTTCGTTAATTTCGTTCATTTCGTTCATTTCGTTCATTTCGTTCATTTCGTTCATTTCGTTCATTTCGTTCATTTCGTTCATTTCGTTCATTTCGTTCATTTCGTTCATTTCGTTCATTTCGTTCATTTCGTTCATTTCGTTCATTTCGTTCATTTCGTTCATTTCGTTCATTTCGTTAATTTCGTTAATTTCGTTAATTTCGTTCATTTCGTTCATTTCGTTCATTTCGTTCATTTCGTTCATTTCGTTCATTTCGTTCATTTCGTTCATTTCGTTCATTTCGTTCATTTCGTTCATTTCGTTAATTTCGTTAATTTCGTTAATTTCGTTAATTTCGTTCATTTCGTTCATTTCGTTAATTTCGTTAATTTCGTTCATTTCGTTAATTTCGTTAATTTCGTTCAAATCGTTGAAAATCATTCAAATCGTTAAAATCGTTCATTTCGTTCATTTCATTCATTTTGTACATTTCGTTCATTTCGTTCAAATCGTTGATAATCGTTCATTTCGTTAATTTTGTTGAAAATCGTTCAAATCATTAATATCGTTCAAATCGTTAAAAACCATTTAAATCGTTCAAATCGTTCATTTCTATCAAATCGTTGAAAATCGTTCAAAATCGTTCAAAATCGTTCAAAATCGTTCAAAATCGTTCAAATCAATAAAATCGTTCATTTCGTTCAAATCGTTAAAAACCATTTAAATCGTTCATT